>JARHVA010003725.1:135000-337500 GCA_037957365.1 Torreya grandis | reverse complement strand
GATGCATGAAAGTGTCTTTAGATAAAGTCTTAGTGAAAATATTAGCTAGTTGTTGATCTGACTTGGAAAAACTAAGCTCTATGACATGATTTTCAACTAACTCATGAATAAAGTGATACCTGATTACAATGTGTTTGATCCTACCATGAACCATGGGGTTATTTTATAATTTTATGGATGATACATTGTCACAATAGATAGTAGATTCTCCTTCTTTCTCCTCATGTAAATCAGAAAGTATCCTTCTCAACTATATATCCTGACATGCTACTGCTTTGGTTGTTATATACTCCACTCCAATTGTAGAAAATGACACTATGAGTTGTTTATTCAAATCTTAAGATATATATCCTAATCCAAGATGAAATACATACCTAGAGGTGATCTTTCAGTCATCAAGGTTGCCTACCCAATCACTATTCATGTAACCAACAAGCTAAAACTCATCTACTGTTGCATACAAAACACCATAATCCCTTATTATATTCATGTACCTCAATATCCTCTTGCCTACTTGAAAATGTGTCTCCTTTGGCATTTCCATGAATCTATATATGAGACTAATTGCATACATGATGTCTGGCCTTATTGCAATCAAATACATTAGGCTTCCCAGTAGGCTCTTATAGTGTGTGGGGTCTACATTATTGTTACAATCATCTTTACATAACTTAAGACTTGTCTCAGCTGGAGTGAACACAAGCCTGATGTCTAGCATCTTTAACCTATCTAAGATCTTCTTTACATACTTAGATTGGCATATGAATATGCCTTCATCCATTTATTTGACTTCTATCCTCCGAAAATACTTCAAGAAGCCCAAATCAATCATTTCAAACTCATTTTTCATGGTTGTTTTGAATTATTTAATGGACAAATTTACATTACCAGTGAATATTAGATCATCCACATACAATATAACAATCAACATACCTTATTTTCATGCTTTGATGTATAGTGTGGTCTCACTTGCACTTTTGCTAAAACCATTGCTCAATAAGTATGAGTCTATATGGTTGTACCATGATCTTGTGGCTTGCTTGATCCCATACAACACCTTTTTCAACCTATAAAATTTATTCTCATGACTGAGAATCTCATATCCAGGTGGTTGTTCCACATAAACTTCTTATTTTAGCACTCCATTCAAGAATGCCAACTTCACATCCATTTGATGCACCTTTCACTTTTGTTAGGTAGCAATGGTTATGATTGTCCTTACCATTTCTATCCTTACTGTGGGTGTAAATGTTTCATTGTAATCACATTCAGGACTTTTCTTATATCCCTTCACCAATAGCCCTGCCTTATGCCTCTCTATCTTTCCTTCAAGATTAGTTTTTGTCTTTTACATCCACTTAACTCCTATGACCTATTTTCCTTTGGGTAGGTCAACTAATTCCCAAGTCTCATTTCCCTCTATGGCATACATCTCCTCATCCATTTACTCACACCACTTGATATCCTTGGCTGCTTATTCAAAGTAGATAGGATCAACTGATAAAAAGAGTACATAATTCATAGTTTCATCTTCATTTTTCTCATACCTTGACTGCTCATAGACTTCTTAGAAGCTTCTTATCATTAGTTGGCATTAATTTGAGTTGGATGAGCATGATGTTGACTCTTGAACAATTCCTTGACCTCCATGATGGCTGCTACCATTAGATGAATCATCCCTATATGAATATGGGTCCAACTTGGTGCATTGGTGGCTATACCACTTGTTGTTTCAGATTTAATAAAGGGTCCACCAAACCTTATTTCCACATGCTCTTCTTCTTGTCTCTCTTCCCAAGCTTCATGCTCAATGAATTAAACATCCCAATTGATTATGATCTCTTTGGTGATGGTATTATATAACAAATATGCCTTTGGTTGGTCATTATACCCTATAAATATGTATTTCTCACCTTTATCATCCTTCTTTGCTTGGGCACATGTGTGTATGTTACACAATCAAACACTCTAAAGTGTTCTACACTTGGCTTATAATTTCTCCATGCTTCTTGAGGGATCACATAACTCACACTCTTTTTTGGACATATATTCAAAAATTACATGACTTTTGTTATAGCCTTAGCCCAAAAATCACTAGGCAAACCCTTTGCTTTTAGCATGCTCCTTGCCATCTTTTGGATGGTCCTATTCTTCCTCTTGACCACACCATTTACTTTGGTGTATACCTAGCTATAAATTGATTATTTATGCCATAATCCTTGCAAAAATTCATGAACTCATTGGAGATATACTCTCACCCTCTATCCACCCTCAAAATCTTGATGTAGTGGCCACTTTGCTTCTCCACCATGGCCTTAAATTACTTGAAGGTCTCAAATGCTTCTGATTTATTCTTCAAGAAGTACACCCATATCTTTTAGCTATAATCATCTATGAATTTCATTAAATAGAAATTCTTGGATAATAAGGGGGTCTTCATTGGACCACACAAGTCCAAATGTATCAATTCTAAAGGAGTTATAGCTCTCCATGCTTTACCCATGGGAAAAGCACTCCTATGTTACTTCCAAAATATGCATCATTCACACACCTTATTTGGTTGTTCTATAAGGGGCAGCCCTTTCACCATGTGCTTCTTGTGAAGAAGGTTCAACCCTTCAAATTTCAAATTCTGGTACCTGAGATGCCAAAGAGTAGACTCATCTACTACCATTGTTTTAAATGTTGTTGTGAGGTCATTTTTCATTCTCAATGGAAACATCTGATTACTTGTCATCTTGAATGATACAATATTTTTATTGAAGCCTCTGCTATGAAATATAATACACTCACCATTATCAAACTTTTTTTTTTACCTCTTTTAGATAAGCTACCCAATCCTAATAAGGTTGAGCTTCAACTTGGATACATAGTAAATATCATGAATTTGCCTTTTGTCACCTTGCTTGGTGTGGATTAAAATGATGTCCTTGCCCATGATAGGAACATTATCATTGTTTCCATCTTTACCTCTAATTTTATTAACTCATATATGTCACTGAACATCTCTTTATTCCCACTCATGTGGTTGCCATAACCACTATCCAAGTACCATGTCTCTTTTCCACTTTGCTCATCAATGTTATATGTTATAATCAATCTTCCTCCTTTCTCATTCGTATTAGGTTCAACCTCTTGGTTATGAGAGAAATTATAATTTTTCTTATTCATGTCATACTCCTTTATAGATTCACTAGAATAGTGCCCATGCCTCTTGCAATAATAGCATTGGATGTTAGATTTGTCATACGTTTGTGTAGATCCATCTTTATAAGTGTTGTTGCTTCTTCCTCTTCCTCTTCTATGTGACTCTTGATGGCTATGTCTTCCACCTTATTGATTGCTACAATTTCTTCCTTTTCCTCTATTAGTTGATCCTCTTCCCCTTCCTTTCACATTTACATTGGTCTTGAATGTTTGCTCATGGGAAGAGGTGGCTAACCAATTCAACCCTTATTCATGGGTTTGCAAGGAGCCCATTAGCTCATCAACCATCATTTACCTCAAATCCTTTGATTCTTATATTGAAACCACTATAGGGTCAAATCTAATTGGAAGGATCCTCAACACCCTCTCAATGACCCTATGATCTTCAAGGTTATCACCACATGTCTTCATTTGATTGACAATATTAATAGTCCTTGAGAAGAAGTCATTAATAGACTCATTCTCCTTCATTTTTAGGGTCTAAAAGTCTCTTTTCAAGAGCTAAAATTTGACAAGCTTCACCTTGTCACTCCTTTGTATGCATTTTTCAAAATATCCCATGCTTACTTAGAATGGACAACTACTGCTATCCTAAGAAATATTGAGTTAGCCAAAGCTATTTGTATGTAGTTGAGTGCCTTGGCATCCTTTCTCCTATTCTCTTTTATCACATTCATTTGTTCTTGGGTAAAAACATTGAATGTTTCCATGTCTACAACCTCATTGTACCCAACTTCAACCAACTCTCATATCTCTTGAGAGTTGAATATTTTTTTCATTTTGATGCTCGACACATCATAGTTTTCCCATCAAACATAGGGGGTTGTTTCCATGACCCTAAAATTCTTGATGCCATGTCTGAATGGACTCTTCACCTAGATTCCCTTCACCTATGGGCTCTGATACCATTTGTTGGAAATGCTTATATCTCTAATGGCTATTGTTAGGAGAAAAGACAAAATAAATGTGTGCAGGCTCAGGTGGGCAAAAAGCAAGCAACACAATAAAAATAAAATATGAAACAGAGGACACAGAGTAAGGTTATATATATATATATATATCTGCTCATATTACATAAAATAGATCATACAACTATTGTTGTTACAAAATAAAATCTTACAAAGAAAAACATATTAACAACTTTCCTTAATTATTGCTCTATATTTTTTCTTGGTATTGACTGTTGTTGCATCCCCTTTTTCTTTGCTCTATAATGTACTATTCCCCTACTCTATTCTCTTATAGATTACTATTGGGACTTTTTTTTATATTCCCCTATCTATTGTAGTTGTGCTTCTTCCTTAGCTACATACTGTTGTTGGCCCTTTTTCTTTAGCTATGGATTTTTAGAGACCTTTATCAAGCTCTATTTTATTCTTCTATTCTATTCCCCTACTCTATTTTCTTTTTCCAAGATGTTACTTTGTTCTATTTTCTATCTTTATGCTACTGTGTGAATATATTTTTTCTTGCTCATATTATTCTATTGAATGTTGTGTACAGTTGTCTCACCTACCACAAAACTTCCCTCCAAGAAGATTAAAAGGGATCCAAATTTCAAATTCAAAAAAGAGGTACATTTAATGACTGTAACTAACACATTTTAGAGATGACTAAGTAGTGGGTGGGAAGTCAAAAATAAATAATATTTTTAAAAAATTCTGTCAATCAACATTTATCGATCGATTCCTAACATAAATAGGAAAGCATAGTGTAAATTTAAGTGGAAAGATTCAGACAATTGAATGAGAATATAGAAGAGATTATAGTGTATGTATAAAATGAACCTTTAGTAGGGCTTGATTTTGTTCAATATCGTGTTCTGATTTTACACAACACCAAGGCTCTAGTTATTAATGCCACTCAAGAAGTATTTATATTAATCACAAGATATGTCAGATGCTATCAATTCATTCATATCAATAAAAGTGTGGTCCTCCTACTATTGAGTACATGATAATTTTTGTCTAGTATAATGTTTGAAGATTTTCCATATCTATGAACAATGGACATCGATGCAATAGAGTGCAAGTATGATAGTGCTTCTATAGTATCAATAGCTATGTGCAAGCACTCTTCCCATTGAAGATTCTATGACTCATGATAATGATGTTGGGATGAGGTACCATTATAAATATATTCATAAAATAATAAGGGGATGGGGCCTCCAGATAGCAAGCGATTATCTTTAAAAAAATTATGTGATTTATTTGGCTCATAATAACAAATTCATTTATTCACTTATCAATATTTTTTAGATCAACTTCCTTGGATTTTGACTTTTTAATGCCAACCAGAATAACATCTGAGAGAGTGGCCTTTTAAAAATAAAAGTGTAACAAATAGAAGATAAAATTAATAGTTAAAACATTTACCTATTGATTGTAGTAGCTGTGCAACTGGCAATGGGGAAAGTGATGCATAAATTTTGAAATTAGAATGTTTATGAATGGAACAAACCAAATCAATATGTGAAAGGATTTTCAACATCGTTCACTTTCCAAGCACACAGAACATTTGTCACTAGAAACAATTTACAACTATCTTTGTTTGACATTTGATGGATAACCATTATTGTAATTTCACTTGGCCTTTAGCTGAAGACGCAACATGTGGTAAAATCCTCAATAACTACTTAGGCTTTCATTTCTTTTCAAGAAAAAAAGATTCCATTGGCCATCAATCAGAGATTTAATCATATGATATTCATAATTAGTAAATAAAATAAAATAATAATATTTAATAGTGAACATTGGAGAATGATTTTAGTTGTCATCCAACAATAAATTATTATTGGTCATCAATAATAGGGCACCAGATTAATTATTGTAGGCCAAAAGAATAGTTCCTAGGCCTATGATAGGCACTAATAAATTCAAGCTAATCTATTAGATAATATTTTTATATCCAATTTTCATTTGAATCCCAATTACCGACCTAGCTGAGACATATTAACAGATAATTAATTTGGTAGTTAAATAAACTAGCAAGAAGCAGGTCTTTGAGAATCTTTCAAAGTTTATAAATAGGAGGTTTGAGGTTCATTCAGGAGGGGTGACTAAGGAAGAAGAAAAAAACTCTAAAAAATTCTATAGTCTAAGATAGCTCAAAAAAAGGGAGAGTGGGAGAGGGATAAGGCCTAAAGAGATAACCTTGCATAATAGTCTAAGAGTTGACCATTGTAGATATGAGGTTGCTTGGAAAGACTCCATTATAATAGAGCCATATCTCTAGTTGAAAGTAAACGTAATGTACTCAAATATGAGAAATGAATTTAATATACTTAAGTTATTGTAGTTATATATGTGTGTTTTTCTGAGAGATTTTAGGCTACATGGATTTATTTTTTCATTGGGAAACCCATCCATGACACTACATCAACTGGTATCAGAGCAACCTTGTTGAGTGCCGAGGAAGGTTATCTATGTAGTATTTTAAGTGAAGGACTTACAAAAATAATTCTTGATTTTAGAATGAAAAGTACCACTATGGATAAACCTTGGCAAAGGAGTTGTCATTGCAAGAATAGAAGGCAGGTTGGATGAAGTTGTGGATGTGTTACGTGTTATACAGACACACCTAGATGTTGTTGTATATGACTAATGTTGAGGATTCATTCTAAGGTATGATGATAGTAATGATGAAATAGAAGGGAAAACACTTGAAAGACTACTATAATGATCATAAAATGAACACTACCATGCTAGTGTAGCCACCTACTCTGTGACTTGAACCTGGGTGGAGGCTCTGATACCAAATGTAACAAACTGTTACACTAAAACCTCAAGGCATTAGTAAAATTTTCCCATCAAGATCATAACATCCCACCACACTTATGAATCCCAGACTCTGGGATAGAATTTCACCCATATACTAGGATCCCTTGAATGTACAAGCCCTAGATAAATAATGCCATGCTAGCATAGTTGCCTACTCTATGACTTAAACCCAAGTGGGGGCTCTGATACCACTTGTTATGATCCACACTTATAATATTTGTAGATAATGTAAATATAATGTAGATCAACACAAAAAAATAAATATTGGTGGGCCAAGATTCCCAAATATTCAATATATGCAAAAATAGAATAGCTTTAAGGTAGGGCAACACCATACAATACTCCTTTAGGAAGGAATAACTCCACAATGTCTCTTCAAAGGGACAACCTCCAATATCCTCTTATAATATAATACTCAATGCTTACTTGATTCCTTTACAATGATAATCCTCTCCTCTATATATACCTCTATCTAACTAACAATGGATGGGTAACCTCCTAATCCTAATGTATGCCAACCATTACCCAATGCACTAATTCCACAAGTTACTCAATTATCCTAATATATTAGACCCATATAACTAACTAAGGGGGATGTGTGCCACATTTCAGCATCTCCATCAACCCATATACATTAATATATAATATTTTTAAGTACATAGTAGAGGTTATAAAAATTGAAGGTGGAGAAGATGTTTAAAAATAAAATGGCACTGGTGAAGAGAGGCTATTGAGAGTCATACCATGAATTCTCAATGGTGCTAAGATAGACTTGCCCTGTTTCTTGATAAGTCAAAATTTGAAAGTGGTTTTTGAATAAATTAGTGACATGGAAGAGTATTTTGAGTATGAGGATATTGTTGACCCCCAGCATGTCAAGGCAACACAGATAAAATTGAAAGGACATGAAACCCTATGGTGGAAGGAAGTTCAAAATGAATGACACAAAAGAGGAAAGGCTAATATAACAAGTTGGGACAATATGGTTATCAAAATGAAAAGAAAATTATTAAATGGAAACTTCTAAAATAATATATTCAAAAGACTCCAAAACTTTAAGAAAAAATATATGTCATTCAAAGAGTATACCAAGGAGTTCAATAAGACTACCATTAGGTATGGTCACAACAAGGTGGATAAGGATAAGGTCACATGATACATAAATGGATTTCACTATGGAATCCAAAATTAATTAAGCTTGATTTGGGTTCATACTATCAAGGAAGCCTATTAGTTGGTGTCTAAGGTGGAGGAAAAGTTGTCACATAGACAATTGAAAAATGTGTGAGGTAAAGAAAGATATGTGCGAGGGGGAAGATAAGGTTCCAAAAGGAACTGATCAATGCAAGACATAGAATTCAAAATACATACTGATGCGCATACTCTAGACCAAGGTGGGATGTGCAATATTGAACAAAAGAGAAAGCACAAAGAATTTAGATTTTACCAATCTTGAGGATGAGGTAGATTTGGTCGAATAAGGGGAAGAGTATTCCTAGGAATATGTTTCCAATGTGGAAAATCAATGTATCAAGCCTTTGGATGCCCACATCTGTAAAGTGAAGGGAGTGGAAGGATAAATTATGTTGTGAAAGTTATGTATGGAGATGAAGAGTTAATTAGAAAAGTTGAGGATTTAGAATAATTTGACCATGAGGAATTATTGATGTTGAAGATAGTTTTATGGAAGTTACCAAAAGAAGACAAGGAACAAACATAAAGGAAAAATATTTTTAGAGTTATATGCAAGTCAGGTGGTAAGTTCTATAAAATGATAGTGGATAATGGTAGTACCAATAATTTAATTTCCATTGAAATGGTTGATAAGTTGGGCTTGAAGAAGGTAGTGCACCCAACCCCATACACATTTTCACGGTTGTATAAGAGTTAGGATTTTTTTGTCAACAAATAATGTTTGGTGAGTTTCTAGATAAGCACATACTAGGAATAGGTATGGGGTGATGTGATGCCAATAGGATGTGTGATATAATTTTGGGAAGACCTTATCAGTTTGATCATAAAGTAGTACATTATGGTTGAGAAAATACTAACTACTTAGAAAATGATAGCATGAAGTATACCATGAGGCACTTAAAATATGAGGAAGAAAGAGGGCACACTAGTGTTTACATAAGAGTGTTGATGGTCTCAAGAAAAGAGTTCCTGAGAGAAGAGTGAGAAGAAGAATGCTACATGCTCATACCCAATATCATGGAAGATACTAACATAAAATCTAAACAAAAGATGGAGGAGAGACCCCTATGTGAATTAAAAGAGTTCTTAGATGAGTTCACTAACATTATCTAAAGTGATTTTATAGAAAAGATACCACTAATAAGGAGCATTACCCATCATATGGAACCAATTCCTAGAGATAGTTTTCCAACAAGGCTATAGATAAGATGATATCTATGGATAATGAAGAAGTGCAAAGGCAAATGCATGAGTTATTAAATAAAGGGATAATAAGGGACGGTTTGAGCCCATGTGTCGTACCCATAATACTGGCACAAAATAACTGTGGATAATGGAGCATGTGCATAGGCTCATGATAAGTAAAAAAATCATGATAAATTACATATTTCCATTTTTTTGCATAGACAATATGATGGACTGCTTAAGTGGTGCAAAATACTTCAATAAGATTGACTCAAAAATTATGTACCACCAAATCAGAATCTACAAGGGACATGAATGGAATATGACGTTCAAGACAAAAGAAGGGTTATACAAGTGGTCAGATATGTTTTTTGGACTAACTAACATGACTAGTATGTTAATGAGGTTAATGAATGAAGTGTTGAATCTGTTCCTAGGGAATTATGCCATTTTGTACTTAGATGACATACTAGCATTTATCAAAACAAATGAGGGACATATAACACATCTGAGGAATGTATTGAAGATATTACAAAAGGATAAGTTGTGGATTAATGATACTACATGAAGCAAGAAATGGTATAATTGGGTTTTTTTCATCTCCAAGGAAGGATTAAAGTTGAACCTTGAGAAAGTGCATGTGATAGTATAATGACAATTTCCTAGAAGTGGTTTTAAAGCACAAAGCTTTCACAACCTAGTAATATTATATAGAAAAATAATTAAGAACTTCAACAGAAAATGTGATGTAAGCACATAGATGCTGTGAGGATATTTCAAGGCATTTTTATGGATAGAGGAGGTAAATCCTAGTTTTTAGTAGGTGAAAAAAAAAAAGGTGTCGAAGTAGCTAGTGTTGGCACAACCATGTTTCAATAAAGTATTCCAAGTTGATTATGATTCAAGTGGTGTAATGATAGGTGTGGTACTAAGCCAAGAGGAAAATACTATATCCTTATTTAGTAATAAGATAAATGATTCCAAGCATAAATATTCAGTCTATGACCAAGAAGTCTATGCAATAGTGTAAGCACTAAATAAGTGGAGGCATTATCTACTGCCAAAAGAGTTTGTGTTATACACAAACCATCAATAATTATAGCTCATTAATATCTAATGAAATTTGTATCAAATACATATGAAATGGGTGAAATATCTATAGAGTTTATTTCATGTTAAAACATGAAAGTGGAAGATCAAACAAGGTTGGAGATGCACTAAGTAGGAGAGCATTGGTGATGAAAGAGATGAGGATAAAAGTACTCCATTTTGATTTGATAAAGGATTTGTACATAGGTAATGACTATTTTCATGAAGAATGAAGATCCTACATAGATGTGATTAATATGGATCAAACACTATAGATAGATTATGTGATTCCTGATGAAATGTTTTTCAAAGGAGTGTCATGTATATCTAGGGGATCAATGTGCAAAAACTGAATCAAATAAAAACATAGTGGAGGATTAGCCAAGAACTTTGGAAGTGACAAGATGCTTTCACTACTATTCAAAGGTTATTATTAGACAAAT
The DNA here is from genome assembly GCA_037957365.1 of Torreya grandis. Lineage (NCBI taxonomy): Eukaryota > Viridiplantae > Streptophyta > Pinopsida > Cupressales > Taxaceae > Torreya > Torreya grandis. Next base: position 326,603 of record JARHVA010003725.1, on the reverse strand, counting down.
ATGGGTGCATGTATGTGAAAAGGTGTCAGATTTGCTAGTTGGCAAAGGGAAGAAGCCAAAATATAGGTTTGTACCAACCCTTAACTGTACTAGAGAGACCATAAGAAGATATAAGTATGGAATTTGTGCTTGGATTTCTTAGAATGTTGAGAGGAAATGATTCCATTTTTGTTATAGTAGATCAATTTTATAAGATGGTTTATTTCATTGCTTGCAAGAACATTAGTGATGCAACAAACATCACACATTTATTCTTCATATAGGTGGTGAGGTTACATGAACTACCGCACAACATAGTGTTAGATAAAGACACTAAATTTGTAGAAATTTTTTTGGCACATGTGGAGAAATTTTGGGACCAAGTTAAGCTACAATTCCATGTACCATCCATAGATTGATGAACAAAATGAATTAATAAACTAAAGCCTTGGGAATTTGTTAAGTTTCCTAGTTGGAGATAACTTGTGTAATGGGGCATGACAATGGAAAAATATGAATTTATGTACAATAATTCCATTAATCAAAGCATAGGAAAAACACCATTCTAGGTTATTTGTGGGGTTATCCCTAGAAGAATCACCAAATTAAGGAAAAAAATATAGGCATATGAGAGGAGGAGAAGACCAAAAGACTGTATAATATATGCAAAAATTACATGAAAAGGTAAGGTAGAACCTTGAACGAAGTAACCTAAGTTATAAGCAACACACATATGAGAGGCATATAAGGAAATAATTCGAAGAAGCATATTTGGTCCTAACACATTTGCACAAAGAGATATTTCCATGAGGCTTATACAATAAGTTAAATCTAAATAAAATAGGACTATATAGAGTGTTGTGCAAGTTTTCAACTAGTCTATAAGAGAGATTTCTATGAGGCTTCTACAACAAGTTGAAGCTAAAGAAGATAGGACCATATAGAGTGTTGCACAAGTTTTTAGCTAGTGCATATGAGATCAAGTTTTTGGAAGGTATGGATATCTCACCTATATCATAAAATAATTTTATTATTTTCATGGGGCACAAGAAGATGAAGAAGAAGGAGAAAAGGAAGAATCACAAATTCATGAGGAGGGCACAATTGACAAAAAAGGAGAGAGATGAGATATAAGCAATTTTGGACTCCAAAGTAGTGAAAAGGATGCATGGAAAATAATATAATAAATATTTGGTGAAGTGGAATAATTGTACAATAGAAGATGCATCTGGTTGGACCTTATAGAGATTGGCCATTATGGCTATGATCTCATAAATTTTAACTTTTGAGTTAGATCTCACATTTCGTTTACCCATGGTGTTTGATGCAGGAGCATCCTAAACATAAATAAATCTTGTATCATTTGAGATTTCTAGTTTTCATGGGTGAAAGTGTTCAAGCACACCTAAGTCAAATAATTAATTGAGCACACAAGTATAGATGTTATAATTGAGGATACTCAAGTCAGTGAGAACACACACACATATTTAACATGTGAAGGATATTTTTAACATGAAGTATTTGGACAAACATAGATTATAGGAACATCCAAGGCACAAAATAAAATTGCATCATTTTGGGAGTTGTAGTACTTGTTTTATGGAAACACCGAGTGTTTGAGCATGCCAAGTTAAGAGAATGAGAGTAGGCACAGAGAGTTAGAATATGGATTTTATATAATAATCATGCATGCATAGACCGATGTGTGCACATATGTAACTCTAACACACAAAGGAATGCATTTGGAAACAAGTTTTAAGAAAGTTAAACAAAATTGGCATGGTGCCACATCATTTTGACATGGCTTCATAACTATAAAAAATTGAATTAGGATATGTCAACATCAAGGAAAGAATATATAAATAAATTCAATAAAATCTATTAGTTGGAATTTTGGTGGGAAATTTGCATTTGAATCATAACTGCTAACTTGGCTGAGACTGATCAACAAACATTTAATATGGTAGCTGAATAGACTAATAAGAAGAAAGTCTTTGAGAAACTTCCAATGTCTACAAATAAGAGGTCTAAGATTTATTCAAGAGGGGGATTTGAGGAAGAAGAAAAAAATTATGCTGAAATTTATAGTTGAAGATAGCTCAAGGAGAGTGAGGAACAAGGCCCAAGGAGATAGCCATGTAGTCTGAGAGTTGATCATTTTAGAGTTGAGGACTTAATGTACTCAAGGAGAGAGAGAGAGAGAGAGAGAGAGAGAGAGAGAGAGAGAGAGAGAGAGAGAGAGAGAGAGAGAGAGAGAGAGAGAGAGAGAGAGAGAGAGAGAGAGAGAGAGAGAGAGAGAGAGAGAGAGAGAGAGAGAGAGAGAGAATTCAAGGCTATGTGGATTGGCTTCTTTTCATTGGGAACCCCATATATGACACTACATCATTGTTTGTTTATATGGTTTTGATCATGTACCAAGTTGTCTTTTAGAGTATTCAAAGTATATTATCTTGGTAGCTCAAAGTTGAGTCAACTATCTTAACCCTATAAATTCCTTGAAGGTAAAATGTGAGAGATGGTGGTGGTTGGTCATACTTTAATTCATAGGGTTTCATCTTGGTGGATGTGCAGTAAGAATTATTTTACCACCATTCAGAAAGATGTATCCATTTCACCTTATGAGTCTACTACTATAAATAAAAACAACGTAGTCAGTCTCCAAAAATTTTTAACAGAAAGTTACTAGTGAATATGGGATCATAATAAAATATAATGGAAGAGGGGATACCATGGAGGTGTAAAATTTGATCTATTTAGACTTCTACCATGGTGCATTATTCATATGGGTGGGCCATTTAAAATAAATGGGCATATTTGAAAATATGATCAATCATCATAAGGATCATTGATTGGCTAAATAACTTAGGAAAACATTCAATCATATTCATGAAAATATAAATTCATACTACAACAGGGACTGGTAATGACTAAAAAGTTTTTGGTGTATGGGTAGTCTCTCCCTTGTGACGCTCACAAGTATCAATTTATGCATTTTTTTTGATATCATACTTCATTCCATCCTAGAAGAAGATTATTTTGACTCTTGCATATGTCTTTAAAAATCTGAAATTTCCTACTGAGGGTGAATCATGTAGTTCCTACAATAAATTATCATGAAAAGCCGACTTTGTAAAATGCACATTTTACCTTTGATACTGTAAATAATATCCATCCCAAGAGTGCCCTAGTTAATATGTGGGGTTATTGGTGAGATAATGGATGAGTTTTTAAACATATCCTCTTGTTTGACTTCTTTCAAACAATCTAGAGTTGTTAAGGACAAAACACATAAAGCTCCTTAATCTTCAAATTTGTGAGATAGGGAATCTACCACCACATTTTCTTTTCCCTTGTGTAGAATTTCATAACCTTATCCCAAGAGCTTAGTAACCCATTTTTGTTGCTTTGGATCTTGTTACTAATCTTGTTTGACTTCTTTCAAACAATCTAGAATTGTTAAGGACAAAACACATAAAGCCCCTTGATCTTCAAATTTGTGAGATAGGGAATCTACCACCACATTTTCTTTTCCCTTGTGTATAATTTCATAACCTTACCCAAGAGCTTAGTAACCCATTTTTGTTGCTTTGGAAATAAGAATAATTGTTTCAAAAGGTAATTTAGGCAATGGTGATATGTCTTAATGTAGAAATGTCACCATAATAGATATGGCCATGAGTGAGTTACAATGTGGAGAATGGCTAATATTTCCTTCTCATATGTGGATATGGCTAGATTCTTACCTACCAATGCTTCAATATTAGGGGCCAAAGGTCATCCCTTTTACATCAATATTGCACCAAATTTTATCCTTGAAGTGACCATTTCAATGATGAATGGCTTGGATAAATATGAGATGGATAGCATAAGTGTGGTACACATGGTCTATTTTAGAAGGGAAAATGCACTCTATGCTACTTTAGACCAAGACCATTCAAAATCACCCTTAGTTCACTATCAAGATTATTCAAAATCACCCTTTGATAGTGAATATTCTTTATAGAATCCTTTATCAAAGGGTGAATTTGAATGCTCTTTCTAGTCAACAATAAAATTTTCTCACTGACGCATTCAACAAGCCCACAAAAAAATTGCATCCCTATAATCTTAACCCTCTTTTTTGTAGTGCTTCGTCACTAAATATCTGAGTAATTTTGATGAGCAAGAAGAGGAGATTTAGTTTTACATGTGAAGTTTTTTACACCTCACTAAAGTTATGAACCATATGGTTCCTAGGTAAATCTTTTGCTAATGACTCTCACACCCCATTAAATCTTCCACTCTAGCAGGGATTGGGCTTCACACACACATAAATATTGTTAATTATCGATGTAATTCACATAATGATGTTAAACGATTCACAGAATGACTAGTCTTAATTGATAGAATGAGCAAACAAACTTACTATTTTTTTATAGACATTCATAGCTATTAACATTTTCAAAATGAAATAGCTCACAGCCTTATTGAGGTGTAAAAAAACTCACCTATAAGTAGTGATGGAAAGTGAGTGTAAGCACTCATGATGATACTACTGCTCTTACAGACATGTCATCTCCAAAAACCTTTATCTCCCCAAAATGACGCCCCTGCATCAAACTACCGAGCTAGAAATTCTTGTGAGCTCCTGCTCACTGTGTAAAACTCTGTGTTGCTATGGATTAAGGGTCCAGTTGTTGTAGGTTAGCAACTCCATCATCTTGTGATAACTGGAGTGATTCTATCTCTATTGGGATTAACCATGTTGCATCTTCCACTGGTTTACCCTTACATTTCACTAAATATTCAATGTACTCTTTTCCCTTTGTCCTCCTAATCACTCTTGAATCTAGAATATCTTCAATCTCCTCATGTGATTTCCTAAGTAGCTGATCCTTCCAATTTTTTTGTTAATGTCTTCTCTTCTTCTTGAAACTGTGATGTCTCTCCCTCATGATAAGTATATAAATTAGAAACATTAAAAATTGGAAAGATTTCCAAACCTTTAGGCAGCTCCAACTCATAGGCATTCGATGAAAACATCTTGATGACCTTGCATGGTCTGATCCTCTTTCACTTAAGTTTGTTGTAGGCATGGCTGGGAAATATTCATTTTGTAGATGTGCCAATACCATATCTCCCACTTCAAAATTCTTTTCTCTCCTCTTCAAATTGGCTTTCTCTTTATATTTTTGGTAGCTCCTACTAAGTTTTTCTTTCACTCGTTGATGCAAATCTTGCATATATTTGGCAAACTCCTCTCCTTCAACACTTCTCTTATATCCCTCAATATTTTCAAGCTCCCTTAATTTTGAAATACCTCTAGGACTATGCCCATAAACAATATGAAATAGAGTCTTACCTATACTTTTATTGACTTAGTCATTGTATGCAAACTCAGCTTGAGGCAATATCAAATCCCATTTATTAGGCTTGTCACCAACTAAACATCTTAACAAATGCACTGAGCTCCGATTAACAACTTCAATTTGTCCATCCATTTAAGGATGATATGCAGAACTAAACTTTAAATCAGTCTCTAATTTCTTCTAAAGTGTCCTCCAAAAATGTCATACAAACTTAGTATCATGGTCTGAAACTATACTTCTTGGCAAACCATGCAATCTAACAACCTCCCTAAAGAACAAATTTGCTACATGTGTTGCATCATCTATCTTTTTGCATGTTATAAAGTGATCCATTTTGAAAAATCTATCAACAACCACAAAAATGGAATCCTTATCTTGTTGTGTTCTTGGAAGTCCAAGCACAAAATCCATGCTCACATCCTCCCATGGTTTCTCTGGTATGGGTAATGGCTGATATAGGCCTGTATTTTGACTCCCTCTTTTGGCATAATGACAAATTTGACATCTTTGCACATTTTTTTTGATTTATACCCTCTTCTTTGGCCAAAAATATCTTTCACTAAGTTGTGCCATTGTTTTATCAGCTCCAAAATTCTAGCTAAACCACCACAATGTTTTTCTCTTATTAAATTTTGCCTCATTGATCCTTGTGGTATGTAAAGTTGTTGTCCTTTGAAAAACAATCCATCTTGTATAAAATAATCCATCCAAGGTGTCCTATCCACACTAGTAGGCTCCATACATGTTGTCCATGCATCCTTAAAGTTCAAATCATCCTTAGACAACTCTTTCATAGCATCAAATCCAACTATTACAACTCTCATTTTAGTCAACAATGTTGCTCTTCTACTCAATGCATCCACTACTTTATTTGAACTCCCACTTATATGCTTGAGAACAAAAGTATATCCTTATAATAATTCAATCCACTTCATATGTCTTTGGTTCAACTTGGTTTGACTATGAATGAATTGCAAAGCATGATGATTCGTGTAGAGAATAAACTCCTTTGGAAGAAAATAATGACGCCACTTCTTTAAACCTTGCACAATGGCATAAAATTCTTGATCATAAATGGAATACCTCTTTTTGGCATCATTAAGCTTCTCACTAAAGTATGTAATAGGTTTGCTCTTTTGACTTAGAACCGCTCCTATGGCTGTCCCACTTGCATCACAATCCACTTGAAACACCTTTGCAAAATCGGGCAATGTTAATACCAGTTCTTCGATGACTTTCTTCTTCAAAATCTCTAAACTTTTATCTGTTATTGTTGTCCACTTAAACTCTTTCTTATCTAACCTTATAGTTTCAATTATGTGTGCACATATGCCACTTAAATTTCAAATAAATCTGTGATAGAAACTTTCTAAACCATGGAAACTTATAACATCATGTACACTCCTAGGTGTTGGCCATTTAATGATAGCATGTACCTTTTTGGATCCATTTTCAGCCCTTGTTGAGAGATAACATACCCCAAGAAAACCAATTTCTCCTTCATAAAATTGTACTTTTTCAAATTTACTAATAACCTTTCTTCCTTGAGCCTTTGTAAGACTTGTCTAATATGTAATAAATGCTCCTTTGTTGTTAAAAATTAGAATATCATCGAGATAAACAATCATAAACTTCCCTAAAAATAGTTTCAGTGCTTCACTCATTAACCTCATAATTGTGTTGGGTGCATTTATCAACCCAAAGGGCATTATTAACCACTCATATAGTGCCTCTTTGGTCTTAAAAGCAGTTTTCCACTCATCAACCTCTCTTATCCTAATTTGCTGATATCCACTCTTTAAATCAATTTTTGTAAAATATCTAGCCTTTTCCAAATAGTCCATGAGATCATCCATTCTTGGTAAATAAAAATGATACCTTATTGTTATTTTGTTGATGGCTCTTGAGTCCATGCACATTCTCCATTCATCATCCTTTTTTGGTGTTAATACAGCTAGTATTGTGCATGGGCTAAGGCTTTCTCTAATCAGTCCTATTTATAATAGCTTTTGCAATTATTTGTTCACTTCTTCATTTTATATTGGTGTCAACCTATAGGCAACCTTATTGGGTAAAATTTCTCCTGGAATCAAATCAATATGATGGCTAATGCTCCTTATAGTTGGTAGTCCTTTCAGTAAATCCTTGGACACAATTTCATCAAACTCTTCAAGCAACTCATTTAATTCTAAAGGCATGTCACTATTTTCCTTTGCTACATCTACTTGTAGCTCCTTGGGAACTATTGCAAAACATAATTCTTCCCTTTTAATCTCTTTCAAAAATTGCTTCCCTACCACTAGTAGCATTCTTGGACCACCTTCCACCTCTTCTTCCTTGGTTGCCAATGGTGTGAAAGTGTGTTTTCTTCCATTTTTCTCCAATGTGTAAGTGTTTGCTCTTCCGTTATGGATTGCCTTTCTATCAAACTGCCATGGCCTCCCCAAGAGTAAGTGGCATACATCCATAGGCATGATATCACACCACACCTCATCTTCATATGTGCCTATTCAAAAATTCACAAGGCATTGTTGATCAACCAAGATTTGGTGCCCTTTTTGTAACCATGACACCTTGTAAGGGGTAGGGTGAGTTGTCCTTTTTAACCCCAACTTATCCACCATTTCAACTGAAACTAAGTTATCAGTGTTGCCACTATCTATTATTACTTTGCAACATTTTCCACCTAATTTACATATTGTTCTAAATAATTTTTTCCTTTGGACAGGTTCATCTTCTTTCTTGGTTGGCTTCAATAATATCCTCTTCATCATAAGTGTTTATTTTCTCTCAAGCTCATTTGGTTGACTAACAGACCTTGTAGACTCATTATCCCCCTTTGCTACATGTGCACTTGTACCCTTGTTCTCTTTGATCCTTTCGGTCTACATTGTGGGCATTCATAAAATCTATGCCCTGACTATCCATAGTTAAAACATGTGCCTTGGAAGCCTCTACCTTGGCCTCTTCCATATCCACCTCTACCTCTCATGGAGTATGGTCTTGACCTTGTTTCATCTTTATCCTTTCGAATTTTTGATGGGCTGGCCTCTTTACCATGGCCGTAGTTTTTTTGTTGTTGCACTTTACCTTTGTTGAATCCACCTCTACCTTTGTTTATTCCTTGCTTTCTTGTCATTTTCTCTCCAGCCTTATAAGCATACTAGTATGCTTCTTCCACATTTCGTAGCCTTGTCATACTTAGTTCACTTGAATGTTCAATCTCAATCCATTAACATATCTTTCCACTTTTTCATGGTCTAACTCATTATGACTAGATTTGATGGAAATCTTATAAAACTCCTCTGTATAGACCTTCACACTCAACTCCCTTTACTTTAAATTTTTCAATTTCTTGAGAAGTTCAAGATGAAAATCACCAGGTATAAATTTAGCCTTCATCTTGCTCACCATTCGATCCCACCAAGTTATCTTATCTTTACCACTTCTTCTCTCAATCTGCACCTCTTTCCACCAGAGTGTTGCATGACCTTTCAACCTTGTTTGAGAAACATTCACGCTTTTGGGGTCCTCTACTTCATCATACTCTAAGTATTCCTCCATCTCTGTTATCCAGTTAATTAGTTCATCTAGTTCTAAACTTCTTGAGAATCTTGGTAACTCTACCCTTGTTCCTTTCCCAATATTGGAAATTGCTCTTATAAGCCTTCTTTCACCTACATCCATATGTCCATCTGCATCTCTGCTCCTTTATCTTCATTGTTCATGTGCTCTGCCTCTTCTCATTCCACCTATTGCGTTCATTCTTTCCTGCATTCCCCTTAGACTTTCCAACACCTCATCTATTCTTCCTACTACTTGTACAGTTGCAACCTTTACTATCCTTCTCCTTGGTGGCATCCTGCTGCTCTAATTCACCTTCTTTCCTTGTCGCTATTATTGGAATCTTATAGCTACAATATCCCTTGCTGTAGGGACACACCCACAGTTCCAACTCACAAGGATCCTTCTAACCCTAATCTCAACTCATTATCCTTCTTCCCAGAGCTGTAGTTGCGCTTTGATACCATTCTGATGGCACCCACCCCCTTGTAGGTGCCTAAAAACCCACTAAAATAAGCAAACATGTGGAAAAGAAGGGGTTGTGTGTTGTAAGCAACCTCACATAACCTTTACAGAGGTCTACACATGTGTTGCAGGTCCAATAATTAACTTATGAGGAAAAAAACAACTGCAAAGACACAAACTAAGTTGTTGTCAAAAACAAATTGTTGTTGTGGGTACTTGCAACAATGGTTGTAGGTGACTATTTACAGTGACTATTGTTGCAGGTACCTACAACAATTGTTGTAGGTGACTATAACAAGTTTTTGAGGCATAAAATTAGTTGCAGAGGCAATAACTAGATAGATGTTAAAAATAGACTGTTGCTGCGGGTCCCTGCGGTGCTGGTTGTAGGTGACTGCCCAGAATTTCAGCAACCTAAAAGACTTTAAACTTGCAAATCAAAACTCCAACTTTTAGAACAAAAATTTCCACACATTTAACACTCCCAAACACATGCAAAGAGACAACTATTAAGGCAATAGTATTAAATTATATTCAAAAGATAGTGGTTTACACTGTCTTACATACAATTACAAAAAATATTTACAGAACAGAGTTCCCTCTGTGATTCCACTTCCTTCGTCCTTGTCGGCTATGTGTATACTATTGTCCTGCATGTCTTTTGCTTTAATTGCTCTTTTCTACTCCCTCTGTCTCGATTGTCTTTGTATGCTTGTTGCTATTTTGAACCTTCCTTCTTGCTTTGTTCTGTTTTGAACCCTTCCTTCTTGCTTTGTTCTGTGCTTCTCTCTTTTGCCCTCTATTCTTCTCTTCAAAACTGCCAAAAATCTAGAAGTTTCCCCTAAAAAATTCTCCAAAAATCTTGCCTAAAGCTGCTGCAACATTCAAAACCCTTCATAAATTCCTCCACCTACCAGTTTTTGAGTTCAAAAACTCCCGCTCAGTTTGCCCTTTTCATTTCTTTCATTATGCTGCTCATTAAATTTGCTCACGGGAGGTAGTTTGTTGCCCCAAAACAAAACAAAATACAAATTTTAAATAGTAACTCCCTAAACCCCCCTTCACGTGGCATTAGCTGACAGAAAGTAAAAAAATATTTAAAACAAAATGATGCCTCTACATCAGAATGAGAGGTAGTGGATCATAAATGCAAGTTGGCAAGACATAAATACTCTACCAGCTCGAGCTTGGTATTTACACATTGGCAATGACATGCTATTAATGGGAGTTTAAACTCCCCACTTTTGGCACGATCGTTTGATTTTTTGGGGAGTATATGCCCCACTATTGGTCCCCAATTGATTTTTTTTGGCCATGGCATGCCTAGGGGTCGATTGGACCTCTAAAATGACTCCATAAGGACCTCTTGCATGGAGATCGAAACATTGGGTCCATACAAACACGTCATGCGCTGAAAATCTAGATTCTAGAAGTAGACTCGTTAATCTATCCATCAACGTCAATTTTAAATGTTGACGTGGCATGATTTAGGCTCTACGCATACGCGGAGTTAAGGTACATGACTATTGACTCCTCTCCCTTATCAATAATATATACATACAAAGTTATAATAAATAACATAAAATACGAATTTGTATCAAATTTAGATGTCTACATAAATCAAATATTATTTTAAACCCGTCACTTTATCATTACTACGCTGAAATAAAATTAACAATTAACTATTACTTTGCTATTTTAGGTCTGATTAGATTTAATTGCAATATCTTTATCTACATATATCACTTTATTTATAAAACAATATTATATCTCAACTTAGCTCTAAAAAAATCCCGTTTGAAGTTCCACCAGCCAAACAATTCCCTCACTCATCTTAAAGGAGAGAATATTCCCGAAAATGCAATACCATCCACAAGCCCTGCTAATTCTTTCAATGGCAACGAATTCAAACTAATAACAGCCGATTTGAGTGCGAAAAGCTTAATAAATCAGTTAAGTAACAGAACCCAGCTCAGGGTTTGTCATATCTATGGCTGTGGCTGCCTTCCCGTCTCTGTCAATTCTTTCAGGGGCTCTAAATAGTCACAGGTTCGAATCCCTGCAACCTTCAGTTCGGTTGAGCAATTTTTGCGTAAATTCGAGGCGAACCGAAATTGTAATTTTCGCAAATCCGGCAGAGCAGAATTCATACACAGAATCAGAAAATTTTGGAAAGAAGAAGAAAAGAGTTGACACCCGTATTCATTGGGATAATCCTGATGAAGGCTGGATTGGGGTAGATGACAATAGCGATGGAGATTCAAGCGACTTCAAATTTGGGGATTCTTTTGGCGATATTTTGTTAGAAGCGGCGAATTCACATTATCGGTAAGATTTATTTTTTAACTAAGCATTGAATTGAATGGGTTATTGAATTTAGCAGGCAATGATAAACGGGCTTTTTATTTGTTTGGGGAGTTATGAGGAATAAGGAATTGCCTAATGTAGAAACCCATGTCTTAAATTATGCAATTGATTTATATGATAGCAGGTCTCGGATTCTTTTTATTGGTTAAATATTAACAGCATGATTATGTTAATTTGGCTTTGAAACGCTGCATTCCCATCTTTTAGTTTCTGTAGGTAAACCTTGCCCCTATTACAATGACTGCAATTAAAATGATTTTCATGACCTACATATTAATATATAAAAAATTGAATCCAGAAATCTCAAAACTAAATTTAACGCATTTAATCATAAATTAAAAAATGGATGGTTTTCCTTTCCGCTGCTTTCATTACCATCAGCATGGACATCGCATTCCCAGGTGTTCTTCTAAATCTTGTAAGCATCTTTAGCCGGTGTAGAAGAAGAAATATGGAACACCTGACCATGATTTCACGTGACATAATCATGAAAAATTATTTCACCTCCTTTTCTCTTTCCTTGGGTCTTTTGCCAAAATGGGTGTTGTTGAGAGTTGTCTTATGGATGAGTTGTTCCTTGCCCCCCCTCTTCCTCGCCTAGGCCTCCCTCTACTCTAGTGGAAGTTCCTCGACAAATAATTTGTTTCTCTTCCGATCCCTCCTCGAGCGGCCCGGGGGGCGGGGGCAGGGCAGGCGGCGGGTTGTTTCTTTGCTTTCCCATCCTAGGGCCTCTAAAATTTTTCTCTGATGTGGATGTCTCCTCAAAAAGAAAGGGCGCAGATCGGAGGTAGAGCTGCTGAGGGTGAAAGCGGATTCCTTGATCACAATGGCTCTCAATAGAAATTGGAGAATCTCCTTTTTAGGGGTGGGAGACCTATGGCTTCGGCATGTGGATAAGCCCTTAGGGGCAAGAGGTATGCAAGGCCTAGCCTACAATTGAGGGTTATGACTTGTTATTTTCTCTGCATTGCGCTCATTGAGGTTTGACATATGTTTCACAAAATGTGTTTTTTCTTCATTGTTTTTTTGCTATTGTTTGGCATCTTTTTTTGTTTCTTTCTTTTCCTTTCATTAGTGTGCTCTCCTAGCAAGTGATTTTTATTGGCTTTAATTCTCACTATTTTATTTCATTACTTTTGGCCCCGCAATTTTACCCCATACCAATTCATAACTCCAATAAAAAACATTTACCTTATAAAATTAAAAAAAAAACTTAAAAAACAAAACTAATACTAAATATTTAAAAATTAAAACATAAAATTAAACTAAATAATTCCAAAGCCCCCTCACAACAACAACCAACCCAAAAAAAAACAAACCAAAAAAAAAGATAAAAAAAACTTAAAAAGAATATTAAAAAACAAAAAAATTAAAAATTAAAACCCAAACCACTTTTCATAACAAAAACCAGGGGACCTATAAATAAAACTAAGTAAAACTAAAAACAACTAATCCTTAAAACCTAGACAATAAATTAATTAAAACCATGAGCTGAAACAGGCATGTAGCAAGAATGCCGGGGACGGTAGGAACCATCTGAGAGGCAGGGTCGAGCTTGATGATCGTTCCAGGTGAATTTTAATGAACGGATCTTCTCAGAGCTGCCGTTTTCGAAAATGTCAATCTCTTCACGGTATATCATTCTTCTCAAAGCAAGCACCGAAATACAGGCATACACCATGTACGATCCAAGGGCCGTTTGCGGTTTGGAGGGTGAGAGGAATGCGATCTGATGCCGAGTCAAGCCCGACCTAGATGCAGGAGTCCAGGTTTGGGTCGAGTCAGATCTTGAAGTTGAACAAAGCGTCGTCGTTTTGAAGGGAGCTAGAGATTCGTGTGGACCGAGGCATTTTGCCTGACAGAGAGTGTGCAATGTGGATCGAGCCAAGATGAAGGTTAATGCAGGGGAGATCAGATGGGCTGTGATGAAATTCGAAGCAAATAAAAGCTTTGCCGTTCAAATCTGAGTGCAACCAAGTCTGTGAAAGTCGTCGATGCTGAGAACTCGGGAGAATACCGTTGGGAGCTCTGCGAACACCATAGCGACGTGTCGGTCAGAGAGAGGCGAACCTGGTAGAGAAGCCACAGATTGGGTATGTAATGGTAGACAGAATGGAATGAGAACTGCAGGTAGATTGGACATGGAAGAAGAGAGGAAAATGCAGGTGGATGGCATATGTTAGCAATTGTGCACCTGATCTGTACTATAAATTGTTGATAGCATGCAAGCAGGGTGGATGGAGAAAAGTAATATTTGCATGTGGGCTGCATTATATAACTACTAAATGATTTTAATAGAAAAAAAAAATGAATGGAAGGTAAAAGAGAGGTTCAAAGGAATCTCTTCTGATCAGGGTATAGAAATTATTTCATATTGGAGAATATTTTTTGTTGTGAAAGAGTTCAAAGGTTTGAATATGCATAATACAATTTTGGGGGTCAATCGATTTCAATTTTGAGGGTAGAATACATTATAATAATAGTATAAATATCTCTTACAAATTAAGAGTCAAAGCTAATATTTTATCCTTACAAATCTCTCACATTTATTTTTCTTAGAGATTTTCATTCAATCTGTTCTATTTTCTACAAACTCAACATGATTTGTTCTAACAAATTATTTATATTATTTATATATAGCTTGGGGCATGATCCGGGCCTCATTCCTTTGTCGCTTGTCAGGTTTTATTAGCAGCAAGGATTGATCTCCAATGGGTTCTTTACAAGCCAAGCAACTTCACCAATTAAACCAACAACAGTTCACTTTTCTATCAAATTTTTGATAAAGCATACAGAAATTTCTCAGAAAAACCATGTTTGTAGAATTTTCATTCTTCTATATCATGTAATATCACAATGTTCTCCTGCTCTTCCAGCATTTATTCTGGTTAAACGGGTAACCATTCACACCCACCATCTTATTATGCACTGGGAATGCACTATTAAGCTTACACTATTTAGTTAAAGTTCACCTGGAGCTTGCACTTAGCTGTTTTTTTTTTGGTGAGCTGGTGAGGCTCATGGCTCAAATGGTGACCTCCTTATTGCAATGTCTGAGGTCAAAGTTTGGCTGCAGATAAATTCTTCAGCAGGGGATACTCACTGGTTGCCTAACTTGCAATCCTGGTCGTTTTGAGAACACACCTAATTACAACAGGAATCAAACCAGCCATACAAACAGTAATGCTTAACCGACCAGAGGGTTTTCCCTATACCATTGGGCACTGGTTCAATCAGGTGGGGCCTAGGTGGGCCTGCATTATCACTGGATGCAGGGCCTATTGCTTGAATCCATGTATCATCAAAGCAATTTCTCTGCGTCACCCTAGTCTATGACCTTTCGAATTTTCTGTTGTATTTTTCTTTTTTGCTAAGAGTAAACACTTATAACAGAGCTATGAACCGGTATTACAATCAGCTACAATCGGCCACATATATCCACATATCTGTTTAAAATAATGTCTTATGAGAATTGAATTTGGATGGAGCTGCAAACAATTCATGCACTCAACCAATTGACCTACATCTCATCACTTAACTAATTGACCTACATCTCATCAGCTCTAATTTAAATTTATTTTGGGTTGAATTAAAGACTGCTTTTGAAATGGAATAAGGAAAACGAAGTCATTTCCTCATTCATTGATCTCATATTCTATGAATTGAAAGTTAAGGTCATATTTGTCTTGAAGAAAGTCAAAACTGGTTTAAAAATCTACCCAAAGGTCAAATTACTTGAAGTCCTCAAAAGTTTTGAAAAAAATTTAAAAATACATTTTAAAGGCTAATTTCACCATTATGCCCCTTCTAAAATCTCTCACTGGAGTTGCACTGCACACAAGTCTCCTAATGAAGTTGCACTGCACACAAGTTTCCCTTTGAATTTGCACTGGATAAATATTTTCCATTTGTTACAGAGGAGAGATGATTTTATTAGTTGGGTAAATGTGCATATCAGTTTCATTTGTGGAAGAATCATCTCCCTATGCATATTTGTATTATAGTTTGGAGTTGCCCGCTGGTTACGATGAGTCACCATTCCATCCGTGAAGCTAGAAGAATCTTTCATATGTTTGTTGAAGTTTATTGTTATAACAAAACAAAGTTTTAATACAGGTTTTTAGGAGTGGCCCCAAATGCAGATCTGGAAGAGATCAAGGCAGCGTACAGGCGCCTTTCCAAGGAATATCACCCAGATAGCACTTCATTACCACTTGAAACAGCTTCAAAGAAATTTATGCGTCTTAGGGAGGCCTATGATGTGTTGAGCAGGGATGAGGCACGTCAGTTCTATGATTGGAGTCTCGCTCGGGAGACTTCTGGTCGTCAAATAGGAGGAACATTTCAACAGGAACTGGCATCAGATCTTTCTCCAAAAGTTCCTTTTAAGTCAACACCGGATTTGGTAGATCGTCTTGGGGGGAAGAACATAAAGCTGAGTGATCAAGCATTAACTGCTCTTACATTTGATACTGCAGTGATTCTGTTCTCAATTGCGTCAATGATATATGTGATCTACTTTAAGAACGACTGAAAGCCATCCATTATTTATCGCTGCCTGGAAATTTGAGAGGCTTGTCAACATCATCAGTGGATCCCCAAAAATTTGGTTGTCTAAAGTTGCCTTCTTGTTATGAGCACTGATGGAAAATCCAAAAGCTCAACTTGATAAATCATGCTTGTATTTCTATGTACTATAGTCATTTTGTACCTTTTATGATGTACACAATTTCTGGCAGAGCTAAGAAAATTTTGATGAGGAAAATTTATCGTCTTTAGAATAAAGATCATTTTTGGACCACATGGTTGGGTGATATGCTAATTTTTTCCCCCAAATATAGATGTCCGAGCAACATTCAATCGACAGTTCTCAATAAATCATGTAGATTGTCATTGAAATGCGTTGATATAACAGGAAGACATGATGCCATTATTCAGTGTGAATTTCTCCAGTGGAGGGGTAAATCCAACCTCTCATGAAGATATTTCAAACATGCTTGCAGCTCATTTTCTATCAACTCAAGTTGCAGATTATTATATAGAAATTTACCATAGATTGTTGTTATGGGTCAATCTGTTTTATGGTACAGCTGTAGGAAGGATTTCTGCCTCCATGGACGAACCCTGCTATTAATTTAATAATTGGTCACCAATCACTTCAATTGGGACACTTGAAATGTTTACAACCCTTAAAACTAGGCAGCCCCTCTGCTTATGTTTAGGATATGGCATATAACATCATCTTCAGTTGCTTTCACACGAGTAAAACTGGCATGCATGTCTATGGTTTTGTCCTTACTATTTCTTTTGCGACCATGATTGAAAAATCTGTTGTTTGATAATTATATTATAGGAGAGAGAATGGGCAGGTACGTTAGTGGTAAGAGTAGTTCATTGGGGGGATTTGGATTCATATTCTATCATTGTATCCGAGTCAGTGTTAGCGTGGAGTACATCTAGAACCTTAAGCAGAGTGTGGCTTGAGAAGAGGGTGAATTGGAGCTGACAATCCAAAGTTCTAGATTGAAACTTGGAAAGAACAAGTAGCTCAGCTGTAGAGCGAATCATTTGTGATCCAAGGCAATGACAAAAGTAATTACGAAATGCTCACTTAATGACCTCTATCTTCATTCACTACAATGCTAGATAACAATGGGTCTTGGATTTTGTATATGTAGCAATGGTATAGTAGATAGTAATTTAAGATGTGATCATTCTTGGTTTTAATCTTCCATGAATGAACCCTAAATACCAAAGCTGGCTTCGTGAGATTTTTTCTACTTTCAAAGGCTGTGTCAAATGCACGAGCATTGTCTTCTTTGGATGACATCAATTGCCCATTTCTGACTCGAATCGGGATTAATGAAAGTGTGTGACGAGCATTTCCTCAACAATGGGCATCATGCAATTCCCCTTATCTAAATCTCTATCGAGATGGGACCCCATTTTGTTTATTGGGTCAACTTATAACTAATATCCAGCCATGTATTCATAGATCCACTCTTGCTTGTGCTGAATAAAATATCATGTTGTTTTTGGATTATTCTTGTGGCGGGGGTGGAGAAGGGCATAGGATGGCACACTATCAATGCAATGGCAAGCAAATGTCGATCAATATTTGATTATAGCATTGTTTGGTCTCTCATCTCAATATTGACTCCCTATTGGAGGAACTCATGGAGTTTTAAACTTCTT
Source organism: Torreya grandis (assembly GCA_037957365.1). Taxonomy (NCBI): domain Eukaryota; kingdom Viridiplantae; phylum Streptophyta; class Pinopsida; order Cupressales; family Taxaceae; genus Torreya; species Torreya grandis. The sequence continues at coordinate 308,685 of JARHVA010003725.1, read as the reverse complement.
GACATTTCGTTGTTTTCTCCTTATTTCAACCAACTTATTAACTTTGACTGATCTTAACCAGCATTCACAAATTGGTGGCATCTACACTCTCAACCAATCACATAAATCCATATAAAAAAGTGCTAAATATTAAAAAAATTGATTGGTTGCTCAACTAAAGTCAAGTAGTTTGTGAGTGCTGGTTAAGCTTGCCCATTGACTCCTATGGTTAAGCTTGCCCATTGACTCCTACTAACCCTGAAGACAAGGAGTCATGTTTAAAGAGTTGACCAATTTTTGTTCACATGAAATGGTCCAAAGTAACTTTTCTTTTCAAGTATGGGTTTGTGTCATAAAATTGCCCAAACTAACCTTTTCCTTGAGTATTTCTTTTTTTTCTTTAAAAATTAAAGAACTACAAATATATATATATATATAAGTTGTTTTTTGAATTGATCACTGCTTTTGACTGGAGCTATAAACTAGTGTGGGGTACACGCAGGTACCTAGATCCTCACTATAATACCCAATCTACATCAAACCGATCTTGAATACTACAAATGGCTACAACTAGTCACAACTGGCCTCAAACACCCAACAAGAGTCAAACTTGGGTGGAATTGGACACTATTAGCCAACTTAATGAACCCTTCTCCATCTCATCACCAATAGAAAGGGTTTTTTATAAGCATACAAGTAAAAGCATTATATTTTGGGGTGCCATTTTTGGCCTAGGGTTGGTGTTTTTGTAGAAAATGAGGCTTGCATGATGTTCGTAACACCCGTGTGCTATTGACAATGTGGAGAGATTGACACAACCCCCTAACCATTGACTCCACCTTCCTCCTTGTTGTGACCTCAACCATTTAGTCACATGACCTCTTTTGTTTGCCATAATCCTACCATTGACTGTTCTTATCTACATATTTGGATCACCATTGACAACAAATCACTATCTTGCATCATCAACGAGTACCCATGCTTTGTTGTAATTATCATCTCATTGACAACTCTCGTCAAGCCCAACCAACAACATCTCATGTCCTTCTATCCAGACCCTACTTTGACTTAATCTATGTTAACATTTGCCTTGCTTGCACTCTTTGCTTTGAATGCAAAGTTAACATTTGCCTTGCCTATGCTCTTGCTTTGAATGCAAGCTTCTAGTAGTAGCAATGTTTCTTAATTGATGCTTCATAAAACACAACTTGATCCATCATCAAGATATAGATATGAATATGAATGCAGATTTATGTTTCCTTAAATAGCGAGTTTTTAATGTGCAGGGTAGATGAAAAAGAGGGACCTAGAACCAATTGTTATTACTAGACTAACCATTAGAAAGTTCTTAAGAGCCTCGGTGCTTAATAATGAGCCACAACAAAAATTCAAATAGAGTCGTAATCACTTTTGTGTCATTGAACATTTAAACTTGATTTATTATGCTATTCATTTTTTATACATATACATAATAGTGTGTCCCACCATTTTGCATTTTTTGGGCCTTAGATTGTTTCCTTGTTCAATAATCCATAAAACGTACATGTTTTAGCTTACATATTTGAAGACGCCATGGTGCATTTTTCTACAAAAATTTAGAAGTTTGTTAACTATTTTTTAGAATTTTTTTTCATTATATTTCTAAATTTATTTAGGGCCTAAGTGGGACAATTTAATACATTTATCATTTTATTTTGAACTACTCAAATTTTAAATTTTTGAAATGTAATTACACTATGTAATAATGCTAAATCATTTAAAGTGGATTGTATTAATAATTTAATAAAGGGTTCTCAATGAGTTTAGTATTTGTACAAATATAGTAAATACATCTATCTAACAAATGCAAAGAGGTTAATCTTGAGGCATCTATTTTAGATTTATTACATACCACATTGATTAATGATTCCATAACTTCTTTGCAATTTTTTTATTAGTGATAGATGGCCTCAATCTAGTTGCACTATTCTGTCAAGCTCGAAAAAATATTTTTGACAAGAAAAGGGGGCTCTAAACTCTACTATATACCTAGGATATTACAAAAAAATTATTGCTTTCTCCAAGCAAGAAGAAAAAATCGCATATGACGGTCAAATGGACATCAAAGTTAAGGTTGAATTTGCATTATAATGGTCAAATGGATGTCAATTCTAAGGTCAACCATTAATTGTTAACATCTCACAGACATCACAATCCACCAACACCCTTGAGTGTCATTGAAGGTTATGCTTATCGATGTAATTAATCATAACCGTGTGTATACTATTTTTTTATGAGTGACCAAGATTTAACTCTCATCCCCATGTAGATTATTGGGGTGTTTGCCTATCTCTATTGCTTTCCTCAATGTTCTTTTGAAGTAGTGATCCTTTTTAACATCTTTGGCTTCCTCAAAGCAAATTATGTGGTGTTTAGTCTTATTGTAGTGTTTTGAACACGTCGATTCTATGAGTTTGTTTTGGAAGATGTTTACTTTGTGTTCATCCTTCTAAGAAGCGATCTGCAATTATCCACTATGTATGTTTTTCCACACAAGAATTGCACTTGATCGACACCACCTATTTTATGATGTGACTGTCCAAGGTTTTAAGGGAGTTTCTAATTTTGTTTAGAATAAATTAAAGAGGTCTTGATATCTAGACATCTAAGAATTCTAGCAATCTTGTTAAAAACCCTTCAATGTAAAGGAGGAAATCTAGAGGTTGATATGCATCATAATCTACTTTGTTATGATGTGTCAACGGGTCCCTAACTTTGTGAAAACATCTAGGTTTTCATTTGCCACTGTAACCATTTTTCTCAAAGACCATAGCCAAGTGATGTTTCTCTTGCTCTAAATGTTTCTCATTAAAAAACTTGAAAACTTTAGTGCCTAGAGTTTGTACAACCCTCCTTTTTTTGAGTTGGGTAGTGATGAGATGAGGGTTGATATTATAGACTTGACATGTGAAAGAAACTTCATTTTTACTCTTAAGGAAGACATTTAAGAGGGGGACACATTAATCAATTTCAAGTTATTTATTGGATTTTGTACTAGTAATCACATATGTTGTTTGGGAAGTGTGGAATTCTTTCAACTTCTTATTACCATGTGGAAAACTCGGATTAGTATTGTTTACAAAACTCTTCCACCATTTTGGTTTGGGTGGAAAGGAGTTAAAGATGAGTTATTCAAAATGTTCCATAAAGCGGTTGGCTACTATAAGAGAGGAGAACCCAACACTACACCTTATGTTTGTTCATAAAAACCTCTAAAACTAAAGAAAGTGAATCTTAAGTTCAACTAAACCAAGGTTGTCTTTCACCATCTTTCTTGTCAACTACCAACACTGCCTTTTCAATTGAGACCTTGGTGAGGGGTGAGACCACATGAAAACTAACCAACAAGTCTTCTCCATCTAACTTATCTTTTACAAACTTAACAAAATGAGTCAACTCTAAAATGGAGGTAAAATGACCAACAAAAGGTTTTAACTTGCTTTCCAATAACGATGCTAGATTTTAAGTTGGAGAATCCTTTGGCATCCACTATTGATCATAAAGGGATGCCCAATTTGTGGATCAGTAGGACTCCATAAATACTAGGAGAAATATCTTTATTGGGAAATAATCTCTTTTTTTAATGTCATCATTTGAAGAGGAAGAATTTATAGCCTCAATTACCCATTTAAAAATGATAAAGATGGGATTATAATTTAATTGCCACTATTTAATAAGTTGTCTGATTTGTTCATAACTACCATGACATTAATTTTGATGTTCGGATGTTGAAATACACCCATTTTGTGAAAAAGTGGCAAACAAAGTCAAAAGAGTGGAGTGGAAATTACCACTTTTTTCATTACTATAAAAAATTCAATGTTCCTAAAAGACATTTAAATTTCAAATTCCTTTGACTTCAAAAATTGCGTCTCTTAAATTTCAATGTTTTCTTCAACCATTTTGACGTTCATCTCTTGTTCAATTTTTCAGTTGACAAAAATATGTGCATTTATGGATTGCAGATTACTTTTGACAATTTTAACTTCTAAAAAATACCACAAACAAATATAATGGAGTACTATTTTAATTTAATAATTTGTCATACTTGTTTGTGATATATTTACAAAAAGAGATTAAAATGGTAAAATGAATATATTTCTTCTAATCTATCAAAGAATATGGATACATCATATATGTTTACGCAGAAATATATTTGTGTATCTTGTATTCGTATTGGCTAGATTTATTTCTTTTATGGTGAGTTTTGATTTTCATATAACATTTAATTTCAAATTTATCAACTAAAATGTGTTCGTATTTATGTATGTCAAACATAGGTTAGTCAAGAGCTCACACTTTCAATAATGTTGATTTGGTCAATGAAATTAAAGATAAGTATTTTTAAAAAAATGAATTAGGATAGATATAAGTCTTTAAAAACAAGGGTCATATAGTAGCTAGTCCCTACCTTAACATTAAAAATTGTTTATAATTGAGTATTTGTTTATAAACATAAGAATTACAACTTAGCTAGTCTTACTAGTAAATATCTATATTAGATTGCATAAAATTGAATTAATTAATTCTAGTTTGTGGACATGTTTGATAGGTGGTAGCTCTAAATAAACCATAATCCCCTTGTTAACTAGACACAAAAACTAATAAAGAATAGAATGAAGCCCAACCAACAACTTTGTAATTATTATACGGAAAAGAAAATGCCTAAACCTAGCTCATTCATTGGTGTCTACCTAGCTCATTAAAGAACCATTTGATTTGTTATAAATTCCATTAGAGCATTTTTTTCTGGCCAAGATTTCAAATAGCTATATGAAGTGCATAAAATGTTGCACAACTTGTGAAGTGCTATTCAAACCATGAAATAATTGTTTGAATTTTAAGTGCCATCAAATAGAGTGCACCTGTAAAACTAGATGTAACTTGATTTTTGGTAAACCATCAATTTTATTAATATTCATATAATGATAATTTACATTTAAGTATAAATACAATTAAAAAAACTTCCTTTTGTATGGGAATATGCTTAATTCTTTTAGTATTTCTATATGCTGAGTGGAGCAGGGTGTCAAACCTCATCTAAAGAGCCCACTGTCAACAAATTTTGATGTGACATGTATAACCTATTTGGTTTATTATTTATATTGGTGATTTGGCCTACAACGCCATGAAAGTTAAAGGAAATCAGATGCAAACTAAAAACCATATATCTCATTCACTTTCATATTCCCTTCAACATGGAAAGTGATAGCAGTTGTGGAGTGAATAACATAAAAAGGCCAATATGGTAGAGCTAAACATTATAAATAATGAGATGTAAATTGCATATTGAGTTTGTAGCCAGCTCAAAACACCATTCCTGTCAATCAATAAAGCTAGAATAGCTAAGATCATAGTTGCAAAAGGTGCCATATAATAAACAATATTTATCTTGCAGAGACAAAACAAATAGATAATTAGAAATGCCTATACCTTCCCTCAAAATTATTGAAATATATTGTTATCAGCAAAAGTCCAAAAATATCGACATTCGAGAAAGTACATAAACAACCATTGGATGCGCATATAATAACATGTGAGTTGAGTGGAAAATGGAAACTAAAATACAAACCATTGGAACTATTGGATAGGAGGCCTAAGGTCATGTAAAAGATCTATGTTACAAACATTTCATTACAAAACAAAATTACAATAGTAAAATTGATGAAAATGTCTCAGTAGTAATGGATTGGAGTAAAGTGGGATTGCAGTCAACGATAGTAGCATCATAAAATACTAGCCCCCTTAGCATAGACACCAATAGGTTAATTAACTTTTTAAATAAATATTGTTATTATTGTTACTTTTGAAATGATTTTTTTTATTAGTGAATTTAAAATATTCCATAATAACATGTAAAATAATATTTCTTAATATTTGGAGTTTCAAATTTAGAATGGGTAAAGTTGTATGTTTTATCAACACAGTTTATTGGTTGAGATAAAAAATAATTGATCAAGTGATTCCTATAGTACCCTCCTTGAGAGGGATTAATAAGGAAAAGATTAAAGAAAGCACATACCACCCTCCCCCAAAAAAATGGAAGCACATTTAATTTCACATATACTAGGACTTAATTGAATTTTTTTTTCATAAAACATTTTTTAAAAAAATAATAATTTAAATTAAAACCCAAGTCAAACCAGAAGGATGCATCATTAAAAAAATAGAATTGTGTCAAACCAAAATTAAAATGTTGATGTCGGTTTTATGTACACTAGAGAACCTTAAGAGATAGCCTTTAATGTTTCATGATCTATAAATGAAGATTCACTCTAAAGCATGAGTTGTGGGGTATTGGGTTTTCTAAACAACATGGTGGTATAGTGGTGAACAACGTTGTTTGTCTACCATGGATGGTCAGTTATGGATAAATCTAAATATATTTGATATGGGTGGATAGATGATAGATCTAACCTAAAGTAGATTTGATCCAAAAAAACTCAAAAAGAGGGAAAGGTAAGGGAGAAAAGAAGGCTTGTGGACCAAACAAAATGAAACATTTCTAAGCCAACACTTGAACTAAAGGTTGGACAAGTAATCAGAAACCAATGTCTGTTATAATCCACTATAAGCAAACCAACAATCAAACATAGTTAAAATTCAAAGGAACAAGAAAATAGTAAACTTAAGCTTATATAACCAAAGATTACTACATTTGTCAAATTGCATTTGCACATTTACAAGGAGGATTATGATTAATACACAAAAGACATTTAAATTAGTAGTAGAAAAATATGAATAACTATATTGAAAAGACAACTCATGCACAACCAAAACACTAAGATACCAAAATGACAAAACTTCGTACAAAATCTAAAAGTTTAGAGAAGAATCAAGATTTTCACATCAAAATCAATTGCAAAACTTTCTTCAGAATTTCCTATTAATTTTAATTGCTAAATTTCTTCTCCCTTTGGGATCGAAAGGATATATATATATATATATAATCTTGGGATGGGGACACCTCAATAGAACAATGTGTCAACTTTCATGCAAAGCATACATGTACAAAGGTGTTTGCCTAGAATAATTTTTTTTGATTAAAATACAATATATATACCAAATAAATTAGGAACTAATAGTTCCAACTTCATTGAATCATACAAATACATACGTATTTAAAATGGTGTTGATGTGGCACCACTGGAAGAAGGAAATGACTGGGTAACAACTGTATAAAATGAAGCGGATGAAATTGTTGTTATAACTTGAGTCATAGCTAGAACAGACACTATCACTGCAGATATGCTAGAAGTTGTCGCTAATGTAGTTGTGGCAGTGAGTATTGGAAGTGACACATATGTTGGCCCTATTTGTGTTTGTACTAGTTTATATTTCAAAGATTGATTACCTTGAGGAGGTACCTGTGTTTCTCCTAATACTAAAATTGATTGCTTTACTACCTCCATATGTAGATACAATGCATGACTAACCTGAAAGTCAATATTAATATATTCAAAATCAAGCAAAGGCCATTTGAATAGTTTTAGGAGCTTGTCCATCAACTTCATATATATGATTAATGCAACCTTGACCTCCACATGAAGTGTTTCGATTCCTATAATTATATCCCTAGCAAAACTCTCTAGTTACATAATTTCATCATGGGTTCTATAGACTGTGCCTTCAATTTCAGCTCCAAAGCTGTTAGTTTTAGCTCAAAGAAGGTTTTTAAAAATGGGTTTGGGAACTAATTGTCCAAAAGGAGTGTTTACATCAGTAGCTCTCATATCCTTAAAAATATAGACTTCTTCTCTCTCTTGATTCATAAATTGTTGCACCAGAGTTCACATCTCTTGATGTCAGTGAAACAAGCCATCTCTCTTTGCATCAACATAATTTTTGGCCCATGTAGCTTCTGTTGTTATTGAGTTTAGGTGGGCATATGCCTTATTTCTAGTTGCTTGGCTTAAGTGAATATTACCCTCTATATCCTTTAATTTATTGAACAATTAAATTATGTCCCCCCAGTTGGGCTAGGATGTAGTGTTAGCAGACCTTATTAAATGAATGGTATCATACAGCTTTTTAGTTGCCTCCTACAAGTTATCTATTATTTCCTTAGGATCCTAAATTGTGCTCCTTTCTAGTGACCTCTAAATTGATGGGTCATAGCTTTTGAACATTTATTTGATTACTCCTCTAGTAGCATCCACAAAACTATAAGGATCCTCCTTGTATTTATTCAGGTCAAAAAAACTAAAGTTTCTTCTCTTTGTCAGAGAGAATATGTCTTCTATCTATTCCATCTCAACATGTTCCCCTTATAGAACTAAAATCTTTATTTTAATATAATCTTACTCAAGGTATTAGTTTGTCTACCAAAGTGGAACTTGACTGTTGGTTGATCAACAATTACTAGGTCTTGCCTTCTTGCTTCCTCTTATTACAACTATTTAATCCATGGAGGAATGTTCAATGCAACGTGATGCTCTGCCTATTATTTAATCATAGGAATGGAAGAACATTTCCCTGGAGGATGCATCATTGTTGGATAAGATGTCCCTAATACAGTAAAAAGAGGTATATCCTTCCTCCATGCCATAACCTTCTTATGTGGTGTATTAATAATGTATTTAGCCTTTTTAGTTGCCTTATGCATTGAAATTATAGGGGACTTTCTTTGAGAAACCTGGCCAATGAACATTCTCAATTGTGTAGACAACTTTGGGGGTGTAGCCTATGCAACAAAAATAGAGACGCACATTAGGATTTCAAAATGTACTCCCACTGATGTTGTAGGAGGTGAAGGATTGGTTCCACTAAATAATGAATAGGTCATTGGGTGATAATTAGATTTCGAAATTAGCATATGACTGATGTATATGCAACCCGCGTAGTAATGACAATAGTATGAGGACCCACAGTAGAAAACTAGGCTATAGTGGACAAAATTGGCAATGTAACTTCCCAAGGCAGTAGTAATTGAGGAAGTTATCAAATAATAAGGGATTTTTGTCCTTATAATTTGAGAGGAGATACATACAAAGTGAGTAGTATCTATCATAACATTTGTAGTATTAGTAACTGAGGAAGCTATCAAAGAATGAGGGATTATTTTACTTATAATTTGAGAGGGGATACATGTGGCAATAGTTGTTGCAATTATCACCATTATAACATGAGATGGAGGGCATCAGGGTGTAGTTGATGATGGCCACTATGTTGAGGTTTGCAATTTTGACTCTGTATCCCTTTCTGCATCTCCCTCTTTAACTAACAATAATTTGATGGCCACCGAGCTAACATATCCTTGATCAACCTCTTAAGATTCATCCAATATCTCAGTTCCTCCAAACTGAGTGCTCTCTTCAGTCATCCATTCATCCTCTTCACCTATCTTGGTTATCTCATCAAATGACTCTATTTCCTTGATGTCTTTTTAGGATACTCATTCTTCTTCAGTTATCCATCTTTTGTCTTCTTTTTCATTGTCATAGATTTAGACATGGTCTACTCTTTGTCTACCCTTTACTCTATCCTCCCTTTCCCTAGGAACTTATGCATGCTTCCCTTCTACTTCCACCTTCTGAGGTGAAATAAGAGGAGTCTTGGGATTTATTTTATAGGTAATTTGCAGTTCAGGAGTAGTAGGGGATGGCCCTATAGAAGTTGGAATGGGAGATGAAGGGACTCTAGTGGTGGTAGATGGTAATGAAATGGGGGAGTTGTGACCACTAGAATAATCATGAGTGGTGAAGGTGGTTGTTCATGAGATTGAGACATTACTATTGGTGGTGTTTTTAACATAGGGGGTGACCTAGGATGAGAAACAATGGAAACATGAGACAAGAAAGTATGAAGACTTACTTCTTATTGTATAGTCAAGGGAGATAGTGGTAACATGAAAAATAGCCTAGTTTTTTAGGACTTGTAGTTTCCTCTTCACTAACTAAATGTTGAGGAGAAGAAACAAAAATTATGTATGCAAGGGTTCTTGGAGTAGTCTCAACTCTTCCTTTAACATTTGGTTTTCCAGATGGATCAACTTGCTCTTGTACATCTGATTCTATGTGAGGAGGAGGTCCATGAATAAATTTAGAAATCCATTGTTATTTTCAATCCATTTGACATATTTATTAGTAATCATGGGATCATATTGGATCCCTTGTGATACAATCATTGACATTTTTACCCTTCGTATTATAATAACAACCTCAATGTCATCCTCTACATTCATGAACACATCGTCATAAGCTTAGGACTGGTGACCATAGTTGATTCTCACTTTCCTTCCATATCTCTTGATATGTTCACTGACATTATTTTTGGGGTCCCAATGTCTAAATGGTGTCCATTTCAAATAATAATGTGTCCTTAATCTTCCAATAGATCAGAAGTGCTCCAACCTTGTATATTGCATTCGACCAATGCTGGGAGAGGTTTGGTGGATGGATGCTTGTTTAGCCCTTCGTAAATCCACATCAACACTATCAATTAATTAAGAAATAATTTCCTACTTGGAAAATTTATTAGGCACAAGTTGCAGTAAGTACAAATGGTGTGTCTTGGTACCTTCTATCTTGATTATAGTGCACTCAGGATAAAACCAGTAATTGACCATTTTTTGAAGTCTTCTTATAGGATCTGATAGTCTAGGCATGTTCTTGTATATGTCTTGGTATACCATAGGGTAAAAGGTATTTGTCAAAATTTTCATTTAATTTATAAATTTGTGCACATGGAGGACATTGAATTCATCAAAATTCCTATTCTTTGTGTATTCTATGGATGGTTACCAGGGTTCTTTATACGTCGAATGCATAGTTGCAGTCACAACATCTACCACATAGGACATCGTATAGAAGTTACCATATGGTAAGCTTCCTGGATTTGTGACTAGTAGAATCAAATTGAAGCTAATATTTTCTCCCAAGGCTATAATTTTTTTGGATGTCAGGATACATATCTAGCAATGGGACCCATATCTCGTTGACATAAGAAATAGTTGAGAAATCATATATTCTGTTTAATAGGGCCATGACAATTCTTACCCCTGATCTGAAGATAATAATGGGGATAACAAAATTAGGGCCATGAATCATAAAGCTATTTGAGTTGCCAACCCATTATTTTAACTTGATTTGGATGTTGTTGGTGATGAGCCATGAATTGACCATGTCTTGTCTATAGGTCATTTTTGGTAGAGGGAAACTGTAGTATCTTTCAAAAGCATTCCTACTTATGCATTCTACTGGAGTCTTTATAAGTCTGAAATGCAATATTTTTTCAAATATTTTTCCATTAAAAAATAAGTCAAATAAAAGGTCAATGTATGGCATTACCTCTGGTTTGGCTACCACATTATATAGATTGATTGCTTTTATTTATAACAAGTCGTCATTATACCTCTGTGTGAAGATTGAAAGCTGATCCTCATCTTTTTATGGCTCGAATGCATCGAGAGGGGTGCTATATTTGGGGTGCTATCATTATATGTAGTAGTCCTGAATTGACTAGATATAGTCTTTAGTTGCTCTATATAATATAGTATCATCGTCATAACTATAGATATGATGCCCCTACCCCACACCCCTCTCCTAGATATCTATTTTTTTGGCCTCTCCCTCTCCATATTCCTCTCTATTTAAACTAAACTAAACTAAAATCAACTCAACTCCTCATCCCAAATAATAGAGTAATGCTTGAAATTATTGTTGAGAGTTGTGAATCAAATGTTGTATCACTGTACTTAGTCCTGTAATCGAATATGCAGAAGGAGGTGGAGTGCGAGATGAGGAGGCCATTGAAACTCTACATGGAAAATGTTTATTTTGTGAAGAGTTTGTAATTTCTTGGCCAAAGTAGAGATTTGAATTTATAATTTTCACTTAATAGCTAGAAGGTAATGTGATTGGATTGGATATGATAATTCAAATTATATTGCTTTGGATGTGCTAGCCTTGAGAATTGAATGTATTAATTCACCAATTCATGCAAATTAATGGAAACAATGGATTTCAATCCATTCCCTATGTATTCTTTCCTTTTGAATTTTATAAATCTAATTTCCTTGGATTTTATTACTATGTGGATTTTTTTACCTCCTCCCGATACCTAGTCAACATAATATGACATGTCTCTTTTTCATGCTTTCAGGCTTGGCCTTTATGTCTTGTTATCCATTTATGTGGCTGATGTGCACATGTTTGTGTATCATTGCTCTAATCATAATTGAGGTATGGCATGTTTTAATTCGTTCTTTTAGCCATGGGTTAGTGGGATGATGACATATATATGACTCTCAGTAATTTGCTTACTCAGGATAGTCTGTATGAGGAGCTCTGCTAATGTCACCTTCGAGTGAGCATGATGACGACATGTGGATGACTCTTGACGCTTCTTTTTCCTGAAATAGTTTGTAGAGAAACTCTATTGATGTCACCTCCAAATGAGCGAGATGGTGATACATGGATGGCTCTCATTGATCCATTTTCTTATGATAGTCCATATAAGAAACTTTGCTGATGTTACCTCTAGGTTAGTGGGATGATGACACATGGATGACTCTCATTAATCCACTTTCTTGGGATATTTGTATATGAAACTCTGATGATGCCATCTCTGGGTGAGAAAGATGATGACATGTGGATGGCTCTCATTGTTCTACTTACCTAGGATATTTTGTATGAGGAAATTTGATGATGTCACCTTCAAGTTGGCAAGATGGTGACACTTGACATGATCCTGATGATCTGCTTGTTTGGGTGATGTATGTTATTTACTTAGGCTTTGAATTAGTGGAATAATTCCATGTGAAAAAATTAGATGAGTCTTCAAGTGTTTCAGAAAAATGTTTAAGCATAGAATAACCTATTTGAGACAAAACATAGACAAAGAACCAACTAAAATAAAAAAATGTTATCTTGGTTAGCCTTTAAATTAAAAAACCGATAAGTACATAGAAGCTTCAAATTAAAATAAAGTCAATGGAAAAAGATAAATCATGCATATGGCTTATTCACAACTTTGATTCCCCTTTTCATAACTTTGAAAACACTGAAAATTTTGGAATGGCCTCTAGTTTATAATTTTTAAATTCCACATCATGGATTTATGGTTTATGAGACCTTGAATTAGGATATTCAGTCAATAGTGGGTCCCTATTTGTATTTAAAAATGAGTGGTGTGTTAGGGCATAATAAATGACGATTCAGAGGAAAAAATATTCTTGAGTATCTGAGAACCCAAAATCTCAGTATTGCATCATAACAAAACTTTAACCCTATCAATGAAAAAATAAATAAAACATACCCTTAAAAAGACTCCTACTTCATCATGCAACATACTAACCCTTTCCATTCCTTAGATTTGATTGTGTGATTTCTTATGAAATTAATTTCCTCTAGCTATGAGAGTTTTAATAAAGATCTAAATAAACATTGTGGGTTTCATTTTGATCTCATATTTTGTAATCAAATAGTAAGAGGACCCTGGTCATTATTTTACTTCGATCAAGGTGTCCATAGCCCCAACAAAGATACCTCTCATTCTACTCAAATCATTACTCTACTCCTAGTTAGGCGTCTATAGCCCCGATAGAGATTACTTGAATCACCTATTTTTTTATTAGTTTATATGATTTTTTTTTTTGAAACACAGATAGAAGAAGGGTTGAGAATCACCATTGGTTAGGTGTATGTATAAAAAACATATTTTAATCAATATGCCCTTATTAGTGTGTATCTATTTCTATATTTATTATCTCCCATCCAAGTTTTAGTATGTAATAGTGCAGTTAATCTTTAAAAATAGAAAGTCTTTCTAAAATTTGCATGACTATACCAGAGTAAATCCTAGAAGTTCAATAAAATCATTTAGTCTAAGAAAAACTTAATTCAATCATAACACATACCTCAATCTCAAAAGCTCAAGTACTGTCAAAATCAATTCTTGTGAGACCTATTTGCGTATCCTTTTAAATCATCCCATTGTTTTTAAAAAGTCTTTGTAAATTCAACATAAGAAATGAATTGGTCTATTATGTAATTTTAAAACACTAATCTTAAAATCATAACAACTAATTTATTGAAAGCGAATGTAGAAAGCATGAAACACTTAATCTACGAAAACAAGAAATCTAATCTAGAAAGTAGGATATTTAATTTAGAAACTAGGGAATCTAATCTAATCCTATGTCTAAATATCCACTCACAGTTACTCAAAAGTGTCTTCAATTGAAGCAATTATGAAATAATATTTCAAAAATTATCCATTGACTGGAAAAACAAGGTCATTACCTTGGAGGTCCTTCAAATGGAAGGTATTATTACCTAGGATTTTTGATATCTAATATGGTCCAATCCACAAAGAAGTGAAATTATCATGATATCTTTTCTTATCATTAATTTATTCTATAGAATCACTAAGTTTGAAATCCTAAAGGCCTTGATCTTATACCTTTTATCAAACCATTTTTTGACAACATCTTGATGTTTTCTGAAACTGTGCAGTGCTTTAGTTCTTGTAATTCTATCTGAACTATATCAAGTAGCCTAAAATGTATGATTTTATCCTATCCCATGTACTTTTGTATAAATTAGTATTTTAATATTAATGGGTAAGACTAGATATTTCTCTTACACTAGCAGAAAAGGTGAAGCATTAAGAGCTTGCCTATGTCTGGTTCAATCTGCCCATAGTTCATACTTCAATAAGAGATGCCATCCTCTTAGTTTATCTTGTGATGATTTATTAATGGCATCAATCAAATTATTATTAGTAGATTTATCCACTTAATTACCTTTTGGATAGTAGTTCAAAGAGAACTCGATGGTGATTTGTAGATTGGAAAGTTAGGCCATTGTCACAAACCAAAAAAATTGGGGTACCAAACTTGGTCAGTATGTTTTCTTCCAAAAATGTAATGACATATATTGCTATAGAATTCTTAGTGTCCATAACTTTTGTCCATATTGTACAATAGTCAATAGCTATTATGACAAACTTGTACCCTGCTGAAGAGTTTGGGTTAATTACCTCAATAAAGTCAAGGCCCCATTGGGAAAAAGGGTGTCCTATGACTGGTTGTAGTGGCATGCCATCATTCGCATCCCTTTTCCCAAATACCTCACATTTATGGTAGGTTCTGACATGATTGTGTGCATCTTTGAAGATTGTGGGCCACTAGTATCCCATCCTCATAATTTTTTGAGATGTGTCACATGAGGGATGTCCACTACCAATATTCTGATGTAGATTGTCTAGGATGATCAAAATTTATTCTCTTTAAACACACCTTAAAAAGATGCCCTCATATTTATTTCTGTATAAGACTCAATTCTTGATAATATAATAAATTGATTTAAGCCTAAGGGTTCGCCTCTGCTCTCTATTTATCTTAGGGGGTCATGTACCTATGAGTAAATAATAGATGATCTGAGTGTACCACTCACCATCAACTACCTAAGCCACATTGATTTTTTAAATATAGATGCAAGGATTAGTTTCAGTTATGAGATGGATGATCCCTTGGCCTCTCACTATCTTGGCTGCCCTAATTTCAAGATCAAAATCTTAAAGTTTGGCCATCCACTTGCTTCTTCTCTTGCCCAACTCGTTCTGTCCAAGTGTGAGCTTGACAATTGGGTCTGGAACAATGACAAATGTCTTGTTCCTTAGAATATAATGTCTAAATTTTTTCACGTATTTGATTAGGGCATATATATGTTTATATAACATAGAGTATTCAAACTATGCATCCTTTAGATTGGTGTTCATAAAGGCAATGAGATGTTCAAAGTGTTGCTTGAGACGACCCATTCCTAGTTAAGAGTGTTGCATTTTGGATTCTTGGAGTGGTGATAGATTGGTAGCTGAAGTTGGTAGTGAATTTACCACCTGGTTTTGTTCTCTTGAGATAGCCTTGATGTTGAATGCCTTAAAGGACTCGATTAGGTCCCATGCTCTATGTTTATACTTCTTCAAGTAGGTGAGCTTTTATTGATATTTATTCTTGATCTGGTTAACAACTAGCTCTAAATCACTGAATATTTGTAACTACTTGAACTTATGCTTCAACATGAATTATAGGCTGAGGATTAGAGCTTCATACTCAAATCTATTATTGGTGTAAGGAAATTACAATTTGTATGCATCTAGGTATTGCTTACCATCTTGGTTCGTTAGGGCTATGCCAACACCATAACCTTATTTTGATTTAGCTCCATTAAAATAGATATTCCATAACTAAGAAGGACCTTTAAAATCTTTTTCATGAATCTCTTGCTTGGTAGTAAATGTGTACACTCTTGCTTGTGAAGATGCAAAGTCAACCTTATCATTATTCGCATTGTACTCAGTAATTAGGTACTTCATCTTTGGTTTTTTATCCACCTAAATCTTATTAGCTACTCCTTTCCAAGGTAGCCACTTGTGTGAGATTTTGGTGGCCATGTACCCATTCAGTGTCTTTGACCAATCATGACTTAGCAATAGGTCATTGGCTTCCATAATTTCAGTGAACAAAGTATCTATGTATTGTTGTACTATGGCTTAGATGCTAGTTATATGTATACATTAGTCAACTCTCTAACACATGGTACAAAAGACTTGTCCAACTATATGACCACTATTTTTAACTTATCTGGGCTCAAACCCAACTTCTTGAATATAACTATCAGCATCACATTGGCCAAGGAACTTGAGTCAACTAGTAAATTATGCACATTCTTTATGAACATTTTAACAGTCAACAAGAATGATGGTAATTTAGGTTTGTCTTTATATACCATCACATTGGCATGAATAACTTTGGACTTGTTAGATGTAGAGGATATACTTGTTAGGGCATTAAGTAGTAACTCCATCTATTTAGTGATCTGAGCCAATTCATGAAGGGTGATATTAGCCTTGATATTCTTCATATCCTTGATAATCTTGTACCCAACTTTGCTTTGCAGTTTTGTGCTTTGGTGTTGATCACTTCCCTTTAGAGGAAGTGGATTATTATTTACCTTCAGATTTGTAGTATCATTATTGTTCGAAGGAGTGGATGTAGTAATAGAATGCTTATTCCTCAAATTGTAATTATTCTTATGGGATTGATAGAATGTATAAATCTCATATGTATTATCCTTTAGTCCATTCTCTTCTTCCAATAGGAATGTTAAGTCATAGGTATCGAAGACCATAATTTTACTGGGGTGACTTGATGCATTGGAAGAAGATGGGTCTAGATGGTTCTTAAAACTCTCTTGTCTTTCCATTTCTTTCTGAAAGATTATTAAAGTAGTGTAGAACTCTAAGTAATCTAATTCTCCATGTTGTGTTGTATTATAAACCTGACACCAATTGGGTAGGACTACTTCTAAGATATTTATTTTAGGCATTTTATTGGGTGGTTGTTTTTCTCTATTATTTCCGTCCCTGTTGAAAGATCTATTATATCTTTAGAATCTAGAGCCCTGATTTGTATTTTGTCTACAAGTATTCCCCATTCTTTTTTGCATGTTCAAGAATTTATTATTTAACTTCTGTACGATCCTCTAGATATAATCTAATTCAGCTTTGTTAGAGTTTATAGTTTCACCCTGAGTGGTAGAAGTATTGACAGGTAGTGAAATGGTGTTGATGGGATGTATGAACAAGGTTATTCAAAAATCTCAAGATTTGGTTTCATCCAGAATGGGACAAGGGCAACTGCATGTGTGCTTGAATATGATTGTAAGCCATAATATTTTGGTTAGTATTTGGAATTGAATTTATCTTTGGATAATTTTGGTAGATATTAGGTCTAGTTAGGCTCTGTAATTAGGGATTTATTTATTGGGCAATGTTGATGGAATCAACATATGCCATTGGCAGGTTAGTGATGCTTGATGATCTATGCAAGAACACTAAGGTTTTAGGATACAAGGAGTTCTTGTACAAATCAATGGTTAGAGTGGCATTAGGTTTATAGGCATTTTTTATTCTACTATTTTTTTTGGAATCTAAATTTAAAGGCTTTGATGGGTTCATTGGGACGTCTCTTCATACTAGTAAAATGTTAGTATATGACATTAGGATCGGTAACCTATACAAATTGACCTAAGAAGGTGCTTTCAAACTAGTCCCAAGAGGTAATTAAGGCATGTGGGAGGTTGAGAAACCAATCATAAGTGACATATTATAGTGTGGAAGGGAAAAGCCTGCATGCCACATCCTCATTGATGACATTCATTAACCCTAAATCTATCTTCAAAGACATTAGGTGTTCTTTAGTAATACTTCCTATAGAAGGGGATAATGAGGGAAGATATTTTTCAAGGTTTATAAGCAATTCATGGGAAGCATTGGTGACATCAATATAAGAACCAACTAACTAGGCTAGGGCCATTGGGTGTAATGGAAGACATGGTCATCTACTCAGAGAGTATTACTGACCTTGGGGTCTCCTCTTGACACCTTTATCATACCTATCTTTTCTATGGATTTACAAAGGTGGGTATAGCAAGTTAGTTTCTGAGTAGACCTTGTTAATCTTCTAAGTATATTAATTTTAACTCAATTAATATTATTTAAATAAATATAGGTAGAGGTTCAACATATCCTTCTAGCACTAGATAAATATCTATTGATTATGTCAAGCAAATGATATAAATTGAAAAAAGAGGAAGGAGAGGACATCAAGTTAAAGTCCAATAAATAAACTACAAGGTTAGAGGTTCCAACCCTTAAATAAATAGAGGTGATAATAAAGGTTAAATCCCTCCTTTTAGCACTAGATAACTTTTTGTTGATGTGAGTTTTATGTATGCTAGGGAAACTTACGAGGTAACCTCTAACATTTTAGTATCTATGAATAAAGATTCATTATAAGACACAAGTTGAGGGGTATTAGGCTTTGTAAATAACCCGTTGGTAGAATAGTGATGAGAAAATTAATTTATCTATGATGAATGGGTTGGATATGGATGCATTTAAATATAATTGAGATGGGTGGATAGATGATGGATCTAACCTAAGGTGGGTCTGACCAAAAAAAAAAAGAAAAAGAAATGCGAGGCAAAAAATAAGGCATGTGGACCAAACAAAATGAAACTTTTTAAAGATAGCTGTTAAGTTGTGGAGCTAAAAGCTTCACCAGGATGCTAATCAGGAAGTTGCTGAGTTCAACCAGTAACCAGCTTTGGCAGTATTGTCGACGTCAGTCAGGCAGGGACCAGGGATCGATTGACGTTGGTCAGGAGTAGACCGATAGCAACCGACATCGGTCACCTGTGCGTGTGCATGCGTTTCTAGAATTAGACTTGTCTAATTTTAAGAGGTTCAAGAGTGTTTGCATGTTGAAGACTAATTTAAGTCTTGAGTCTGTGTTTCTAATTTTGTAATTAGAAGTCTAATTATTGTATGCTTGGAATCCTATTTAAGAGACCCATGAGGCATGTATTGTAATTAAGGCAAGTAAAGCATTGAAGCAAGAAAGCAAGGTCAAAGGAGATCTGCAAGGTGCAAGGTCAAGGAGATCAACTGAAGCTATCAAGGAGGGGATAACAACTCAAGTTGTTGAGTTAGTTGTGGTTGAGAAAGAGAAAGAGAACTCTTGAGTGAAATACTGTACACCCAAGAGGTGTGAGGAGGAGAGGAAGATTTCTTTATTGTATTCAAGAAGAGTGTTAATACAGATAGTATTGTTTCTCATATTCTTTGTTGTTTCAAGTTTCTAGTTACTTAATTATTCTGGTTCAATTCTGTGTTTAATTGCTTATAGAAAATTAATCAATTATGCTCCTAATCCTGACAAGTGGTATCAGAGCAAGGTTGCAGGGAACAAGTTATTATTTGATTACAGGTCATTCTTAGGGGTTTTTGATTGAGTGGGAGTACAACAATAACAGAAGAAAGTAAGCTACGAATGGAAAAGTTTAATGGCAAGAATTATCAACACTGGAGGATGCAGATAAAAGATTATCTGTATCAAAAAGATTTATACTTACCATTGGGTGGGGTTGCATCCAAGCCCACAGATATGAAGGATGAAGAATGAAATGTTCTTGATCGGAAGGCTCTGGGATCCATAAGGTTGAGCCTTGTATCATCTGTGATTTCCAATTTATCATAGTGTAAGACAATGGAAGAGTTGATAGAATCTTTGGCAAATTTATATGAAAAGCCCTCAGTTTCAAATAAGGTATTTTTTATGAAGCAGTTATTTACTTTGCAAATGTAAGAAGGTGGATCGGTATATAGTCATCTTAGTGATTTCCATGGTTTGGTAAACCAGTTAGCTTCAGTCAATATTGTTTTTGATGATGAAATAAAGGCTCTCTTAATCTTATGCTCTTTACCTGAAAGTTGGGACAGTTTGGTAATGGCAGTAAGTAATACTGTGTCTGCTTCTAAAATCTTAAAAGTTGATGATGTTGTTAGTGTAATCTTGAATGAAAAATTTTGTAAGAAAAGCAAAGGTGAATCATCAGGGAATGCTCTAAGTGCTGAAAGCAGGGGAAGGCAAAGAAAGAAGGTCGAGCAAGGAAAATCAAGGTCAAAGATGGGAAAGAGATCCAAATCCAGAAATGGAGGTATCACCTGCTGGAATTGTGGAAAGAGAGGACACACAAAAAAAGATTGTTGGTTGAAGGATAAAGAAAATCAACATGAAGGTAATGAAGAAGCAAAAGATGTAGGTATTGTGGCACATGATGCTCTCATACTTTCTTTGGATAGTCAGCTAGAATCATGGGTTTTAGATTCTGGTGCTTCTTTTCATGCAACCCCAAATAGAGTATTATTCCATGAATATGTCCAGAGAGACTCTGGAGAGCTTTATTTAGGGGATGGTACACCTTGTCAAATAGTTGGCAAAGGGAAAGTATAGCTGGAATTGCAGACGAGCAACACATGGGTGTTGAAGGAGGTTATGCATGTCCCAGTCCTGAAGCAGAGTTTGGTTTCTGTAGGAAAGTTGGGTGATGAGGGATGCACAGTAACTCTCACAGCAAATTCTTGAAAGGTTTCCAAGGGTGCACTTATTTTAGCAAGAGGTAAGAAAGTAGGTACTCTTTATCTATCTACTTGTAGTACTGATTCTACTTCTGGTTTATCTACTTCAGCTGTATATTCGAAGATGTGGCTTAGTAGGCTTGGTCACATGAATAAGAAGGGAATGGACGTTCTTGAGTCAAAGGGTATGAGTTCAGATTCAGAGGGCATAGATCGAGTTCATTGTAGGAAATGAAAATTTGATGTTTTTGACAAGAACAGGGAAGCCTTGGTGTTTATGGAGGAGATGATGGACAGAGATCAGTCATAGGGGCTGAATAATTCTGAGCAGGGTAGTATAGACAGGGTTTTGATCCAAGATAAACTCGCAAGTAAAGAAGTCATCACTTACAAAAAAATACAGTTACCGACATCGGTCACATGGAACTGACATCGATCAGGCAGGTACCGACATCGGTCATGTGCAGACCAGCAGAGTCGGTAGTGTCGGGCAGGTAGAGACCGATGTCGGTCAGGGGGAACCAACGTCGGCAGGCGGGTCAGTCGCATGGAATCAATGCTGGTCGGGTACAGACTGAGAGATGGCCGAGATCGGTCACTGGAACGGATGTTGGACGGATAGCAAGCTATGAAGGAGTCTCAAACACCCATATGGAGGACTGAAAGGGTAAGTGGACCTCATATTCATTGTTCACCTTCTTTATATTACTTGTTGCTTACTGATGGTCAAGAACCAGGAAGATGTGAAGAGGCAATGCAAGTAGAATCCATAAAACAATGGAAGCATGGCACAAATTCTTTAGAAGAGAACCAAGCGGGAGATTTGGTAGAGTTGTCAGCCAGGATAAAAGCACTGACAGACGAATGGATTCCTAGGTTAGAGTAGAGAGTGGATGGACACGTGAGACGGAAGGCCAAGGTATATGGTCTTGAGCAGGCTATAGGGCAATAGAGGTTTGACAGGGATATGACTAAGCATGGCTTTAGTCAAGGTCAATGTGATCATTATGTTTTTTTACCAGATTGGATAATATTAGCTACATTATTTTGTTACTGTAGTGTGTATGTTTGTTACAGGGTTACATATGCAGAGAGTTGCTAAGCTAAAGGTAAAGTTAGTTCAGATGGGTGTCATGAAGAATCTGGGAGCAGCAAGATTCTTTGGCATAAGTATGTCTAGAGACAGGGAAGATCACAGGTTGATGTTGTCTCAGGATGATTATGTGAATAAGGCAGTGGCGAGGTTCAAGATGCAGGATGCATAACATGTTAGCACACCTATGGATGGACAATTCATAGAACAGTGTCCCAATTCACATGATGAGGTTAAGTACATGGTATGTACTAGACCTGAGTTTTCCCAAGTAGTGGGAGTTGTCAGAAAGTTTGGATCCAATTTGAAAAAAGAGTACTAGAGAGCAGTTCAGTGGATTCTCAGGTATTTGAGAGGGACCAGTAGCAGGTATTTATGCAGGGTCAAGCACTTCTCTACATGGTATGTAGGTTCGGATGTGGCAAGTTACTTGGATGACAGGTGTAGCATCATAGGATGTGTGGTGGTTGGTCTTCAAAATTGAGCTTGAAGATGGAGGTGCCTGAGATGATTAGTGGAGGTTGCTATACAGGTGCAACTATTTATCTTCAAGTGGGAGATTGTTAAGTTGTGGAGCTAAAAGCTTCATCAGGATGCTAATCAAGAAGTTGCTGAGTTCAACCAGTAATCGGCTTCGGCAGTATTGCCGACGTTGGTCAGGCAGGGACCAGGGATCGGTCGATGTCGGTCAGCAGTAGACCGACAGCAACCGACGTCAGTCACCTATGCATATGCATGCATTTACATGCGTTTCCAAAATATATTTCCAGAATTAGACTCGTCTAATTTTAAGAGGTCTGAGAGTGTTTGCATGTTGAAGACTAATTTAAGTCTTGAGTATGTGTTTCTAATTATTGTAATTAGAAGTCTAATTATTGTATGCTTGGGATTCTATTTAAGAGACCCATGAGGCATGTATTTTAATTAAGGCAAGTAAAGCATTGAAGCAAGAAAGCAAGGTCAAAGGAGATCTGCAAGGTGCAAGGTCAAGGAGATCAACTGAAGCTATCAAGGAGGGGATAACAACTTAGGTTATTGAGTTAGTTGTGGTTGAGAAAGAGAACTCTTGAGTGAAATACTGTACACCCAAGAGGTGTGAGGAGGAGAGGAAGATTTCTTTATTGTATTTAAGAAGAGTGTTAATACAGATAGTATTGTTTCTCATAGTCTTTGCTGTTTCAAGTTTCTAGTTAATCATTCTGGTTCAATTCCGTGTTTAATTGCTTATAGAAAAGTAATCAATTGTGCTCCTAATCCTGAAAATAGCACTTGAACTAAAGGTTGGACAAGTAATCAAAAACCAATGTCTATTATAAACCATTATAAGCACACTAAAAAAAACATAGTTAAAATTCAAATGGAACAAGAACACGTTAAACTTAAGTATGTATAATCAAAGGTTGTTGCATTTGTAAGATTATATTTGCACATTTACAAGGGGGATTATGATTAATACATAAAAGGAATTACAATTATCAGTAACACAATATAAATAACTATATTGAAAATACTACTCATGCAAAACCAGAAGACTAAGATGCCAAAATGACAAAAATTCTTACAAAATATATAGGTTTGGAGAAGAATCAATATCTGCACATCAAAATCCATAGCAGAAATTTCTTTAAAATTTATTATTAATCTTAATTGCCAAAATTTTCCTCTCTTTAGGATTGGGAGGATGCAAATATATATAAGCTTGGGATGGGGACGCCTCATCTCTCAAGTAAAGTCTACAATTACACGTCTAAAAATAAAACGATGTATTAAATCTCTTGAAAATATTTTATGTAAAATGATGTTTACCTAAGATATAATTCTTTGGCTAATATATATATATATATAATGAACTAATAGTTATATCTTAATTGAATCATGAAAATATATACTTATTTAAAAGGGTGATGATGTGGAACCTCTGGAATAAGGAAATGATGGAGTAACAACTATAGAAATTGAAGTGGACAAAATTGTTGTTGTAACTTGAGCCACAACTTGAATAGACACTATCACTGTAGATACACCAAAAGTTACCTCTAATGTAGTTATGGTAGTGATTATTATAAGTGTCACATATGTTTTCCCTATCTATGTTTTCACTAGTGTATATGTTAAAGACTAAATACTTTGAGGAGGTGCCTATGGTGCTCCTACTACTAAAGTTGATTGCTTTGCTACCTCCATCTATAGATATAATACATGGCTAGCTTGGAAGTCGATATCAATAGCTTCAAAATAAAACAAAGGCCATTTGAATTTTGTGAGAGATTGTCCATAAAATTTTTGTGTGACAAATGAAGCTTTGACCTCTACATGAAGTGTCTTAGTTCTTATAATTATATCCCTATCAAAATTCACTATTTGCATAATTCAATCATTAGATATATAGATCAGGCCTTCAATTTTAGCTTGAAATTTGTTAGTTACTTTTTGAAGAACATTCTAAAAGATGGTCTTGGAAAATAATTACCTAAGAAGAGTTCTTACCTGAGTAACTCTCATATCCTTCAAAATAGATATTGCTTCTCTCTCTTGATTCATAAATTTTTGCACCAGAGTTTGCATCTCTTGATGCTAGTCAAGCAAGGCATCTCTCTTGGTAACAATGTAATTCAAGTCCATGTAAATTTTTCTACTGTTATTAAGTTTAGGTTGGCATATTCCTTATTTTTGGTTTCCTACCTTAATAAGTGAAGTTACCCTCTACATCCTTCATTTTATTGAACAATTGAATTATGTTCCCCCACTCAAGTCATGATGTAGTCTTAGAAGACCTTATTAAATGAATGGTGTCATACAACTTTTTAGCTCCCTCTAGCAAGTTAACTATTATTTCCTTAGGATCCTATATAGTTATCCTTTATAGTGACCTCTGAGCTTATTGGTCATATATTTTAAACATTTATCTGATTACTCCTATGGTAGCATTCACAAATTATAAGGATCCTCTTGTATCTATCCAGGTCAAAAGGATTTAATTTTATTCTCTTTGTTAGAGAGAATATGTCTTCTCTCTATTATAGCTTGATTTTTTCCCCTTCTATAATAAAATATTTCTTTTAATTTTACTCAAAGTATTAGTTTATCTATCAAAGTGGAACTTGACTGTTGGTTGCTCAACAATTACTAGGTCTTGCCTTCCTACTTCCTCTTATTATAGTTGTTTAATCCATGGAAGAATGCTCAATGCAACTTGCTAGTCTATATGTTCTGTAATCACAAGAATGGAAGAGGATTGTCTTGGAGGATGAATTGATATGGGAGAAGATGTCTCTAATACAAGAAAAAGAGGTATAGCCTTTGTCCATTCCGTAACCTATTTATGTGTCAGTGTATCAATAATGTGTTTAACCTTCCCAATTGCCTTATGCACTAAAACTGTAGGGGAATCTATTTCAATAGATTTCATAATGGGAATTACCAATTATGTAGACAACCTAAGGGTATGACACGTGCAACAAAATAGAGGTGGACACTAAGGTTTCAAAATGTACTCCCACTAATGTTACATGAGACTAAGGATTGGTTCCACTAAAGAGTGAATAGGTTATTGGGGTGCTAAGTAGATTTTGTAAGTAGTTTGTAACTGATGTATATGCAACCCTAGTAGTAATGATAGTAGTAAGAGGACCCTGAATATTGGTAGTGTAACTTCTTGAGGCTTATTTTTTTGGCTCAAAGAATATACACAATGAGTAGTATCTATCATACTGATTGTAGCAGTAGTAATTGAGGAAGTTATCAAAGAATGAGGGATTATTGTACTTATAATTTGAAAGGGGATAGTTGGGTCAATAGTTGTTTGAATTTTCACCTTTGTATCCTAAGATGGAGAGCATGGGGGTGTAGTTGTAATGGCCCCGATGTTAAGGTTTGTAATTTTGACTTTGCATCCCCTTTTGCATCTCCTTATTTATCTGATAGCAATTCAATGGCCACTGAGCTAACATCTCCTTAGTCAATCTCTTTAGATTCATCTAATATCTCAGTTCCTCTAAGTGATTACTCTCTTCAGTCATCCATTCATCCTCTTCATTTGTCTCATCAAATGACTTTGTTTACTTGGTATCTGTCTGGGACACCCATTCTTCTTCAAGTATCCATATTTTGTCTTCTTATTCACTAACATAGATTTGGAAATGGTCTGATCTTTGTCTACCCTTTATTCTATCCTCCCTTTCCCTAGGAATGTCTACCTACTTCCCTTTTACTTCCACCTTCTAGGGTGAAATGCGAGTCTTTTGATTTATTTTATAGGCAATTGGCAGTTTAGAAGTAGTAGGGGTTGGCCTTGTGAAAGGTAGAATGGGAGAGTAAGAAAATCTCATGGTGGCAGATGGTAATGAAACGAGGGGAGTTGTGACCACTAGAGTAATCATGGGTGGTGAAGGTGGTTGCCTAAGATATTGAGGCATTACTTCTAATGGTATTTATACCATAAGGGATGACCTAGGAGGAGAAACTGGAAACATAAGATAAGAAATCATGAAGACTTACTTGCTATGCTATAGTCAAAGGAGACAATGGTAACATGGAAAATAAACCAGTTATTGTAGGATGGTCCCTCCTCACTAACTAGATGTTGAGGAGAAACAAAAACAGTTGTATATGTAGGGGAGCTTGGAATTGTTTCAACTCTTCCCAAAATACTTGCTTCCCCAAATGGGCCAACTTGCTCTTGTATGTCTGCTTCTATGTAAGGAGGAAGTCCATGAATAGGTTTAGAAATCCATTGTTATTTTTTAATTTTTTGACATCTTCCTCATTAATTAGGGGATCATATTGGATCCTATGTGCTACAACCATTGACATGTTTACCCTTCATATTCTGATATAAACCTCAATGTCATCCTCTACATTCATTAATATATGGTTATGGCTATAGGAATGGTGACCATAGTTGATTCTTAGTTTCCTTTCTATCTGTTCCTTGACATTATGGTGCCAAATTCAATCCATAATACATCCTTATTCTTATAACATACTATAAGTGCTCCCACTTTGTATATTGCATTTGACCAATGCCGAAAGGGGTTGGGTGGACAGATGCTTGTTTGGCCCTTCACAAATCAACATAAACATTGTCAACTAATTGAGTAGTAATTTCTTTCTCAACCAATTTGTGAAGCACAAGTTAGGGTAAGTACAAAGGGTTTACTCAAGATAAAATCAATAATTGCCCATTTTTTGAATAGTCTTATTTTTAGGATTTGAGAGTTTGGACATGTTCTTGTATATGACATGATATACCATAGGGTAAAAGTCTTTGCTAACCTTTCCATTTACTTTATAAACTTTTACACATGGAAGACATTGAATTCATCAAAAATAATATTCTTTGGGTATTTTATGGATGGTTTCTAGGGTTCTTCATATGTTGAATGCAAATTTATAGTCATAACATATACCACATAGGAAATCATATAGAAGTTACCATATAGTAAGCTTCCTTGATTTGTGATTTATAAAATTAAATTGGATCTAATAATCTCTACTGAAGCTATGATTTTTTTGGAGGTTAGGATAATATCTAGTAATGGGACTCATATCTCATTGACATAATAAATGGTCGAGAAACCATATATTTTATTTAGTATGGCCATGGAAATTATTATGCCTGGTCTAAATACATCAATGTGGATAGCAATAGGGACCTGATTCAAAAAACTACTTGGGTTGCCAACCTATTCTTTCAACTTATTGTGGATATTGTTGGCGAAGATCCATGAATCAACCATGTCTTGCCTATAGGTCATTTATGGCAGAGGGTGCATGTAGTATCTTTTGAAAACATTCTCACTTTTATATGATGTTGGAGTCTTGCTAAATCTGAAATGCAATATTTTATCAAAGATTTTTCCATTCACAAAAAAATCAAATAAAAGGTCAATTCTAGGCATTATCTATGGTTTGGCTACCATGTTATGTAGACTGACTACTTTTATTACCTAAAAATCATCTTTATACCTTTGTATGAATATTGAAAGCTAGTTCTCAGCCTTGTATGGTTCGACTATGCTTGAACTCATTGTTGAGATATGCTGAATCAAATGTTGTATCAATGTACTTAGTTATTTCTACAATCAAATATGCAAAAGGAGGTGGAGTGCGAGATGAGGAGATAATTGAAACTCCATGTATAAAAAGTCTATTTTGTGAATAATCTATAATTTATTAGTCTCAATTGAGCTACGATTTCATAATTTGCACTTGATAGCTATAAGGTAATGTGATTAGATTGGATATGGAAATTTGAATTATACTAATATAGATGTGACGGCCATGAGAATTGAATAAATTAATTTTCCAATTTGTGCGAATTAATGGAAACAATGACTTTCACTCCATTCCCTATCTATTCTTTTCATTTGAATTTCATAAATATGATTTTTAAAAAATTTATTGCCATGTGGATTATTTTACCTACTCTTGGATGCCTAGTTGACATTATATGTTATATGTATCTTTGTCATACTTTTAAGCTTGGCCTTCATTTCTTGTTATCTACTTATGTGGTTGATGGGCACATGTCTGCATATTGCTACTCTGATCATAACTGAGCTATGATCTACTATACCTTGTTATTTGGTCACAAATTAGTAGGATGATGACACGTTGATGGATCTTGGTGATCTACTTTCCCAGGATAGTTTGTATGAGGATCTATGTTGACGTTACCTATGGGTGATTGATATGATGACATGTGGATGACTCTCTACTTTATTTTCCCAATATAGTTGTATGAGGAACTCTGCTAACATCACCTCTGGGTTAGCAAGATGATGACATGTGGATGAATCTCACTACTCTATTTTCTTGGGATAGTATGTACAATAAACTCTGATGATGTCACCTCAAGCAAGTAGGATGATGACACATGGATAGCTCTCATTTCTTTGTTTTCCCAGGATAATATGTATGAGGAACTTTAATGATGTCACCTCTAGTTTAATGCAATGGTGACTCCTAGTAAGATCTCAATGATCTGATTGTTTAGGCAATTTATGCTATTTACTTGGGCTCTAGTTTAGTGTAATAATGCCATGTGTAAAAAGTAGATGAGATTGGACGTGTCCTAGGGAATGTTCTAGTGTAGAATAACCTGTTTGAGACAAAACATAGGAAAAGAACCATCTAAAATCAAAACACATAAGAATGGTTAGTCTTTAAATAAAAAAATTATAGGTACATAATTTTTTTTAAAGGCAAAAGATAATCATGCATATGGATTATTAACAACTTTGATTCCCCTTTTTGTAACTTCAAAACACACTACAAACTTCAGAATGGCATCTAGTTTATACTTTTAGATGCTAAGAGTGTTGCTTGAGATAACCCATTCCTAGCTTAGCCCTAGACCTATCTTAGAGACTTTATCACACTTTCCAGCCATTGTAAAAATCACAAACATATTTTACTAGCTCAAACACAGTCCAAAAATTGCATTCCTAAATCCTAACACATTGTGCCCAATAGTCTACCAGCTAGACACTTGTGCCACATTACGGACACTAGAGCCACATGGCACGAATGTTCCTAACATGGTGCTAGTGTCCCTTGCCCTAACTATTCCAAATGGATATATTATTAAAATGTGTGCCCCTCCTATGGTTAGCCTATGTATATTTTATTATTTACACAAGCTAAATATCACTATAAATACAATAATATTATACCTCTATCCACTAGATGGAAAATAGATACAAAAAGCCTATTCAAATAAGAAATTAGTTGAGAAAAATCAAGGTAGTTGATCTTATTATGCCCTACTTTTGCATACTACCATTTACAACTGCCATAAGCCCATATTTTAAATATTTTCAATCTCAAACACACTCAAGGCATTCAAGATGACTATCATTCTAGCATTCAATTGCACTTGTACCAAACATTAGATGGGATAACTACATCGGGCTTGATCCCTCCTCAGAGTATTGGTATGTAGGAAACTCTCTTCACATCAAGGTGTTAAGGATGTCTAGCCTATCCTAATAATGAACACATATTTTTAGCTCATGACATGTTTGCAAGGAGGATTAGGGTTTGCACACTAAATCATATATTCTAGGAACAATACAAATTTATAGATTTTGTGCACATAGGAGCAAAACCTAGAAACACAGGCAAACGAGCTCCCAAAAATTAGGAATAATCCTACAAAGAGGATACTACCACCATTTTCAAGACTCTAGAGCATCATAACACTACTATCTAAGTGGGGTGCTGATATCCAGTGAAGAATCTGACCCAGGGACCCTATTGATGACACTCAAACCTGTCTATAACATAATTTTTAGAACCCAGATCTTTTACGACAATAATTTTATAGACAAGTCTCTATTTGCACATATTATTTATTATTTATAGAAAGTCAAAGAAAGTCAACATAAGTATAAAATTAGTGGTTATTTATTGTATATTATTTCACTGATTTAAACAACTAAACCCTTTAATATAACTTAATATTTACATAGTTAAAACCCTAAAAGGTTAAAACATTTAGTGAACTTGACTCACTTCAAATATTGGTTAAAACCCTAATTTTGCCTAGGGTTTACCTTTTCTAAATTTTTTTGCACTAAATTAGGGATACATAATTCTATTTTGCTATTTTTTTGACTTAACCTAGCTCATTAAATCAAATATCACATTAGGGTTTTAATTTATTTAAATATAATTTATATTTTTGCAAAGCAACCCTAAATCAAAACCCTAACCCTAGATAACCTTAGGGATTACATTTCTAGGACTCAGATTCCAGATCCATATATCTTTTGATTTGTATTTCATATAATCATGATCATAAGGATAAAATAAATTAATCACTTTTAATTGAAAAGTTCAATACTTTCATTTGCATGTTTGTTGCCTTTCATTCAAAATGACTTCAAAAAAGACAAAAACACATGTATGGATGATATTTTATATCAATTACAATATATCTCATATCAAGTTATATTTTTCCTATGTGGAATTCCTTTAACAAGTAATCCCATACACACATAAAGGATTTAACACATAAGCTAACAACTATGTTTCAAGTTTCAATGTCATATCTTATGCACAAGAAAGAATATCCTTCTTCTCATCTCCACAAGGGTGCTAACTACTTTCCCTTTAACCAGGTCCATGCTATCATTCTTCCATGAGATGATAAAACCTATACCAATGTCATGATTCCCCATACTGATCCTATTCACACCTCTTCCCTACAGGATGTGTGCTTACATGTTCAATAACAAACAACTAGGGTTTGAATTTGTGAGACTCTATGTGATCAAATTATTAGTATGAGAAAGATAATTGTAGATTTACAAAATTAAAATTATATATTACATGAAAAGATTACAACATTAGAAAATCAATTTACAAAACAAAGGCCTCCAGGGCACAATAGTATAAATCATGCATATGCACCTTCACCTAGTCAATTTGTGGAAAATAATGTTACATAGCTAAATAATAAGTAACAATAAAGTACATCTACAACTAGTGACCCAAAAATCATTTAAAGGTCAAATAAGAGTTTAAGTGAGGTAATAAGTGAAATGATTAAAGCTAAGTTGATCAACCTATCCCCTCTACACCCAATGAGGAGATCTCAAAATTTTTGTGTATATCATAGAATGCAGAGGCCCCACACTGATTCATATTTAGAATTGAAAAGGAAAATTCAACTGATAATGGATACAAATGACTCACACAGCGACACTTCATCCAAATAACATACAAAAACACATCTAAAAATTCAAAAAGAGTCCAACTCAAAAATAGTACAAAAATGGTTACCAAAACATAACTCAAAACAACACAGGTTCAAAAAACATAATCCGATCAAGAAAAGTCCAACAAGCATAGATAAATCAAGCAAATCTACCTCTCCAAAATAAGGCTTAATGTTTAATATGGTATAATTTTGGTCGAAAGTATCGACAATAATTTGATTATCATGGTAAAGGTTTGGGCAAGCAAGCCCAAGACATCACTTCTCCTATTCTCAAAATTGATAATATTGGTCAACAAGGTCTGAGATTTATTGAACATCCTAAGACACATTAGTCACAAACATAGTTTATCAAGGCAAAACATATAGATACACATGACATGTTATAGAGGGAGCAAGAACTTAAGTTGAAAAGTCAAAATCATGCTTAGCAAACACGCATTCTCAAACAAGGCTTTCTATAAAAAGATCCTCCACAACACCATATGTCTAAAATAAGCATAGTTTCAAAGGGAAAGATCATAATCAATATGCCAAAGCATAATTTATAAAGTTCAACTCCAAAGTTGGAGGCAATTCCCTCTAGCATTCCAAATTATTATAATTTTGATGATGAACAACACTCATAATACAACAACATTAAACTAAAACATATCATTCACATTGCATGAGATATCACCGTTCTTATTTTTGACATAGGCCATAGTGATAGTGAGTCTTCCATGAGACTTATCGGTTAGTATGGTTCCTAACCTCTTGTATAGACTTTCTTATCTCTTACTCTTTATACATAGTTTATTTTCATTTTTTTGTACATAGCTTATATCCGGAAAATACAAAAATAATATAACATGTCAAAACACAAAAACATTCAAATATTACTTATAAAACACAAAATTTATAGATTTTATGCATTGCTATGTTTACATTTATTATACTTATTAGACACTACATATACTAGCTATCTTAGTATATTCAATTTTATCATACATATATGCTTCACTTATTCTTTTCGATGCTAAAAATTACATATAGGACTCCGATCCACTACACTAATATAGACTTTCTATCATATACCTACTGGGGTAATATACACTGATTCAGGTTTATTGATTTGATATATCAGCCTACTTGGGGGCATCTCTTACACAGTTTCTACTACCGGGTTCTATCCTTACATTCTATACATTCTAGTTTACGGATTGATATATGTTGATATTGATCATTGCTACTCATGCTCATATGTTTTATTGACTATCAATAGTTTAGAATCAACATAGGTACATCTTATCATTTACATAGATTTGTACCACATAGTTATACACGATTTCATTTCTATCTTTCCTAGTTTAGATGTGATTGTGTTTCCTATGCTTCTCCCATTTTGAGGACATTTGATTATGCCATTGTTCTTTGGCTCTATGCCACTTATATATATGTATGTCTTGGACATAAGTCCTTGTACCTTGTGTGTGGTTTATTAATTGTATATGAAAACATTTGAACATGTCTTTCTATGTGGCTCTAAGCCATATTGCTTGTTTCTTACATATGTGGACATTTGAACATGTCCTTGTATGTCTTCTATACTCAAATTTAGTGACATGTACCCATGATCCTTGTATTGTGTCTCCTTGTAATACTTTTGCATTCCTCATGTGTTTTTTTATGTACACTTTCTTGTATGCTTCACCACCATGACCCTTGTCTTTGCTTGTTAGAAACACCAATTTTTGATGCAATAAGGGACATCATACATCTATCCATTCTAATTGGGTGTTATGATGGACATCTGCCCCATCCCCTTAGGTATCTACTCAGATTTTATATTATACATATTGATTACATCTATCTTGACACCCTTGTGAAATTTTAGATTACAACATACATATTACATTACACACTTATGTTTAGATTATTTTACATTCTGATGTTATGTTGCACATTATATTATATCACATAATTATCATATATACTCTGACTAACACATTTTACAGAGCTATTTTTTTAGGATAATTCTTACATAGGTTCCATAACTACCCTTAAAATAGGGGGCATTCACAGGGGTTTCTCGTAGATATCAAGTTTCTACATTTTTATTCATAGATTATTTTCAGCACATAGGCTCAGTTTCAAAAACCAGATAAGAGAAAATAGGGACT
Organism: Torreya grandis; assembly: GCA_037957365.1. Taxonomy (NCBI): domain Eukaryota; kingdom Viridiplantae; phylum Streptophyta; class Pinopsida; order Cupressales; family Taxaceae; genus Torreya; species Torreya grandis. Next base: position 274,760 of record JARHVA010003725.1, on the reverse strand, counting down.
CAAAAAATAGTTTAGTCATGCAGTTTTTAGACTAAAAATACATTAGCACCCAAATTGGGATACTAGCATAACAAGGCACTAATATCCACTACATGGCACTACTGTCCAATATCCCTAGCTTCAGGGCAATCTAGATTAGCTAAAACCTAGGTACAATACAGATTTGCATAGATATAGTCATAGGTTTGATAGTTATGTTCAAATTTTGCTCAGATACACTCATTTTATCTCAGATTCATACCAGTTGCTCAAATTGGGGGAATAATGCATGGCATGATCATTCCCACATTAAGTTTAGATACATCTATATAATTATTACATACTCAGTCTAGAATCAATATACTCAGATATCAGATTAGAGGCATGTGCACAACACATAGTTTCCATATGCTTAGTTACATAGGTTGATCATATAAAATGACAAACTCCATGTCATTCTCTATGTTGTATACACTTAATGTCATATTTTAGGTTGTTACCAGTTTCATGCCTTAATCTATTTATAGTGTTTGGCATTACCAAATGGCCTAGAGCTGCCTAATATACTCGAGTGGCCACAAAGCCAACATACACAATTATATACTTTCAACACTTTGTGAAGTTTAGTTTTAGATGCATCTACTTCACATGGGTGGGAAATGATGGAGTCATAGCCTATTCGAGTTCTTGATCCTACCACATGAGAGGGTAAGACATACTTACAATATTATCCAAGGTATTCAAAGATCATAATCCACCAAGTAAGGGTGGGTAATAATGGAGTCAAAACCAGATTGACTTCTTGAGTCACCCACATATGAGGATTGAGAAAGCTATCATCTCAGTCAAAGCTATTCAACAATTTGATCACTATGCATTCACACAAATAATTTGTCACCAAGTTCATGCATTGGTTTACATACCCAATGAGTTGTACTCATTCATTTTCTCTTTCCTATATCTTTACTCAACTTTACTCAATTAATTTATTTAGCATAGTTTTTTAACTTTTGATATTCTCTTAAGTAAGGACTAATTTTTCAATGTTTCATTATAGGTCATGTGGATCATGTTTCATATATGCAGACCCAGATTCACATATTTAGACTCAGCTACATAGGATTCACTTCCTAGGTAAGTCTAGGTACGTCTCTTTTTCCTTTATACTAATCATTTTGTTTTGTTGCATTTCTAGCATAAAGAGGGGGTAAATGTAATCACCTAAAAGTGGTATTTGGATGCTAAGAGTGTTACTTAAGATAACCCATTCCTATCTTATCCCTAAACCTATCCTATAGCCTTTATCACACTTTTACAACCATTGTATAAACCACATATATATTTTTTTAGCTCAAACATAGTCCTTGAAAAACATTCCCAGATCTTAATCCATTATGCCTAGCAGTCTACCAATTGGACACTAGAGCTACATGGTGCTAGTGTCCCTTGCCCTAATTCTCTTAAACAATTATATTTTTAAATGTGTTCCCCTCTTAAGGTTGGCCTAAGTATATTTTACTATCCACACAAGCTTCAAATCACTATAAATATAAGACTTTTAGACCTCTATCCATTAGATGTAAAATAGATGCAAAAAGCCTATTCAAATAAGAAACAAGTTGATTAAAATCAAGGTAATTGATCCCCTATTTTTCTCTACTTATGCATACTACCATCTATAGCTGCCCTAAGCCCAGATTTAAAATATTTTTAATCTCAAGCACACTCAAGGAATTCAAGTCTACTAACATTCTAGAATTCACTTGCACTTGCACCAAACACTAGGTGGGAGAACTACATCGGGCTTGATCCCTCTTCAGAGTATTGGTATGTAAGCAACTCTCTTCACAATGAGGTGTTGAGGATGTCCAACTTATCCTACTAATGAAGACACATTTTTAACTCATGCCATACTTTCAAGGAGGATTAAGGTTGCACACTAAATTAGATATTTTAAGCACAATACAAAGTTCTATATTGCATGTATGTAGGAATATAATCTAAAAACATAGGTGTAGGTGCTCGTAGAAAATAGAAAAATCATGTAGAGAGGACACTGTCACCATTTCAAGACACTAAAGAAGCATGGTGCTACTGTCTAGGTGGGGTGATACTATCCAATGAAGAATTTGACCTAGGGACCCTATTGACAACACTCAGACCTATCTGTAATCTAGTTTTCAAAACCTAGATCTTTTACAAAAGTCATTTTCTAGATAAGTCCCTATTTGCACATATTATTTACTATTTTTACAAATTAAAAGGAAGTCAAAATCTATAGAAAATTAGTGGTTATTTATTTCATATTATTTCATTGATTTAGACAACTCATACCTTTAATCTAACTTAGGATTTACATAGCTAAAACCCTAAAATGTTAAATCATTTTGTAATCAATGCTAATTATGATCAATATTACACTAACTCCCAATACATGAATACAATTAAATTTATTTATCATCCTAAGTCTACTCATAAGGATCCTGTCGTTAAACCTAATAAAACCTCTACTGGCAAACAATTTCTTAGACATACTAACACTACTTCACCAACATCTTCATAACCAAATACTAGTGATTAGCCACTTCCACAACTAGAATCTCAACCTAATTCTTCTATCCATATGAAAAGTGTCATTTCCCATAAACCTCATAATGGTTCTTCATCTTCTAAATCTCCTTGGAATTTATTATAATAACTTAACTCAATGCCTTGCAAAATCCCCATTATGTAACTAGTTTGAAATTCTCCTTATCATCATAAATTCTTTATGCAACAATTATAAAGTATTGAAGAACCAAAATATCATGATTTTTAACTCCCTTCTAATGGTCCTCCACTTATAAAAGTTCATGCAATCAAAATAGTTTCTTCGTCCATAAAACCCTCAATAGAATTTATCGAAGAAGATATGCTTAATGATAAAATTCTTTTTTGAGCAGATGATCTACCTCTCTTTATCAAAATTGGAATTAACAATAACCTCATTCAAAAAGTCTAAGTTGATGAAATATTTGGCATTAATGTCAATTATCTTTGGTCGATTCAATAAATTAGATACACCAAATAAAATCTCAAACAAACCCATCTCACATGTAGAGGATTTGATAAAATCGATAAAAAACTACTTGGTTGCATTTGGCTCCCTTTTACCATTGGGCCCAAGATAATTCAAACCAAGCTTATGGTTCTTGATCTTCCTTTATCTTATAACATGCTCATAGGTCACCCATGGACCCATTGTATGTGTGATTTTGCCTCTTTGGGTTTTTAATGCATCAAATTCATACATAGTGGGAAACACTAAAAACACCTAATCCCACTTCTTAGAGCATCCAATTACCAAATCCTAAATCTCAATATTGCATTCCTACTATTTCTCACATCAACAATCTATCTCTTCCTAAAATTTTAAACATGAATTTTGATTTACATGTCACTCTTATAGATTCAGATGATGACAAACCAAATAAATTTAAAAATACTTGTAATACCACTTGATTACCTCTTTATATTAAAAAAATGGCTCCATCCCTCTCTAATCCTGCATGATCACACTATTCCCTTAATTGATGATATTACTAATAGTCCTCCCCCATGAAATGCATGTGAAGCCTCTTACACAGAGTATGATTTCACTTGTAATGAATATGGGATGGCTCAACTCTTTAAAGATCCTTTAGCTATGTCTCCTCGTAAATTCAACAACATGGGTGTTTGTACTAATCACTCTCCTATGAAAACTAATGCATGCTTTATCTCTCAAACCTATGATGACAATTATATCATGGAACAAGATCAATCATGATATTTAGATATACAATATTATCAAAACACTAGATATAATACACACCTTCAATCATGATGTTCATGTGATTCATATATCATCTAATACTAAATCAAAACTTGAAGGTTATGTATCCCTTGTTAACCCATAATTGTTATGCACTTCATGGGTAATCCAAGAAGTCCCTACTATTACATTCTCTGAGTGTCTAAATCAACTCAATTCAATACATCCTAATTTACCAACCATAAATATCATTGACAATAATGAAATTCTTTCTCTTCCTTACAACTGGATTGATCAATCTAATGACATTCAATTATCATCTTCTAATTCTATTCAACATAACTCAACTGATATGATTATTCTATATTCCTCACCTATAATCGCATTTATTAAACAAACCAATAATATTAACACTAATTTTTTGATTTCTCTCAACCCATTATCATCAAACCAAAATCGTTACCCTCTAATATACCTCTTGAAATTACTTTAGATGCTAAAGCTACTGCTATGAGATAAATATATTTTGAATATGATAGCAAATGTAATAAAATCATCAATATTGAAGTAGATGTCTAATATTATGGACCTCTACCCACACTTCCTAATGATGAAGCTATATTAGAACTCTTCCATGCTAGAGAGCCTCAACTTCCATGCCAACATCATAAGCTCGACCACTTTTGGCAAAAGTTTCCTTGTTTTAACAATTTCGTTTCTAGTGTGAATCCTAAAACACATCCTATTTCTTCACTTCCTCCTATACATATCATTTCTAAGATGTAAATTACATGCTTATCGAAGAAACTAAAAAATTGAGTATGGTAAACCTACTGTCCTCGACCTATTACTATCTCTCAAGAGCTCACCCCTAAAGAGCATGATAAATTTAGTCTCTTCTTTGATAAATATCATGAAACTTTCTCATGGTCATATGAAGACATGCATGTAATTTATAATAACATCATTGTCCATAATATCATTACCAATCTGGATGCTAAACCAATGCATTAGAAGAAATGAAAATTCTCTCTCAATATTTCCACTCCATGTCATAAAGAAATCATCAAAATTTTGGGTGCTAAGTTCATTAAACCTATGGTTACTCAAAATGTGTTTCAAACATTATCCCCTTTCACAAAAGGGTCACCATGTTTATTCGAATATGCACAAAATTTAAAATCTAAACTTAGCATGTCTGAAATATAATTTTCCCTTACCTTTAATTGATGCCATTATTGATTCTACTACCAGATATGAAATGTTATCTCTCACAGATTGTTTATTGGGATATAATAAAATCCACATAGCTCCTAAAGATCAACATACAATAATGTTTAACACTAAATGGGGCACCTATTACTACATTAAAATTCCTTTTGGTCTCAAAAATACTAGAGCTACCTATCAATGTGCAATAACCCATATTTTCCATGATCTAATTCATAAAATCATTGAAACATATGTGGATGATCTTATTTTTAAATTTAAACATCATGAAAATCATCTTTATGACTTAGTTATCATCTTTGAACGGTTAATCAAATGCAAAGTTAGACTTAATCCTTTCAAATGTGTTTTTGATGTTACTTTTGGTGAATTTTTAGGATTTATAGTCTCCCATAGAGTCATTAATGTCGATCCATCTAAAATCAAATATATTATCAATATGCCTATTCCTCACTCCATTCTAGACATACACACATACTTTTGTAAACTTGGGGCAATTCGATGCTTTGTTCCTGATATGGCTTACCTATCTACTTTATTAACTCCTTTATTAAGAAAGGTAATGCTCTATCATGGATAAATTCATGTCAAAAATCATTTGATAGAATGAACAAATTCTTGATTCATCCTCTTACTCTTCAACCACCTTTGAATGATCATCCACTCATCTTGTATACCTCATCTACCCCCATATCATTTTGGGTAATGCTTGCTCAATAGGGTGAAAATGGAAAAGAATATGCCATATATTATATCAGTTGATCTATAATAGACTATGAAAAACATTACACAAAAGTAAAATGTAATTATCTATCTATCTATTTCACAGCTGAAAAACTCTGCATTATATGCTCTATAAAACTTCTTATGTTATTGTTCATTTTGATCCATTTCATCATTTCTTCTCAAAATATTTATTACATGAAGATAGAATTAGAAAATGGATAGTCCTATTAATGGAAATTGATCTATGAATTGTTACACAAAATTTTATTAAAAGATAAGTAGTCACTGATCGACTTGCGGCTGCCCCTCTCTCAACTACTAATCATCTTCATGATAATCTTCCTAATGTAGAGACATTTTATATTTAAGGTCTTAATCAAGAGGTCTCACTCAAAGATTATTTTCACAACTTCACTTCTAGCCTTGAATCAAATAATCATAAATAACTTGACCCTTCTATTTCTAATTCTAAATCTATAGAGGTCATTGAAAAATTATCAAAAATTACAATTGACTTGCATGAAAAAACTTGGACACTTCACTTTGATGGTGCAAAATGCCTTCAAGGATATGGGGTAGGCTATGTGTTAGCTGACCTCCATGGTAAAATCATACCTCTATCATTTTGATTAACCTTTGACGTCACCAATAACATGGTTGAATATGAATCCATTATATTAGGCATGCAAGATGCAATCAATTTAGATGTCCCATATTTACATGCTTTAGGTGATTCACAAATCATATGTCATCAAATTAGTGGTGATTATTAATGTAAAAGTGAAAACCTTATCACATATCATCAACTTGACACTATGCTTGCTAAAGAATTCGCTTCATTTACCATCAAAGTAATCACATCGAGATAAAAAGGCCATAGCTGATTGTCTCACTTCATCAACATCTCTATTTCATCCTCATCAAGATCTTCATGATTCCCAATTCCTCATCCAAATGAAGAAGTTACCTTCTTTACAACACAAGAACAATTATCTAGTTTGACACATATATGTTATCACCACTCGACAAAGCTTAGGGTATAAAAATATCATCGAATTCATTGAGCACTTTACTTACCATCCAAAGGTAGATTATTGTGAAAAGACCTAAATTCGTAAACAAACATGAAAATATGTACTTTGATATGACACACTTTATCACCATAACACTAAAGGTACCTTACTTTATTGTGTAACTATAGAATTTCATGCTTTCCTTGAATAAGCACATGGGGGAATCTGTGGTAGTTACTAGAGTGGCCATGCCATAGCCCACAGATGCCTATGCATGGGATACTTTTGACATAATATTGGAAAATATGCCATTAATATTATAAAAAAGTACAATCCTTGTCAGCTTCATGATGATCTCATTTAATTTCCTCTAGTTAAAATTCAAACCTTGGAGTCTCCTTGTCCATTTTATATGTGGGGATTAGATCTCATTGGTAAATTACCCAAATCGCAAGATGGTCATGTCTTCATTATTAATACCATTGAATATTTTACTAAGTGGGTGAAGTTATGCATCTTGTTAACATTATGGGCACCGCCATCTCAAATTTCATTCTTTATCCAATCATATGTCTTTTTGGAATTTCTCATACCATCATTTCTGATAATGGTGGCAATTTCAAAAACAAAGATATGAAACAACTATGTGAAAAATTCAAAATTACCCACACATTTTTTACACCATATCACCCTCAGTGCAATGGTAAAGCTGAATCAACTAATAAAATACTTAATAAAATCTTGTAAAAGACTATTAGGGAATCTCGTATTGATTATCACCTTAAGATTTATCCCTCACTTTGGGATTATCACACCAATATTTAAACTACTAATGGTGCCACTCCTTTTTCATTAGTATATGGCTCTGAAGTTGTCTTACCCTTAGAAGTTGAGTTACCATTAATACACATATCTCTTCATAAAATCATTGATGATGAAGAGCATTTTTATGCCTATCTTCATGCCTTATAATTCCTTGATGAGTGACATATGGGCAGATCATAACATAATCACCAATACAAATCCCACATTGCTAAACAACATAACAAAAAATTCAAAGTTCATACATTCAATGTCAGTTATTTAATGCTCAAATTAGACTACACCCATGATAAAAAATACAAATACACTAAAAAATGGTGGAGTCCTTACCTAATTAAAGACATTCTTGGACCTAGTACTTATCATTTGTAAACTAATGAAGGACATATATTTTGAGAACCTATCAATGCTTAGTTTCTAAATAAATATTTTACTTAACTTATGTGTCATTTTTGTATTATGTAGTTTTACAAATAGTTACTTCAAGTATCATATTATAGTGTTAAAAATTTCTACATGTATTAATTAGAGTTTCTATTATGGAACACAACATCAATATACCTTCGAGTCTTCTTTCATTTGTTCTAAACCATATATAGATTTTTTATTTATTTTAACACCACTTGGCTTTTAGTTTGTGCGTTACATTGTAAGACTATTGATAGGACCTGACCATTCATCACAAACATTTATTTATTTTTCTCAAAGTCTCCATTTCACTTATATCACTTTCTTTTATAAACTTTCCCTTTATATTTTTTGTTTGTAAGTTGCATTATAAGACATCAGATAGTACCAAGTTTTCCTCATGAACACATGTTCTCATTTCCAAACAAATACTTTTCCTCCTCACCTTACCTAAGATTCTTCCATGAAATATAAGGCAATGTAGAGAGTTGCATCTTATTACACTTAGAGTTAGTCATATTCTCTTATAGTAAAACTTTAAATAGCTTATTCTCATGTCTTCCTTCAAAAATACCATTTCACATGATAATGATTCATGCTTACTTGTCATTGTACTATCTCATTAAAAACTTTTTTAAATTTTTTTTGGGGCAACCCAATTGTTATATGCACACTTCCATCCTCTTCCCCAGATATACATCACTTTGGGCACACTAAGGTCAATTTAGAGATCAAAATATTTCTAATGCACAACTCTACAAGTCTTGGATACTATGGTCTCTAGATTGTCTTCCTAACCACCAAGTGTAAGGTATCTAGTGAGTCATTTTTATCACCCATTTTTGGTTTTCTAAATATGTATGTAGGAGAAACAATATAAAAATCAATAAAAGTTAAAAGCCACATCATTAAAACAAAAAAATAATGATAAAAAATAAAAATATTCAAAAGTCAAAATCATACCAAAAGACATGACTCTTTAGGCACATCTACTATCCTAATCAAAGATCAAAATCCACATTTAGCCTCATGATAGGATCTGAGGTCTATTGGGGTCTGATAGGCATATACATTACAATAGGAGGTATACTTATCTCAAAAATAAATTTATTTAGTGCCACCTACTTTCTCATGCAAGTATCCAATATTTTCAGTAGACCGATAACTCTATAATGGGTATTGAAGAATGGGGAAAATGTTGTAGAGAGGTAGGTACATTTTAATTTTCATGCATACTAAGCCTTCATTGGATGATACTTATACTTCACTATCTTTCCCAAGCATGTGTTTTTAGTTTGACTTTTCTAGTATGATTGGTGTTTCAAGTCTCTAACTATTGCTAATTTGATTTGAGTGTCTTGACTTTGGTAATTATCATATTTTATCCTTGGTGCCACCTTATATACCCCCAACACCCATTTCATTTCCACCTTGATAGAAAAATTTATTTCAAAATCTTTTTCCCACTTTTATATCTCCTATTCTTCATTACTATCAAACATGTTCTGAATTTAATTGTTTTAATTCATCCATCACTAGAATAGAAGCTGCATCTTTAAGTTGTGAATTGATCTCTTTATTATTTAATTATCTTTATAATAATTCCCTTACTTAGGGTTTCTTATTTTATATTCACCTTTTTTCAAACCATTTAGTCCTATTTCTCCCATTTTACATTATTTTTACTTCTTTGATTGAGTTTGGATTGTTACTACTCTTTCATCAATGTTTATGTTTTTAGTCTTTCCATATTTTATTTGAGTACGGTCTATTACTTATCTTACATTTTATGTTGATCCTATTATTATATTCCTTAATTTGATCTGGATTGTTATTTTTTTTACTTTGGATATCATTGTTGGATTTTTTGCTCATGTAGTAGCCTTGGCTTTTTGGTTACCCGATATTCTCTCTTGGTATTTTGGTTCTAACCTAGCCTTTATCATCCTGATTTACCAATGTTATAAGAATTTTTTTTCAACATTTTCCATCCACTTTGATTTTCCTATGATTGCTTATTTTTTTCTCTCTACCCTTGTTTCCATAGGGTTTATCCAATGTAGTTAATTCACCCTCCATGATCAAGACTATAAACATAGCAGGTAACCATTCAAAAATAAAATCAAGTTGAGGTATGTATATTCAAAAATCATTTCCTTTAAAAATTATTTAATTTCATCTATTTTCCTCTTTATAATTCAATTTATTAGCTTGATTCTTACACATTGCTATGCTCTTTCCTGAAGTACCATTCCATGTTACACATTCATGACACGTAATGAGATTTGAGTGGGGCATATATATACACACAATATTTTTAAACTTCATCATTTAATAATACTTTCTCTCTTGTAATAACTTGATGAGTTTCAATATCTTTGAGTACACACCTTAAAGGGTGCACTGAGAAAGGAGTGGGTAGAACTTTGGTGCTTCACAAGATTGTTGGTCCCTATATCATTACCTAAACCCACTAAAAGTCACTTTTAGCCAATAAAATCCCATTTATCTATTTCCCTAAGCAATTCCCTTTCAAGATAGCCCCTCACTAAGAAAACACCATTTTTCTTCATTTTCCTACTAGATAAGCCCAATCGATCTTGTTTTAAAAATTAAGTTGCACATTATGGTACTAGGTTGGCCTGATTGACTTAATGTTAAGGCCTATTGACTACTTTTACTACCTAATAAGATCAAGCTGGCTGACCCCATTGGCCAGATTTTTGGGAGGGTTTAGAGTTAATAGTTGGCTATAAATACCCCTTTCACCTCAATCTAATAGAGAGGAAAATTCATTTTCATATTATTACAACTTGAAATTATATAAATTATATAAATTCTACACTTGAGGAATTATTACTTAGGTTTTATCTTATAAGGAAATAAACTTGTCTTGTGGAAAAGTCTTGGATGCAAAGTAGGAGTCTTTTAGCCTAGAGCTGATATCTATATTGTGATCATTACAAAGCCACGACAATCTCTTGTAAAAAACCATTGGCCAAGGGATATATTGAGGCATGATAGGTTTATTCAAGGTAAGTATTCCTAACCCTTACCCTTTCATTTTGTTATATTGATATTGCACAAAGTAATATGTTTAATGTTTTACTCGTTGCTTATAATTACCTCTACATTGATTTGAGTCGAGTTTTCATTTGCATGTTATGTTATGTTTGTTTAATTATCCCCCTTTGTTCCACAAGATTTAGTGAGCACTAGATTATATTTATTTTATGTATTTTAGACCTATATAGGGTTATTATGTGGTGATACTTGACTAGAGGCTTTGGAACTCTCTCTGGTTGTGTTCTGTGATAAGAGATCCCCTAGGTAGGTTTAGTGGATTTGAATTGGTCATGTCCTAATATAAAGAACTATGTAATGAGTTTTTGGTAAGATTACCTTCTCTGAGCTTGGATTTAACTAAGTAGGACAAGGTGTAGATCCATCGTAATTTGTTACATACACATAATAATAAAAATTAAATCATGCAAATCATTTTAGGTCTATGTTTTACACAATGAAATTTGTAAAACCTTAACCCATAATACATTATGTATATGCTATGTTAGATCTAGTTTGCTTAGTTGGTTCTTAAAAAATATGGATTTACACATCAATTATATTTACATAAATTTTTTCCAAGGCCTTTTCAACAATTTCATTTATGCATATGATGTAGTTATCGTATTTCATTAAACCACATTTATTTTAGGAAATTATCAAAATTAAACCATGACTTATATATGAATATTACAAAATGTGGAAGCAAGTTCGAAGCATTGAAACTATTTACCTTTGATAGATATTTATATTACAAAATGTGGAAGCATATACAAGGCATGCAAATTGTTATGTCTGAGTTGTCTTGTTATTCACAATGTATTTCAGGACTATATTCACTGTATATGGAAGTAGGCATACAAAAACCAATTGTACGCTATCAACTATGCAAAGATTTTATAAATGACCTTTTTGGGATATAATTTTACAATGAATTCATTACCAATATCATAAATGGTTGTGGAATAATTATAGGATTCATTCCATTAAATAAATACATCATGTCTCTTTAGTAGTGATATGTAGATTTAAAAAAAGATGGCATGATTTGGATGATGAAAGTGTGTATTGTATAAAGTAATTGATCTTTTTTAATGTTTTCAACATTTATATGTTATGATGGAATATGTTTGTAATCCATAGTTTGTATTTTTCATTCTATGATATGGTAATGAGAAAATATGTGTGACTTGTCATGTTATTCATTACCAATTAGATAAATAAAATGTTGAGAAACCTTGAATTAGGTTGTTTATCCTAACATTTTATAGGAATGCATAGATATCATTCCCATTGAACATGAATATTAGTGAAATGTTATAAAATTATAAACAAGTTATGATTTGTGACACATTCATTGAGTAACTTAATGAGTGCATTACCTTATTGATTAAAACATGAGTTTTAATTCAAGATAATGAAACAAATTGGGTAATTTTTTATTTTGTATGTGTGTAAGTTAGCACGTACATGCGCACGTGCGTGCATGCACACACACACAAAATATCCACCTCATTTTGTGCATAGCATATAGCCATATCAGTCCAAAATACCATATTTTTATGATGTTATTTGTTAGATAATTCACATAAACCATCTCTTACATGAAAAAAAACTCAAAACATGTTCCAATAAAATTTCATACAAAAAATTATCCATTTTATAGTGAAATAAAAAAAGACTAAAAATATGCACATGGGTTTGCATAAAGACTTTGTCATATATATGTTGTATACTTTTCATAATTTACACCGCTTATGGACTGTATATCCTAATATGTTGAGTGGGGTCTAGGACATTGCTTTAGCTAGGGATTATGGAGGGCCAATGATCCCTCATGCAAGGGTTTGGGGGTGGGATCCCCTGTAATTTTATTTGGAATTGTAGATACTAAAATATTATATTAAGTACTTGAAGATGATAAGCTTGACATGCATTTACCACATATGTCTTGCACACACAAATATGGTCTTAACCCTCCATTATCTCACACCTACATGCTGCTTTATGAATTTTACCCTCTCCATTTTCAGTCAAACATATACATGAACTTTACAATTTGTGTCAAGCCAATTTATTATCTCATGTCTATATCCAAATCGTAAATTTGGTCATTTTTGTGCATGGGTCACTAACGTTAGATAGAGTTAGTATTACCAATAATTATTGACCGGAGCATGACATTATTGACCCTCTCTAGGGAACAAATGATTTTTAAAATAAAATCTTTAGGGTTAGCACATCTACCTATCATGTTAGTGGTGTGAGAATTACCCAATTGGACTTACATATAAATACATCAAGCCTCACATGATAGTGGAAATGAGACTTATATGGTACACATATACACTATTGTACATTAAGCAAAACTCCCCTATTTCTCCTCATTTGTAAATAAATCACTAAGAGCAGCCTACAACCAAGTTTGAAGCATACCAAAGCCATGTTAAAACAAGCATAATCAAGTATCAAAGTGAATTCATTAGTTGCATTCATATAGTGAAGGAACACACTTTCATAATCACACTAGGTGGAAGAACTATGTGTGGCTTGATTTACCTCCTTAAAGTAACATACATGCAGATAATCATTAACAAGGGTGATTGGGGTAGCTCAGTCCATTGCACTTTCCTATTTTTATAGGTTTATATCCCTCATAAGCATACCTAGGGTTTAAGTTTAAGGAGGTTGATTTATGGAGTTACATGTATCATCAGGGTTTGATATCTCACATATAAAGCTTTAAAAGATAGGAAAAGGTAACTGTGTGCATACATACCCCTCTTCCATTAACCACTACATGGTGCTATTGATAGTTGATAATGATCCAGATTGGACATAACTGACCTTACATAGAATTTTTTTTTTTAGATCTGGATGAATCACAATATTGATTCAGTCTATTTTCCACTATCAGAATATCATCACAGTCATATAATTACTCAAAAAAGCTAAGTATTTATCCTTTTGTTATACTTACTATATTTAACATATGCCATTTATCAAATCATTGCAATCTATTTTAGTATTTTACATTCAGATGTATGCTTGAATGACATATCTTATTGTTTGAATTCACATGATAGTTTTTATCCTATTAGGGTTTCCTAAATCCAAATTAGGGTAAAACATATTGGTGAACATGAATACTGATTGAATAATGTCAAACCCTAGGTTTATTTTATGGTTTCAAATTTTAGCCTTAGACTTTCCTAGACTTGATTTTTATTCATTTGTATTCCCTTTGATTTTAGGGGTCATCCTTTTAATTGTATGCTTTGGTATTCTATGGTTTTTTGAACTTTGTATGATTAATCATCCCAAAAATCCTAACCACTCTCCTACTATGGATTATTATATTTTTCTTCAACCTCTCCTCAAGGTGACAGACTTTCCCTCTAAAGAGCTCCATGCTACCACTATCCCAAAAGGTAGGGGGTATCTCACGAATGATATGATATGATAAATATTATATCTAATATGGTTATGCAAGGATAAAAATAATATTTTTAAAAGCATATTAAATATTTGAATCTTAATATTTAAACACTTGGTAACAAAGTCACCTATAAAATAAATGACACAAATTTTACCCAATGCATTTTTGGTATAAGATATTTAAAAAAAATGGGATATGAAGGAAAATGATTAGGAAAACATGTACAAGGCATTGTGCACATTATTAAAAAATCCACTCATAATGGATGATACTATTGACTATTTTCACCACAAGTCAAAATGGGTCAACCCCTATAGTTAAAAACTTATATAGGCGTATAATATAATGTCATAGGGTGTGTAATATTTAATTAGATATGATTTAATATCATTTATAACCTTGATCATGGTCTAATTAAGTCCTTATGTCATTTTTAGTCATTTAGGGGTCATTTTAGAGTCATATATGAAAGGGGCATGGTTGCCAATTGATGTTTTAGGTGAAGTTGTAGTCAATTTCACTGCTTGTATAAGGTTTGGTTCTCTGAAAGGGTCTCATATGGATGTAATATTTTGTGTTCCATGTTTTCATGTCATAGAAATCAATTTTATCTTCGAGGTATGTTTTTGAAGATCATGTATTGAGCAAAGACATAGTTATATGGAAACACAATCAACTTCTGCTTGTTCCCAGCTACTATCATGGTGTCCTAAAAGTTTGATCACATTTATGGAGTAATGGAGAGTTCAAAATGTGTTTTAAATGTTCTTATTACATGAGCAATGAACTAAGCCCACCAAATAGCAAAAGATGGAAATTTGACAGTCAATTCTATGTCTATACACAATCGTCTACTATGAATGAGCACCTACAGGTGCTATGGAGAAGATCATCACATTGAAAAGGAGCAATTGCCTTGGTTAAATCACTTCATGGTTGAAAGAGATTTTTTGAAGAAGTTAATAAGTCAAAGTTCCCCATATCAAGATTGGTGGTGCATATTCTTACGTATAAGTTCTGATATATGATCCACATTGAATAATAGGGTCAATAAGTCAAGATAGATATATGGTGTGCATTTAATCATGTAGATGCAGATCAACAATGAGAAAAATGTCAATAGGTTAGAGGATATTTAAATTGAATGCAATGGTGTCATGTGTCACAATCATGGTGAATTAGTAGTAGATCAATGGTCTACATTTAATCATGTAGATACAAATCAATGGCATGTATTCGATAACCTAGATCAAGGATCAATGCCATCCATTGAATCATACAAATGGAGATCAACGATGCAAATTAGGTCAATAAGTCAATAATCCTAGATTGAATATGATGGTGCTACATGGTGTAAGAGCATTAACTGGATGGAGATTGACAATAGGGTACACAAAAGGTATACGAGGCTACCAAGTGTCATAATCTTAGAATCTTAGATCTAATATTATGGGTAATGCTAAAAGTCTAGGTGAGGAGAATCTTGAGGAGATAGACAGAGTAAATTTGATAAAGTTTTAGGGGACACAAAATGAATACATGTGTCTGAAGTGGCAATAGACATATTTTAAAATTAAATAAATAACATGGCAAGGAGATGCCACATAGATAGACAAGTTAGATCAAAAGATTTTGTGGACCCAAGCACATGAACGTATTAACATGAGATCAAAACATGATTTGGGTTACGAGAGAAAATACTTTAAATTCATATTTCACCATCAAAACTTATTCAAGACCACCTCATAAACCTTGAAATCCTAAGAAAGCATATGAAACATGTTTAATATAGTTATGAAGTGTTCATTATGAACATAAATTATAGAATGATAGGTATTTATTTATACTAGTCTATATAAATGACCTCATCAGGCATACAATGGATGCCTCCCTCTCAATGCAATCATCACTTTTGTTCTTATCTAGTTGTGGGATGTTCCAAAAGGGGCAAATGATGAAGGCAATTTTTTGAGCAAATAATGAGGAATCCTACACCACATTTCATGGAGTTTCATGCCTTTGAGGTCCATTTCTCTTATCAGACCTTGCATGGTCTATCTCAAACTTTATTCTCCTACATATATAACTCCTTTTCTCAGCATGACACATGTTCTAGTGACTCTTGCACTTCATTCTTTTCTCCTCTCTCTCAAATTCAATAAGTAGCATTCATTTTGGTTATTGTAAACTAATACCACACCATGTATGGAAAATCCTTGATGGAATGACATTTTATTTTGAATTTGAACAATCAATAAAAGTCTATTTTTGAGTTCATGAAAAATTGTCTAAGTGTGCAAAGTGATGTATGGTGGAGTTAGTGATAATTCTCTATCCTTTCTTGCCTTATCCTCTCATGTTTATGCAAGATTTCCTATTCTAATAGGTCATATAGAGTGTATTTAAATGTTTTAGGATCTTTTAAAATGTGAAATTATTCTTACAGTGTGTATTTTTCCCTCTAGTTCATTTACTTTGTATTGCTTTATAGATCTCACCTCTATATTTAAACACACATGTTGGAATCCTTTAGGACTATGAAACTAGTTTGTATGCCTTGTTTCATTGTGATGTAAGTATGATGGTCATGTGGAAATAATATTGGTATATCATCCCTTTATATTAGGTTTATTTCATGCAAAATTCTAACTTTTTTCCCATAAGTAAGCACTAGTTTAGGTGATAAGCATTTAAAGATATATTTAGGGAGCTAGCCCTTAAACCTAGAGGCTCACTTCCACTATAAGTACACCCACATACTTGGAAGTGTTTTCATGTTGCCCAAATCTATAAGAGGCTTGAAAACCCTCTTTGATGGTGTAATATTTGGTAATAATAGTTTTGGCATGCTCGATAGGATAATTGTCTTCAAGATAACTTGTCAAGGTGAATGCTAGTCTCGACAATACCAGCTACAAATTGGTTTGATACTCAGCATTTGGAAAATCCATTCAAGGTAAAATATTTTTCAAGGACATTATTTTTTTATAAATTTATTCTCACAATTCATGGTTCTTACTAGGTCATCATGTAGAAGAGTTATCAATCCCATTGATCCACATATTCAGCCTAAACTTCCTCTTGAATTTCAATACCCTCATCCTAATCTAACTTTTGAGGATCAAAAATATTTTGCTTTCCAAGGAAGTGAAGAGAGTGAAGAGGTTGAATATATTGAATATCTTTAAGAAAATATGGATAGACAACATGCCTTTCCTACCTTTAATACTAAAAATCCAATCCACCTTCAAACCCATGATGACATCCTCTTAATGCCATAAATAGTGTGCCCACTTTCAATGGTGAGAGTCATGTCACACCTACTGAACACATCAGGGATATCTCAAGCTTCTATAGTTTTCACAATGTCACTCTATAAAAATTTCCTTTAGATTCATTTCCATGTCCCTTAGAGGGAAAGATCTTGATTGTTATAGGACTTTGCCTGGTAGATGCATCACATCATGGGATGATTTTGAAGTATTATTGACTTTTAGATCTGAAGATGAAAGTGACCATACCTCTCTCATATATCAGTTTAATGTGATCAAAAGGGGCTCAAAGGAAACAATACATGAATTCAATGAGAGGTTTCAAAAGACTTGGTATATATTTCCTCCTCCCATGAGACCACCTGCTAGCTTTAGGTTCCCTACTTATTTGAGAGTCATTGGTATTGATATTGCTTTCATGCTTCAATCCATGGGTGGTTCCACTCTCCCTGAAGCATATGAACTCACCATCAATGCTAAAAATGGTCTCATTGAAGCTAAAAGGTTACCTCCTAAGGTTTTTATGCCTCCATTGTCTCATACTTTTGCTAGTACTCCAAATGTGGCTCAAGTTTCTAATGCCAATGTCAAGCCTAGTACTGCTCCTAAGAAGGTAGATGAACCTGATCCATATGCAAGGATTCAATCCTTAGAATTTGAGCTTAGGAAAAAGAGAATGCAAAAAGGTTCTTATCAAAATCCTTACCCCTATCAATAATAATATGGTTAGTAATTTAGGAGAGGAAGAGGTCAAGGTCAGCCTAACTTCAATAGGCCTACCAATGTCTACAATCCAAACTCCACCACCAATGCAAGAGAGATGGTACTAGTGCATAGTAAATTGGTGAAAGGAGAATACTAGAAATAAATCCAATTCATGGATGCTAATTAAGGTGGAGAGAAAACTCTTATTACTCAAGGATAAGTCACTCCTCTCCTATTAGATAAAGATGAGGTCATGATGCAAGAAATTGAAGATTGGTAGCCTTATGGAGAAAGTTTCACCAATTTCTTGGTGGAAGATAATTTTGTGCTCAATCAAGGAGCCTTTTTTGTAGATAATACAAGAGACAAGAGGAAGGATATATGAGGTGACAATATCATTCCTACCAATTCATCTAATCTCCTTCAAGGCAACAAAGCAAGGCTACAAACATGGCAAATCCAAACACATCTACACCTCCATCAAGTCAAAACGTAGTAAGGTTTGCTCAAGGTACTTATATTCCTCAAGTTTCAACAACTTCCTTGCCTCCAAAGATTGAATATAAGGTGATTAATAATACCCTAAACATAGTGGATTCTTTGAAAAGTGCCAAATCATCTATCTATTTGTGGGATGTCCTCTATATGCCTGGCCAAAAATAACTTTTTCAAAAGTAGTTGTCCACTATTCCCAGTAGTCCATCACCTTCATGTCAAAGTCATAGTTATGTTGTCCTTAAAAATTCCCCCAACACCATTTTTGAACCATCTACTAAAGTTGAAAAACCTCCACCATTCTACCTCACTCTCATTGTGGGTAACAATTTGGTACACAATTGCATAGTTGATAGTGAAGCTTCTACTTCAGTCATGCCCAAAGTTGTAGCTGATAAGTTAGGCCCAAAATATGAGACTCATAACAAAGGAGTTATCTAATTATATATTATACCTGATAACACAATAGGGCTGATAAAAAACTTGAAGTTTTTCTTATATGATTGTCCTATTTTTCCTATCCTTCAAGACATAGTTGTTGTTGACCTCCTAGCTCACTTTGTAATCTACCTTTCAAGAGACTTTACAACCAAGATATATGGATATCTCTTATCTGGTTAGTTCTTCTTAGCCTTTAGGACAAGGTATAGGACCAAAGTGACCATTATAACTCAACCCCTTTCAAGATTCCACATTGAGCCCTAAATTAAAACAAGTTCCAACTTGAATTGTGTTGTCCATGAAAAGGAAGAGCCTAATGTGGAGGATGGAGATTCTAAATTTGAGGGAACTTATGATTTGTTCTTAGATGAGTATGGTAATATGATTATGGACATGATCCTTATGCATACCTTGAGAAAACTAACCTTGGGATTTATATCATTCATGAAGAACCATTTGAAGGAGCTAAGGTAAGTGTCAAAGATTCCCATGCTATTGAAGGTAACTACATGATTCATGAGTATTATGATAATATGTTGATGAATATAATTGAGCACCATAGTGTAAATAATAATGTTTTTATTGCTTTCATTGATGAGGGTGCCTTGGATGATGACACTCATGAGCTAGATGATAATGACTTATGGTAAAGGTTTGATGTCATATGTCAAGAGTTTGATCATCTTGGTAATGCTACTTCTCCTCTCAAGAATTATAAATCTAATTTGGTTAATGATTCTAAAAAACATGATGTTGGTTGTCTCGCCAAGCATGGAGAAGAGTTTCATGTTGTGAATGAAGAGGAACTATGGCAAAGGCTCAATTCCATATGCAATGAATTTGACAAGTTGGGTAAGTCTCCCTTTTCCCAAGATATTTCATATCTAATTTTGAGATTGATAATTATTATAATGATCATGATGTCAAGTGTCCTCTAAAATATGAAGGTGAATGTCTTTATACTGATTAAGAACCTACAGTCATGAAAGAGATTGATGTAGTTTTTGACCAAGGAGCTATGAACATAGAGAATCAGGTCAAGGCATAAGTTATTGTGCCTCAAAGACAATCAAGAGATCCATAAGATGTTATAACGCATTTAGAGGCATTGGATCATGAAAATGAGGATCTTGATACTTTAAAACATCAACTACAAGCTATTCTAGAAGAGCATAAAGATGAGACAACTACCATACACTCCAATCTAAAATTTTCTAGTGAGCATCTAATGGATATGACAGAGATCACAATGGTTGTAAACCTAATTAAGGTCCTTAGAGACCAAGTCAAAGCATTCATGAAGGTTTTAAATATTCCAATTGTAGACAAGAGAGGATATAGAGTTGGTAAGCTTCTTTACCATACACATATGCAAATGATTGGTGATGAGCATGCTCCTCATGATAGGATGCCTTCATGGAGTGACAAAGATGTAAGGGGGATCATCTTTGATCCTAGTTAAGGTATGATCAGATGTTTCACCTCAAGTGTGAGGTTTTTAAATAGTAGAATAGGTGTGTGTGTCTTTATTTTAGTTGTGTTGTGTTCCATAAGTGTTTTAGTTAAACACATGTGTGTTTCTTTTGAGTGTGTCTTGTTTTGTGTGCCTTTCATTTATGTTTGGTGTGTTGTCAAAGGTAATTTGTGTGTCAAACCTATGTATAGGTGACTCCATGGACCCATGGATAGGATTAGGCCATTGGTCATGGCATAGAAAGTATACCACCCTTGGGAAAGGGCCAAGAATGTTGACCATTTTTACCACAAGTTAAAATGGGTCAACCCCCAATAGTAGAAAACTTATATAGGGGTCTAATATAATGTCATAGGGTGAATAATAGTAATTATATGTGATTTAATATAATTTATATCCTTGTTCATGGTATAATTAAGTCCTTATATCATTTTGAGTCATTTAAGGGTCATTTCAGAGTCATTTATGAAAGTGGCATGGTTGTAAATTGATGTTTCAGGTGAAGTTGTAGTTAGTTTCATTGCTTGTAAAAGGTTTGATTCTCTACAAGGGTCTCATGTGGATGTAATATGTTGTGTTTCATTTTTTTGTGTCATAACAATCACTTTTCTCTCTGAGCTAGGTCTATCAAGATCATGTATTGAGAAAATACATAATTATATAAAAACACAGTTAGGTTCTACTTATTCCTAACTGCTATCATGGTGTCTTGAAAGTTTGATCACATTTACGGAAGAGCAATGGAGAGTCCAAAAGGTGTTTGATATGTTATTTTTACATGAACAATCAATTAATCCCCCTTAAATAGCATAAGAATGAAAGTTGATAGTTAATGCTATGTCCATACACAGTCATCCATCATGAATGAGAACCTACATGTGTTATAGAGAAGATCATTACATTGAAAAGGAATAATTCCCTGGTTTCAATCAATTAATGGTTGAAATATCTTATTTTAAGAAGTAAATAAGTCAAAGTCCCTCAGATCAAGATCGATAATGCGTATTCTTACATACAAATTTTGATCAATGATCTGTGTTGAATACTGGGATCAATAAGTCAAGATAGATCTATAATACACATTCAATCATGTAGATATAGATAAAAAATGATCACAAAGTCAATAGGTCAAAAGATATTGAGATTGAAATCAATGGTGCCATGTGTCACAATCATGATGAATTGGTAGAATATCGATGGTCCATATTTAATCATGCATATGTAGATCAACAATGTGCATTTAATCACCTAGATCAATGATCGATGGTATGTTTTTAACCATATAGATGGAGATAAATGGTACAAATCAAGTCAATAAGTCAAAAAGCCTAGATTAAATGTGATGGTGCTGCATGGTGTAAGAGCATTAATTGTATGGAGACTAACAATAGGGTACACAAAAGGCACATCAGGCTACCAAATCTCACAATATCAGAAGCCTAGATCTAAAATCAATGATCAATGTTGAAAGTCAAGGATAGGAGACTCTTGAGGAGATCGACAGAGTGAATTTGATCAAGTTTTAGGGGACATGAGATGAAGACACATGTTTTAAGTGATGATGATCATATTTTAAAATTAAATAAATAACATGGCAAGAAGATGCCACATAAATAGATAGGTCAGATCGAAAGATTTTATGAACCCAAGCATGTGAACATATTAACATGAGATCAAAATACAATTTGGGTTATTAAATAAAATACTTTAAATTCATATGCCACCATTAAATCTTAGTCAAGACCACCTCATAAACCCTATAGTCCTAGGAAAGCATATACAACAGGTTCAACATAGTTATGAAGGGTTCATGATGAACATCAATTATAAAATGACATGGATTTATTTATATTGGTCTATAAAAATTACCTCATCAAGCATACAATAGATGCCTCCCTCTCAGTTCAATCATCACTTCTATCCCTAGTCAATTGTGGGACATTCCAAAAGGGGAAAATTATGAAGGTAGTTTTCCTAGGAAATAATGAGGAGTCCTATACCACATTTCATGGAATTTCATGCCTTTGAGGGCCATTTTTATTATCATACCTTGCATGGTCTATCTCAAACTTCATTCTCCTACGTGTATAACTCCTTTTCTCAGCATGACACATGTTCTAGTGACTCTTGAACTTCATTATTTTCTTCTCACTCTCAAATTCTATAAGTAGCAGCCATTTTGGCTATTGTAAATTAATACGACACCATATATAGCAAATACCTGATAGAATGACATTGTATTTTACCTTTGAACAATCAATATAAGTCTAGTTTTGAGTTCATGAATAATTGTCTAAGTGTGCAAAGTGATGTATGGTGGAGTTAATGATAATTCTCTATCCTTTCTTCCCTTATCCTCTCCTGTTTATGTAAGAGTTCCTATTCTAAAAAGTCATATAGAGTGTAGTTAAATGTGTTAGGCTCATTTAAAGTTTTAAATTATTCGTAGAGTGTGCATTCTACCCTCTAGTTCATTTACCTTGTATTGCTTTATACATCTCACCTCTATATTGAAACACTCATGTTGGAATCCTTTAGAACTATGAAAATAGTTTGTATGCCTTGTTTCATTGTAATAAAATTATGATGGTCATGTGAAAATAATCTTAGTGTATCACCCCCTTAGAGTAGGTTCATTTCATGAAAACTTCTAACTCTTTTCCCACAAATAAGCACTAGTTTAGGTGATAAGCATTTCAAAATATATTTAGGGAGCTAGCCCTTAAACCTAGAGGCTCACTTCTACTATAGGTATACCCACATACCTAGAAGTGTTCCCATATTTTCAAAAGTTGGAAGAAGATTGAACACCCTCTTTTAGGGTGCAAGATTTGGTGACAATAGGTACATATCATAATTAAAATCTAATTAGGAAATTAAAAATTCAAAGACACATACTCCTATAAAATTCATAAAATCAATATAAAAATCTCATATTGAGTCTTATAATACACTTATGTCCAATAGTCCAAAATTTTAATCTATTTAGTATACTTCTATCATGAGAGAATTAAAAATTAGGGTAAGTATCAAGTATACAATAGGCCAATTTATGAGGCACTATTTATCAAGGTATTGATATCACTCAAGTTCATAAAATGAGTCATTATTGATGCTAAATCAACTCAAAATGTTTGCAAGATATCATTCTTGCATGCATCATGGGTTGATGTAAAAATATGAAAATAATAGATCGCATTATTAAATTAAATCATGGGCTATGGCCACCACTTGGTACAATATAAATGGATGTGGCACTAGGACCAAAGAGGGTACATTCCATATTTAAATTCACACTTCATGTCACACATAAAAACCTAATTTTAAGACAACCTTGGATACATACTATAAAAGTAATACCATCTACATTACATGTGTTACATTTACACATGATGGACATCTATATGCACATCTGAAATCAAACCCTTTGCCGAGCACCAACCTAAAAACAATTCGTGAGCACCAACCCACAGGAGCACCAACCCCTTTGTGTCTACCACACACCTATCTCTCAATGTTGTTATCTCAACAAATGATAGATCAATACAACATCTCCTTCCTCTCTCTCACCTTTGCTCTTCTAAGCTAGATATGACAAATACAAATCATATTCATCTCTCACAATTGCTCTTCTAAGCTAGATATTACAATATCAAATCAACCTCTCACATCCATACTACAAATGGCTTCTCAAGCCTTTATTTATAGCTTTCCAAATGACCTTTGGCCTTCCCCCTTTGTGACCCTTCAATCCTCATGGAAAATAGCGCCAATCTTGGATGACCCTTCATATCCAAGCATTTGAAAAGTCATGTGGTGACCCTTCATGATCAAAAACGTCCTTCCCACTTTTGTCCTTATCTTTGGTGACTCTTCGTATTCCTCAAAGTGTCCCTTCATGAGAAATTGTGCCTTTACTCTTTTGTCTTCACTTGGTGACTCTTGGTATTCCCCAAGATGACTCTTCATGGAGAAATGCATCCCATCCTTCTTTTGTCTTTATCTTGTGGCTCTTCGACTTCTTCATGGGCCCTTCTTTTGTCTCATATACAACAAAAAATATATTCGTTAATATTAAATAAATATTAACTCATATTAGCCAAGATATATTTATTACCAACAACATTAAATGCAATGGGGCCTTTATCACCAATAATGCTAAACCTTTGACATCAATGACAATATTTCCAATAATCTCCCCCTTTGTCATTGATGGCAACCTCAATCTTGAAACTGCCACATCTTATCACCTGCACATACCATCATCTAAAGACATACAGTAACTCCCCCTTATTGTAGCAACATGTACCTATTTGCTATACCTATTTTCTACACCTGTATCTGTACCTATTATTCTCCCCCTTTGACATCAATGGCAAAGGGCCTACCTGGAGCTAACACTTAGCTCCCCCTCACTTGATGTTGAACATCAATGGCAGCAAGTAATAGAAATTACTCTCAACTCCTCTCACCGATCTTTGAATGTATCCTTTGATCGTGCCTTTGAGAAGATATCTGACAATACATACACATTATTCCCTGTCCTTTAAACATCTACAATCAACTCATTTGAATCTTTTCTTCTAATCTCACAACCTTCTCTATGAAACTTTAATGTATATCCTTGATCACATATTTGACTAACACTCAATAGATTATGCTTAAGACCTTTTACATACAAAAAATTTTTAGTCTTAGTTCTACCATAATCCAAACTCAAAGTAACTTTTTTGGCTATCATGGCAGTGGTTTTATCTCCGAATCTCACTATACCACCATTGATCTTTTTTAGAGATATGAATTTACTTTTATCTCATGTCATATGCCTCAAACATCCGCTATCAATAACCATGGCTGATCTTTACCTCCCACATGCAGAGCTGTCTGCACCATCATAGAATCTTCATGTTGTTTCTTCTATCATGTACATGTCTGAACCTTCTCCCTGATGAATGGATCTTTGACACTCTGATTCTTCTTCTTGATGAATGGAGCTTTGAAACTCTGATCCTTCTTGACTGACTCGAACATGCTTTTGCAATACCGAGCTATGTGTTTGAAGTTATTTCACTTGTAGCACACTATGGTCTCTTCATCAAAGCTTGATAGAGGAGCAAAAGAGTTGTGGCTTCTGTTTGACTCTACTTGACTTTCCTTCTCCTTATTTCTAAAATTGTTAGCTCTTTTTCTACATTCTAATTTCTTGTGACTATATCCATTACAAGAAAAATAATAGCCATAAAAATAAGACTTGTCTATATATCTCTGACTTGATTGCCTTTTGTAGCTTTGTTCCTTCCAGCCTTCTCTGTTTGGAATGTTCACTGTATTCTTCACTTCTCCCATTTTTGTTTTCTCTTGTGTAAGAGCTTCAACATAGCTCTTTTTCTTTTCAAAATCGATCCTTTTCTTATCTAAATATGCTTTTTGACTTTCCAATATCTTATTCAACATGTTAGTGCTATCCTCAAATTTTGAATCACTAACTACTTTATCATTAACTGCTTTCTGAATATCTTCTTTTAAAGAGGCAATTTCAATAACATACCTTTCACAATCTTTTCTTGCTATTTCCAATTGTGCTTTGAGATCTTCTTCATTCTTTTTGGCTTCTTCAAAGTGTGCTTGTAGATCTTCAATCATTTCCTTTGACTCTTGTTCATTTTTCTCGATATGGCGCTTTAATCTTTGATTCTTCTTTTGAATAGCTTCTAACTCCTCTAGGGCACAATTGAGTTCTCCTTCCATATCTTCTTCAGCTTCCTCCTCCTCCTCTTCTTCTTGATTATCATGTATGGCCATGAATAGAATCTCTTCTTTTTCTGAATCGCTGACTCCACTATCTTCACCTGAGCTAGGATCTTTAGAATACAGGCTCTTCTTCTCGTATCCCTTCTTAGATTTGCCTTTGAAATTCTTCTTGTATGTAGGCTTTTCTTCTTCTTCTTCTTCTTCTTCATCATTAACCTTATCTAGGCATCTAGCTAAAAAAGTCCAATCTTTCCACAATTAAAACAATTAAAATGTAATTTTTCTTGATATTTACCTGTTCCTCTTTTCGACCTACGAATGAAAAGTGCTTCGTTGTCATCTTCATCATCATTGGAACTATCACTTGATTCTAGAATCTTAGCTTTCTCCTTATTTGATGTCTTGAAAGCTGCTTCTCTCTTTGAGGGTATATCTTGTTTGGTTCGCATCTCATATGCCGTGAGAATACCATGAAGCTCATCCATCTTTAGCTTGGCTAAATTCTTGATCTCCTCAATTGCCGAAACCTTTGCATCATATCTCATTGGTAGAGATCTCAAAACCTTTTGCACCACCGTTGAATCATCCAATGTTTCTCCAAGACCTTGAATCTGATTTATGACTTGATCAACTCCGCAAAAGATAACTTGCTATATCTTCTTCTTCTTCCATCTTCAAACTTTTAAATTGCCTTCTAAAAGTCTGCAACTTAGCTTGCTGAACCTTTCCATCACTTTTGTAAATATTCTCAAGTTTTACCCAAGTTTTATGAGCAAATTTACATTGCATAACTTTAACAAATTCATATTCAAATAAATCACATAAAATATCATTTAAAGCTTTAGCATTACATTCACTTGCCTTCTTTTCTTTTGGAGTAATTGTAGATGTCTGTGGCTCTTCATATTCCTCCACCACTGATTTCCATATGTTGAATCCAAGGGCCATCAAATAAACCTTCATTCTCATGCTCAAAAAAGCATAATTCATCCCATCAAACAAAGGTGCCTTATTTGTAAAACACTCTTCCTGTGACCCAGCCATCGTGCTTTCTCGATCTACCTTCAAGCTGTAAAACTTTTCAAAAAAAGAACCCGCTCTGATACCAATTGTTAAGCACATAATATACTAAGAGGGGGGGTTGAATCAGTATATTATATATCTTATAAAACTTTACCTTTATCAAATTCCACTTAATCAAACATTCAAGGTATGCAATAAAACTCAAATAATAAACATCACACAAGATAGAGAGAGACACCAGATATAACGTGGAAACCCAATGTGGGAAAAACCACAGAGAATCAATCTCAAATATATTCATGAGAACAAACCCATAGGAGCACCATACCCCTTTGACAAGTACAAACCTTAGCTATAATTCATGAGCACCAACTCATAGGAGCTTCAAACCCCTTTGTCGAGCACCAACCTAGCACCTATTTGTGAGCACCAACCTACAGGAGCACCAACCCCTTTGCCGAGCACCAACTCAGTAACAATTCATGAGCACCAACCCATAAGAGCACCAACCCCTTTGTGTATACCACACACCTATCTCTTAATGTTTCTATCTCAACAAATGATAGATCAATACAACATCTCCTTCCTCTCTCTCACCTTTGGTCTTCTAAGCTAGATATAAAAAATACAAATCATATTCATCTCTCACAATTTCTCTTCTAAGCTAGATATTACAATATCAAATCAACCTCTCACATCCATACTATAAATGGCTTCTCAAGCCTTTATTTATAGCTTTTCAAATGACCTTTGACCTTCCCCCTTTGTGACCCTTCAATCCTCATAGAAAATGGCGCCAATCTTGGATGACTCTTCATATCCAAGCATCTGAAAAGTCATGTGGTGACCCTTCATGACCAAAAACATCCTTCCCACTTTTGTCCTTATCTTTGGTGACTCTTCGTATTCCTCAAAGTGTCCCTTCCTTATTTATCACGTTATTGGTAAATGATAGATTATTTTCATACACACCTGTATTTCATGAGATATTAGTGTGATATAGGACATATAGATTACATATAGACATATATATGTTGAGTTTTTCTCTACCCAATGGCCATGCCAATACTGGAGGCATCTTATTACATAAGTTTCACTATCATAGGTTATACCTTTCTATAGCCTTCCAACATGTTGATCTATCTATATTTCTTACACATCTTATTAGTTACTCATTTATTATATATTGGTACATGGATATGCTACCTTACTATGATGTGACACCAATATACATGTATAGTAGACTAGTTTTCACTTGTTCTATACTACATGGATGTTATTACTCTTGCATGATAAACTAGTCATTGCTTGTCTATTATATGTGACCCTTAGCGTTATTTACTGCATCATATTTATTTCCCTTATGGGTGGGCCTTGGCCTTTTTTTCTGTGACCTATTCATGTCCTATGTATATGAAATTTGGCCTTATGTGTGAAAATAAATCTTGAGATTTGCAAGCTTATTGAGAATGAATGGTGCCA
Organism: Torreya grandis; assembly: GCA_037957365.1. Lineage (NCBI taxonomy): Eukaryota > Viridiplantae > Streptophyta > Pinopsida > Cupressales > Taxaceae > Torreya > Torreya grandis. The sequence continues at coordinate 245,644 of JARHVA010003725.1, read as the reverse complement.
TGATCCATATCATGCATATTTACTCCATACTTTTATTTAGTTATATTTTTAGTGATGGTTACTATTGCGTGCTTCACTGATATATCTATCTAGACATGACACTTATATGACATAAATTACATATGTTACATACACACCTTGATTAACACATACATTACTATGATGATATACTCTCAACATGTTTACATATTAATAAATGATGTTATATTTATATGTGACATGATACAATTAACTTTTATTTTGAGATGAGTAGTTTATATGACACATCCCTCATCTCAAAATGGGTGATTAAATTGAGATTTTCATAGAGATATAAGCCTACATAAAATAAAAAAATAGATTTAATAATCATGGTACATAATTTAAAGATTTGAAATGGTTTAGATTTTAGATGGTTAAGTCATATGATTGATATTATTACGTCTTGATTCTTTACTAAGCAAACTTGATTATCCATGGATTTTCTATAGTTGATAATTTGATTTGATTATTAATAACTAAGTTGTAAGTCATATGTTGTTATAGAATAATGGTATATTTATTTGGTTTCATGATTTCACTACTTTGAGTTAGCTATAGTTTATATTATTTACTTTGTGATTCTGTTGACTTGTTATTTCAATATTATTTTATGATATACATGACACGATGTTATGGATTCACTACTTACTTATCGTGAGTTGGATGTATGAGAGATTCATCCCTTAGATCATAATAGAGGGAAAGCATCATCAGAGAAGGTGACATAGATGGAGATATTAGGGGGATGTAGAGGAATGGCTAAAACCTTGCACACACCACATTAAATGATACACATTAAATGCATGGTTTAAACTGTTAACATTAGTATGTTTTTAATGATTATTTGCATTTAGATAATTGTGTATGCATATGAGTTGTGTACTATCTAAGTAAAATGATTATGAGGAATTAATCTTGTCATATTACATTATGAAAAATTAAATACATTTACAGTTATATAAAAGAGGAATATAATTGACTTATATTAGTCATTATTTATCTATGTTAAGTTAGTAGTAGATAAACCAATTTTGTCATAAATAATAAATGTATTATATTTAATTACAATTAAAAAATAAAGTATTGATAATGAGATAATTCTTATTGAAGTCAGTAAACTATATAGATAAGGAAAAAAAATAAAAGAAAAAAATAAAAATAGAATAAAACAAGGATTTCTAGATTTTGCCATTAAGGCAAATTAGAGAAAAGAAGAAGACTTAGTGCTATGGAAATATTCTAAAAAAATAGAAAAAAAATTAGGAAGTTTATATTTTTTTTAAAAAATGAGAGTTTTTAAAAGAAAAAAGAACCACATCCATGAAAAGGGGAATAAAAGGAAAAGAGAGGAGTGCAACATGTAGAAGAGGGAGCAAAGAGAGAAGAGAGCAATATGGGATGAGAATGAACATAATTTTGACGATAAGATAAGATAGATCAAGAGGAGAGATTTTTTTTTTGTATTTTTTGGACACTAATAAAAGGTTAGTATTACCTTAAATTTGAAAAAGTAATGTATTTATTAATGTTCAATTTGCATAACGATTTATTGGTGTATAGAATGAATAGAGAGTCAAGAAAATTAACATAAAATTTATGTACTCATTTAAAGTGTCAAAAATATATAGAATGAAATGATTTATGAATAAAAAAGAGTCCTAAAAAATTCAAATCATAATATCAAATATATGACAGGTTGAATGTATAACTTGTTTAATAAAAACCATACTGAGTGCATGTTTATTTCTCAAACTGAGACCAAAAAACAATAATAACAAACTGTGTATTCAACCAATGAACCGTGAAACTCTATAGGGTGATATGAGAATATTAACTATACAATTATTATTCGCTGTGTATAACATTAAAATAATATATTTAAGCATACACAGATAGTGAACTGTTGAGTATATGTATAAAGTATGAGTCCACATTTTATTATATATGCTACTTCTTATATGACTCACCATTATATATACATTTTATTAGATTCCATTACCTTATTCATTAATAGAGTTTACTGTATATAATAAGATCATGATTTCCTATAGTGAATAAAAAGACTATCCAAGATAATAGATATATTAACAACTAGATACAAGATAATATATATATTGGTGATGTATCATGTGGAGCTTATCTTGTATCAGAAAAGGTTACATTAACATTGGGTGTTGTATTTATTTTATTCTCTATGTAATGCTATAGAATCCACTATATATCCCATGTATAATAGACTACATCAGATAATTATTATAGCGACCTATTATGGCATTTTATACATACAACGATCTGGTATGTATGCAATAATTATAGTCTAGCTTATACAATTAAAATCAACATAGTCTTATTCAAACTCAGCTCTTTCAATTAAGAGAATTTAAATACAATGATTTACACACATATAAAGAAATATTGGCTTAAAATTATAAAACTAAGGTTATATAACAATCCAAACACACATATATATAGACATAGCGTAGTCTTGGTAACAAAACTCTAAAATTGGGAGATTATTTTTATAACTTACATCGATATGCATTATAATCAATATATGATAACTTTAAGTGATAGGGATATAAGATTGATTATCTAGTAGGGACACCATATATTTTTAGTGATATAATTATAACAAAAAGGAGTTATACCTTTTATAACAACATTGTATATCCATACATGTAGGAAGTAATAAATTTGCATCTATATATCTACACCATGTTTTAGCTTGATTTGGATTTTCATTTAAGCCTCATATATTTGAACTTACGCTGAAGCCTCATCTACTAATATTTGCATCTACTTATATGTAATAAACATATTTGAATTAAGAAGTTCATATATTCTTTGGAGATCGTATATTTATATTCCTACAGAATTTCGTATACTGAGGAGTGGTATTATTTAAGGGAGTGTTTTTTGAATTCTTGTTTAACATACATGATAATTTTATATCTCATTTACAGTTATCAAAATTGTAAGATATAGTTTTGGTTAATAACACTTGAGATGAATTAGATTACGCAAAATATATTTGAGGTTGGAATAATATTAGTCTCTTTAATAAATAATTATGGACCTCATAAGGACACAATATTTAATTATATTGTTAAGAGAGAAGTTATCTAAGAATATAATTAAGGTAGGGCATCCTATAGATTTATTTGTATTATTTTTTGATTTCTATTTACCTGAATAAATTTTAATTATCTTTCACTTGTTAAACACAGATATGGATCATAACTATGCTAAATAAATATAGACATATCAATGAATTTTTATGATTAATTGAAGATTATATCAAGATGTAATTCTTTGGATATGATTTATAATAGTTAATGGATCTATTCTAAATAAGTGGTATGGCTATGCTAAAATAACTAGATTTTCTTCACATATAACTAGATAATATATATCTAATATATGCATTAGTGATGTTAACTCAGTGTACTTATAGTACGATAACCAGTAATGATTCCATATGTGTTATAATTGATCTACTATATATAGATATGAAATCATTTGGATCAAGGACCATGTTAAATATCATTTTGATTGTGCCCTCTCAGCTTGATATACTAGATGTAAAACTCTTCATTCATAAGTATACTTGTATTACTAGATAACGTAACTCACAATGTATTACTTAATGTTGACCTAGTAGTTAGTAGTTGGTATATGCTATGATTGTTCCATTAATGGTTAGTACATTTAAAGACTATATGTACTATAAATGATTAGTATACCATAACATAGACCAAAAATACTTGTTGAGAATTATTGGTTTGTGTATTATATATTATTTTGTTGTAAACTTATGTAAAATACGTACCATAGTGTACTAATATGTTTGAGGGATTATACATATATAGCTTATGTATATAAATTCATTGGGGCATGCCTATAACCATATATTTTGACAATGTATATTGTCATGGATTTGGTGATTTGTATTTATGTGAACTTGTTGGAACTAAAAACCGTATGAATATAGTTTATTAGAAATGTAATAATTATTTTAATGAAAGATTATGTTTACATGAGACATAACTTAGTTACCTGATTCTCTGAAAATATTATGGTTGTTAGTATATATATGTATAGTAATGAAAACTGGTGAGTGATACATATTATGAGTAAATTGATAAATATAAATGTTTAGACATATATCATATATTATTGCATCATGATGTGTGCTTATAATTTATAATAATATATCATTTAAACATAGGATATATCCAAGTGGTATAAACTATACTTACTTGCCTATTATTTAGGATTATGAGACAATTGATTATTGAAATTATAAGACTGGTTGTTCGTAATTATGTAGTTGTGCTCATAAAAAATGAACTATGATATTATGGAATGTCATAGGGTGTATTATATTTAAAAACTATAGTTTAAATGTATGTTATACTTGAGTGGTACAAATTGTAATTATTATAACTAGATTTATTTATACATTTGATAGACTAAATTATGTATTTTAGTTATTTTTATGTTTAACATGTTTTATGATAGTTAGTAGGAAGTAATATATTGGTCATCTTACATAAATTAGAATATGTAGCCTAATATATATTATACCTAATTAGTATAATCTGCACTTATTTGCTTATTAATTATGCAATAAATGATATTATGGAGATTCATTTATATGTTTGACAGTCTAGATGTATGCAGTTGATTATTGTTGTGCTTAGCATATTTTGTGATTGTTAGTAGGAAGTAATGTATATGAATCTATTGGTTATATATATATATATATATATATATATATATATATATATATATATATATATATATATATAATGTTAACCAAATCTTGCATTTTTGGTACTACGTAGTGAGATAGACTTCACTAGTTTACTAGCATCACAATGTCTGATGAAAGTAATCCAATCAAGTGACGTGTATGAAATTGAATGATCCTAGAGATTAATAACTATTTAAAAACTTTGGCCATGATAATTTTAGTGAGACATTGTCATTTCATGTGTATGATTTATATGTTTGTGTGATATATTTTTAGAATGAGTTTTTTTATGATATATCACATGCTTTTTATAAATCATACAACACACATGTACTAGATCATCCCTCTAGATTTATGTATCATCACTATCTAATCATCCATAAAGAGAGGTCCATTCCTTATTGAGAATTGTGTGAGAGATCGATGGTCTGTGGTTAATATAGAAAAGCTCTCAGATAATGCTCTCCCTCCCACACTTGTACTTATTTTGAGATAACACTTGAGATTGATAGAGATACTGAAGTTTAAGAACTCATACTCCATAGAACTTTGTATCATGTATCTGGTATATTGTATTTTCTTAATTATTATTGAGATATTATCCTTGATGATTTTTAATTATTTACTTATCTGTACTTTGGTAGTAGTGGTTATATCATTATACTATGGCTGTACATTTGTAATTACTTTTCATAATGGTTTTGATTTGTTTCATGTGTTGATAGTGATCAATGACTGCTAGATGTCACATATTTATTCATAGTTAACATACTTATAGTTTTATATCTATATCACTAATTGGACTCTCATGGTGAAGTTTAATTAAAAAATATATTGATTAAATAAAAAAAATCATATTTTTCTTTGTCAAACCCAATGGTGTTGTTATAGATATCCTACACATCAATACATATTATAAGGGAATATACCATGCATATGCACTTAATTTATAGAAAATTAAGTATAGATTCATATAAAAGATAGGGGCATATGCATGAGAATATATATCAAATTTAAAATAACATGAATTATAGTTTTTAAAATATACATACATTTGAGATACATGTTCTCATGATCAACATATAAATGCATAACATTCTATATCAGTTGGTATAGTTTAAGGGGGCATGATATTGGTTCCTTCACATATACACACTTTTAGATTCATGAACATGATATTTGTTCATGCACATACATACTATGACATTTTACATTTGAAAATATTTCAAAGAGACCATGATATTGATTCATGCATATTTACACACACTTTTCATTGAACAATATTATAGTTGTTTATTTAGAAGATACGTTTTAGATTTACATCGAGTAATGAGAAACCTTGAATATTTAAATCTTTCTATAAAAATTAGTTCATGTTTTTATAGATAATGTATAATGAGGTTTAATGCTACTTAATAACTATGTAATTAATTTTAGTGAAACCAACATGTGGCTCCTATTATTTATTAGATTTGAGTAGCTATTTGGGTTAGTACATCATAGAATTATACCCACATTTATGGGGTTTTAGACATGTATTCAAAACCCAAAGGATTGCATAGATACATAAAATTGGATTTGATCACCCTCAATTTCTCCATGGTTCAACAAGAGGAACCACTCTACAAGTGATTTAGTAGAAAATACCTTTCTCCAATTCTTCAATAAAGAATATTTATCTCCATCAAGTTGAAAGGGAAATATAGTTTTTATCAACACACAAGTGTACTCTTTTGATATTTAATGTTTAAATTTTCAATTAATATTTAAAATATTCGATTTATGTACATGAACTATCATATTTTTTTTGTAGATTTGATTTTGAGTGACATGCATAATTAAAGCTTCTTATTAAAGGCAAACTATGTTGTACATACTCAAGTATACATTTTTATTTTTTTCAAAAAATTCTATTACAAGATTAAAAGGGGGGAATTTGTAGATGCTAAAATATGGTATTAATTAATTGATAATAAAAAACTTGATATAAATTTACCTCACATGATTTTCACACAAAAATATGGTGCTAACCCACCGTTATCTCACACTTAAATGCTTGCTTATGAGTTTGACCCTCTCTACTTTTCATCAAACATCTACAAGAACCTTATAGTCTACCAAAATAGCTTATTATCTCCAGACCTTTAGTTCAATCTTTTTATACATGGGTCACTAATATTAGACTAGGTTTGTATCATTGATTGATACTAAACTGAGCCTAGTGTTACCAACTCTCTCTACAAAATGGATATTTTTAAAAATCAAATATTTCCTCAGGGTCAATGTATATAATTAACATGTCAGTGGTATGATAAATTACCCAATTGGACTCATATATATATAAATTAAGGCCTTGATATGGGATTTTGGACTCATCTAGTACACATCTATGCACTATTACACATTGAGTAAATCTACCATATTTATATCAATTTTAAAATCAAACACTAGAGTATTCTACATCCAATTCTAAATCATATCAAAGCTAAATAAAAAAAAACATTGTCAAGTATCAAATTCAAATAATTAGTTACATGTGGCTTGATTTGCCTCCTTGGAGTATTAGTTACATATGCAATGGTCAATCATCAATGGGGGTGATTGGGGTTAGATCAACCCATTAAACTTATAAGTTTTTATAGGTTTTTACCCTAAAAAGTATATCTAAGATTTTAATGTGGAGGTTGATTTCTAGAGTTGCACGCATCATTAGGGTTCAACATCACACATACAAAGCCTATAGAGATAGGTGAAGGTAACTATATGGTCACATACCCCTCTTTTGGGGTAGGCCAATATCAACCACTACATGTTAGTATCAATAATAAATATTGACCTAAATTGAATATAACTACAACTACATAGAAGAAAATACAATTTTGGAACTAGATAAATCATAAGCATGCTTTAGTCTATTTTTAATTGTCAAAATATAATCTTAATCAAATAGTTAATAAAAAAATATAATTACTTATCCATTGTTGTACGTACTATGTTTAACATATGCCATTTATCAATTGATTGCAATATATTCATAGTTTTTACCAACAAACAAGTGTAATCCTTTGATATTTAATTTTTAAATTTCAAGTTCATATTTAAAATATTCAATTTATGTACATGAACTATCATATTTTTTATGTAGATTTGATTTTGAGTGACATACACAATTAAAGCTTCTTATTAAAGGAAAAGTGTGTTGTACATACTTAAATATACATTTTCATTTTACTCTAGAAATTTCATTACTAGATTAAAAGAGGAGAATTTGTAGATGCTAAAAATAGTATTAAGTACTTGACAATAAAAAAACTTTACATAAATTTACCCCACATTATTTTCACATAAAAATATGGTCCTAACCCACCATTATCTCAGACCTACATGCTTGATTATGAGTTTGACCCTCTCTGCTTTCCACCAAACATATACAAGGACCTTATAGTCTATGCCAAAATAACTTATTTTCTCTAGACCTCTAGTTCAATCCTTTTATACATGGGTCACTAACATTAGACTAGGTCAATATTTAATTATAATTTTGGATCTAGACAAATCATAGGCTTGCTTTAGTCTATTTTTAATTTTGAGAATATAATCATAATCAAATAGTCAATAAAAAATCTAATTACTTATCTATTGTTTTACTTACTATGTTTAGCATATGCCATTTGTCAATTCATTGCAATATATTTATAGTTTTTCCCAGCACACAAGTGTACTCCTTTGACATTTAATTTTTAAATTTCAAGCTCATATTTAAAATATTCAATTTATGTACATGAACTATCACATTTTTTATGTAGATTTGATTTTGAGTGACCTACACAATTAAATATTCTTATCAAATTCAAATAATTAGTTGCATTCATATAGTGAAGGATCATAATTTCACAATCACACTAAGTGGGAGAGATACATGTGGCCTAATTTGCCTCATTGAAGTATCAGTTATGTAGGTAACAATCAATCATCAATGGGAGTGATCGGGGTTAGCTAAACCCATTACACTTATAAATTTTTGTAGGTTTTAACCCTAAAAAGTATATCTAGGATTTTAAGGTGGAGGCTGATTTCTAGCGTTGCATGCATCATTAGGGTTCAACATCACACATACAAAGCTTTTAGAGATAGGTGAAGGTAACTATATGGTCACATAACCCTCTTATGAGGCAGGCCACTATCAAACACTACATGTTAGTATTGATAATAAATATTGACTTAAATTAAATAGAACTACCACTACACATACAAAATGTAATTTTGGATCTAGATAAATCATAAGCTTGCTTCAGTCTATTTTTAATTGTTAGAATATAATTATAATCAAATAGTCAATCAAAAAAGCTAATTACTTATCTACTATTGTACTTACTATGTTTAACATATGCCATTTTTCAATTCATTGCAATATATTTTAGTATTTTACATTCAAATATATTCTTGAATGACATATCTTAGAATTTGAATTCACATACTATGTTCTATTATATTAGTGTTTTTTAATCCAAATTAGGATAACATAGGGATAATGAAATCACGTTTTAGTCAACACTTAGTTTCTTGTGCATTGTATTGTAATTTTGATTTGAAGGTTTCCTATTGATGTGCCGAAAAAAACTCACATATTCATTAGGGACAATTTTTTTTTTGAAGTACATTATTATGTTATAAACAATTGAGTTAATGCAATAATGAAGAAGGTTATTGTGTTGGGTTTTTTTTTTAAAGGGTTTTCCCATGTGAAAATATTGTGTATAGTATTGTAGATACCTTTTGTAATACCATCCTTGGAATTTCAATGATATTAGTGTGATTTTGTGTATATGGATCATTGGTTCATAGTAGGTTCTTATTGGTACTTTCTATTGTGTTTTAGATTTTCATTTTTTCTTTGTGTGGCTTGTTCTTCTCTCTCCTTTATGTTTATTTTATTGGGGATCCATGTTCATTTTATTTATATTTTGTGTTTTGAGTGATTTATAAATGCTCTAAAATTGGTTTGATTGCTTTCAAAACATTCAAAAAGTGGTTTCTTTGTTTTTGTGGGTCCCTTGGCACTTATTTCATTTTGTCCATTATGTGGCCCCTAATTTTCTAGATCCCCCCCACCCCCCCTCTTTTCTTAAATCAGATTATACACCAATGGGTCTCTAATTTCAATTTCACAAGTTTATATATAAGATACCATAAGGAATTTCAATAGCAATTGAATAAGTATTATGAGCTCACATTGATTATATTTTACATTTTCAAGGAGGGCATGTAGACATCAATTCTATTGATTTTATTTTCAACATACTTATATGAAAATAAGGCCTAGGTGAAAGAGAATATAGTTTCATTCATTATCATAGTGACGTAAGGTGGACAATTATCTCACTCATTAAAATGGGGCACCCACATGCATATAACTAAATAAGTATAATTCTCACCTTGATATGTAAATCAACCCCCACTCAAGGGCCTTAGGTCAATAAATTATGTATATTTACTTCTTCCTTAGATGTATTTATATGTATTGAGGGTATATTAGGGTTATATCAAAGGAGAAATATTTTGAAAGATGCGTTCATCATTTTTCAAATTAAACAAATGTTTTTGGATATATACTTATGATAAAAGGTTCCAAAAATATTTAGGCTGGGGAAATCTATAGAGCCAGTTTCAAAATATGTTGACCACTTTAGGGAAGAATTCCAGTTTTAGGACATTCCATTTCTTGTTTTTTTACTTTTTGGACTTTTCATTTATGGTCGTTGTGTTAAATTTATATCTACTATCTTGGGTTTTTTTATACACTATTATGGGACATCATTCTCAGTATATTTTTCCATTATTAGTGTTTTTTGTCTATTCATTTCCCCTCGTTCAAGCTTACACATTTCCATTTCAATTTCAGCCTATTGTTTTTCACATTTTATATCTTTGTTTACTATTTAATTGTATTTATTGGTATTTTTTATATGTGAAACTATATTACAATATTGGTATAGTGTTTTTAACACTTACACTCCATAGTTTTACATTTTGGTGAACCCCTCCTTATATCAAATATCCAACCTTAGGGTTTCATGTTCTCTTTTAATTTAGAGTTTTTTATTGTGGTTGTTTAATATCCAATTTTTATAAAGAAGCATTTATTTTTTCTACATTCTTAGCCCAATGTATTCATGCATATATTTCAAACCCTAGCATTCATGTGATGAGTAAATCTATGGATGAATTGTTTCAAAATGTTTCAAATGTTTCTACATAAATGTTATTTATTTTCATTATGATGTATAAGATAATAAATTTGATTAGAATGGTGATGTATCTTATTATTATTATAGTGAGGATGATATAGATGAAAAAATTAGACATATAAATTTCAACCCCATCAGACCAAGTACAAATGAAAATGATATGCATGTCCATGATGTTGGTTGTCTTTCTATGAGTCCTCATACCTATGGAATGCCAAATTTTAATATACAAAATACAATGCAATGTTGATGCTTGTGTAGAACATAATGTGAATGAAAATGATTGTATTAATACACTTTTTTGATTGCTTTCAACCTAATATTTGAATTAAAATGTTAAAAATAATCCATTTGACATCATAATGTATTTGATGTGGCTTAGTAACTCAATTACGTTAATTTCATTTCCAACACGATGGTCACCTATTCAATAATGACAATCATATAAACCATGAATGTAATGTGAATTCTACTAAAGCTGAGATATTCCATCACTAACACTCAATGTTATAATGACTAAAGACACTGATCAAGATGCATGTTTAGATTTTTGAAAGACTAGGTACTATACTTTCTATAGATGCATTATATTTGATTCTTCTATATGTTGACCTCCATTGGAAGTTGAAGGTGGCATATTTAATGTTATTTATATTTTATCCTTTTTGGCATAAAGTATAATGTTTTTTAGCAAAGAGACATGTATGTGTAATATTTTTTATGCTAGAGTGTTTGATAAATTTGGTTATCTTTTTAGTGTTCTAAGTATAAGGTGTGATATTAATAAAAAAAATGAAGACTTGTTGTAATATCTAGCTTAATGAATTTTAGATAATGTATCTTATAAATTTACTTTGTTTTAACACTTCATATAGAAATTATTTTAGAGTTATCCTTGGATTTAGTTGCACTTATAAGTTAATTTTGTACACTTTTTTTTGCACTATCTTGACTACATATGAAATGCACTAGGCTTGAAAGTTTGAATAATGGTAATATCCTTCATTGAATTTGATATAAAGAATAGAAGAATACTCTTATTTTTGTGATAGAATCATATGGTTGTATCTCTTTTTTAATTATGTGCATTATATTTTATTACCATGTTAATTGATGATTTTTGATGACATATAGTCTGGCATTTCACCTTGGATTATTTCTCCCTAGAAGCCTTGGAAGTTAGTCAATCCCATGTCAAATTAGATACTCCAAGTGGCATTTTATTTGATTTTATAGTGGATTAAAATATTTTTATTCCTTCTTTTTTGGTTGTCCATGGTGTTTATTTGATTTTTATTAGCTTGATCACAAATCATTATTTATTTGTACCCAATGTGGTTTTCTCTTTCTAGGTTTGAGCTTCATCTCCTTTTTTTTGGGTATAGAGTCCTTCTCTATTTCTGATTAAGCCAAAAAAATAAAAAATAAAGAAAACTAAAAAAGGGACAAGGGAGAAGGAAATAAGAAGGAAACATGGAAGAGGAGGATAGATGTCATTTTGACTATAAAAAATATGTTAGAATTTTGGAGAAAAAATGAGGTTTAATAAAAGGAAAAAATCTATGAAAAGTTATTGTCCATTTGATTTCAAGTTTTTGATATCCATTAATTTATATTTTATTTAAAAATTAAATAAAAAAATAGAATAAATTTGTTGTTATTTCTTAGGTCAATATGCATGAAATAGTATATGTAAATTTCTATTTAAGCATCTAGATCTAGGTGCCCTTAAAATAAATTTGTGAAAACTTTAGGGGGTAAATGTTGTTTTTAACCCATATCTAGCTGTCCCACATTAATATTTAAATATTAAAAATTCACTTACAAACTTTTGTGCTTTGGAATCCATTTTATAGGCATCCATTTTTCCTTTAAATTGATATATTTGTTTTTTCCAAAGCCCTAATTTTGGTTCCTCTATTGAAGAAGAAAGACCTAGTTAAATAATTGGCTAACTCTATTAGATATTACTTGAAATTTCTTAGCTAGTGTTTTTGGCCCAACATTTATATTCAATAATTTTTTTTTGTAATGGACTTTGTGGTTGATTTTAAAATCCTTTTATGATCATATATAAAGGAATAAGAGACTTAAAATCAATACCAAGTGAATTAAGGAAGGCTTCACTACATATGTGTAGACACCTAAAAATGGCCAAAACTAGATTCCAACTAGACTTCAGACCGATTCTTACCAACCATTACAAATTAAGCATAGAAATAATGGAATATCTCAAAATTATTTTTACATCATTTATCAATGCTTAGAATTATGTTGAGGCATACCTATTTGGGGTATCATATCGTATGCAATAATAACCTCTCATAGATTCATCCCTGATCACCTTATGGCATAACAACTGCCAATTTGGCATATGGACCCATTAATTGGGGCACTTGATCAAATATTTAAAAAAGCAAAAATGCTAGTCAAAATCAATTAAAAAATTAAATACGATTAAATACCTATTTGAATTATCCATTTGTAATTAATGAATATCTAAAAATAGAAATTCTAAAAATCAATATATCAAGCCATTTATCATTGCCTTTATGAGTTGTCAAGCTCTTTGAAAATATCTTAAAATATATAATTTGAGAGGCATGCCTAATAATTGTAAATCATAACTATTTGAAAAGTATTAACTTAACTACATTTAGTTTTAACCCATTCCATGTTTAAACTCAACCTTAACTCACCTTGGATAAGAGTTAAGTCTTAAGGATATAAATACAGATCCATGCCTATTGGTTTTCAAGATATTTTGGTACAAAGTTATTATGCACAAATATCTTCAACAAACTCTTTGATGTAGTGTTATAATGCATAAATGCCTTGTAAATAGTGTTACCATGCCCAAATTTTAAGCCAAATAACATCAAAGACAAGGTGCCAAAGAGAGAAGGAGCCAATCAAGCTTCATTATCAAAGACTTCTTGATGTACAAGTTGAGCAAGCCATTCAACAAGCCAATTAGAGCTCCAAAGAAGGTAAAAGACTTATTTCTTTTATGTATTTGTTTTGCTTTCATTTAGTTTTATTACCTAAGCTCTCCCTAGTGTCTAGGATAGAGGTGTTAGGATTTTAGTATGTTCATTTCATTTGTTTTACAAGACTAACACAAAAATAACCTTCCCTCTATATTAAATCTTTATTCACATGTTGGAACAACTGATAGGACCCACACCCCAAAAAATTGCTTCTAAAGCATTCTAGAGCACTCTCCTAACAATTATCATGTAAAAATTTAAGATTGATAATCAAAATAGGTGAAAATTGAAGGCTAAATGACATTTTTATGAAAGTCACAAAGTTAATCTATGTAATCCTGATTTTGTTCTATAAAATTGTGATATTGCATAATATCGTGACTTTGCAGGTAGCGATATTACATGAAAATTAGCCATATTACATGATAAGTGGCAATTTTTTGTGATAAGTTGCGATATTGTAATTCCCATTTATGTTATTACAACTCCTAATTATATTATTACAAAGTCAGTTGTATTATTGACAATAATGCAACTATACAATTGCATTATTGCAAGTCAAGTTGCATTATTAACAATAATGCAACTAAGGAGTTGCTTTATTGCATTTCTAATTGCATTATTTCAAAGTTACATTATTGATAATAATGTAACTAGGGAGTTACAATATTATATTTCTAGTTAAGGTTTTGTGTTTTCAATTGTGGTATTGCATTTTCAATTGTGGTATTACATTTCTAGTTGTAGTATTGCATTTCTAGTTGAAGTTTTGTATTTCTAGTTGAGGTATTAAATTTCTAGTTATGATTTTGTGTTTCCAATTATGATATTCTATGATAAGTTGTGATATTGCATGATAAGTAGTGATATTTCACAATATCATGACTCTACAAGTTGTAATATTGCCATAACTTTTATGGTATTGCCTAAATGTGATAGGTTTCTTGCTAACCATTTTATGCTACAGGTTAAGTTGTGTTATTGCCTATATTTATATGTTATTGAAATATCATGACTTAGAAAGTATAGATATAACCTTTATTTATGTGTTACTATCATTATAGTAACAATATTGCAATAACTCTATGTTTTATAGGCAAGTTGAGGTTTTGTGCTAATAGTCATAGTTTTACAGAGAGAGTTGAAGTATTGCTCTATGTTTTTATGGTTTTGAACTCTATATAAAAAACCAAAAACCAAAGAGTAAGATTTGAAAAGGAATTTATCCACTCATGATTTGCTTCTAAACACAAGGACCACCTAACATGTTTTTAGGACCCAAAGGCCAAATAGAGGCATTTAAAACACTTCTAGTTTGAAAATTTTACATTTAAAATTAGTGTTTTAATAGTCTTTTTTGCTTAAGTCATTTTATAATTTTCAAAAAATTTCAATAATAAACACCAAGGGGATCAAAATTTCACAACATATTTTATCTTGGTGCAATACGATGAAATCTTATATTAGTTAGATGACTCATAAGATTTTTTTCATTTTATGTTTATTTGTTGATTTTTTTTTTGTTTAAGAAAAATGAGTGACATGTGTATACTCTCCTCCCATCCCTTTTATGGAACTTGGGTGACCAAAAATTCTCATTCTTTAACTTTATCACTTTAATCCAAAAGTATGAAAATAAAATCGCTAAGGCCTTCCCCAAATCTTTATAGTTTGGGTGACCCCAAAATGACCATAAAGTCTTTTCATTTATCTTTATTTTCATGCATTTTTTATTTTGAGTGGGATTTCATAGTCTCCTCATAATTTATTTAGGGAAGCATTGACCCAAAAATTCATCTTCCAACATCATTTCAACCCCACTCCATGATGGGGTATATAAGTTGAGGGTGACCCACTAGGATGGTTGTTTTGAGTGGTTAAAACAAACTCTATTAGTGGTACTCAACCTTAAAATGTAGGGATAATTCAAATATCACACTATATTAATCAAGTGACGGATGTAGTGGTTATGAAAGGGACAAGATATTTACATAACAAGTTGGTTGATTTAGATCCAAATGACATGATTGCATTTTTATTGTTAGCCACACTTAGGACCATCTAGAAATAAAGTGAAAATTAATAGTTTAGAACAACCCCACTTGATATGAACATACTGTTAATGTAGGGTGAGTAGCCTAAAGTTTCATGTCATAATACAAACTCTTGAGAGAAGAGGGGGCCTAAAAACCCTAATTTTTCATGCACTTTTACTTTTTGGAATAACAATTAAAATCCTTTCAATAGCGAGTATATTGATGAAATTTGACAATACTATGCAACCTTGTCAATTTGAGGATTTTAGGACGTTACACTTAGGTTTTTGTGTCATTTTATCCTTTTTTCATGGTCTTGAGTCTAAATTATTTTTAGTCTAAACTATTTTTTTAATCTTACCACATCAAAAAATGAGTCTTTTTTGTACAACACTCCTTTGTTTGAGGAGGTGTTATGCCATCCATTTGATGTTGTACCTTTGCCTTAGTATTTTGGACAAACCTTTATGTGTGTGTCACTTGATTGAAAAGGGTATTGTTATGCTACTTAATTCATTCCAATTTGTGTGCCTTTTGAGTTTTAAAACAACACATTTTCCACAACTTTAGATCACGATAACATTGTTACACTACTTGAATCATTTCATAGACTTATTTCTTTGTGTCCAAATTCCAATTTTGAAACCAAAGCCACATCTGCCTTTTGGGTATATACCGAGTATAGTTATGTCATTTGTTCTTGTCTAGCTTGTTGTCTATTTTTAAAAAGTCTAGTTTTCTAATTTATGTTTGAAATTGGCCTTGACAAGTTCATTCCAAATATTGTTTGATTTTTACCTATGCCTTGTGTAATTTTGGCCTAGACATGGATCTTTCTCTTTTGGGTTGTGTACCTTAGGTTAATTATTTATTCAATTTTGAAACATATTTCTTGGACCTAGATTTGGGGGAAGTGGTCTTTCTTCCATATGCTTATTTTTCATGTCTTTTGCCAATTGACCAAGTTTATGTTTAAATCTAAATTCCTAGTTTATGCCAAAGTGTTTCAAAATTGTTAGATTAAATCTCTTACCTTTTTTTGTTTTAAGTCTAGCTTTTGTGCCTTTTAAAAAAGACCTAGCAATACCTATTTTGAGCCTAACTTGTGTGCCTTTTCTGCAAGACATAACAAGTTCTATTTTATTTATATTAAACTTGTTTGAAACACTTTATACCTAGAGTTTGGAATTTCAATTTTTATTCATCCACTTGACCTTTTTATGTAATAAATTTGACGTTAGACTATTTTAGATCAAGTTTTAACATATAGCTTTTGGAGATACAACTCCACTTTTTGACCAAGTAGACCAAGTTCAAACCATTTTTCTTATGGACAATATTTTTTAGATTTTATAGAACTCTAGGCCTATTTTTTTTGGAAAATTCATCATTGATTTGAGGGTAAGTGGACAATGTTTGGGGATAAATTTAGGCCTATCCATGGACATGGTTTTTATAAAATTTCATAAATCTGAAATTATATAGATAATTTGAGATATCTACACTCAAAATTTGAAGATAGTGTAAGAACATGAAATGTATAATTTTGAGTCTAGTTTCTAAAACACTATTTTTAAAAAAAATGGTTAAGTATAACTAGGTCAAACATCTAAAATTTGAAGATGAACTCCTATTTTTTAAAGAAAACATAGTAGATAGATGACTGTGCAGTGCACCATTTTTTGAGCAGCATTTAATATTATTTGAAACCTTTTAAGAAAAATTTAGATAAGATCTTCTAGTTTGTGACTTATATATATATATATATATATATATATATATATATTTTTTCAGTAACTAATTTTTTTTATGAATTTTAAAATTAAATAAATCCTAAAAATTGACAAAAAATGGATAGCCATTCGTGTGATGTACCTAACTACCTAAAAAAAATGAAAATCATTTTTTTGAGTGTGTATAGAATTATGCCTAGTTTGTAACCATATTACTTATTTTTCACTTGGCTCAATGAAAGACAAATTATATGAGCATGTATATAAATGTATAGTGGCCTGAAAAAGGTATAGTTATAAATCAACATAGTTTGAAACCTTAAATAAGTCCAAAAATTATAAAAATTATATTTTTGGAAAGAGGGGAGTGTGCTCGTTGTGATGGTATTAATTTTTTGAATTTTCACATTAAATTATTAGTGTATTTGGAAATCAAAGTTGAATTTATTATTTTTTAACATAACTCTCAAAACTTAGTTGTACATATATAGTCCAAGCCTTTAGCTTGGGAATCCAAGCCATTCCCAAGCCAAAAAGCACAGGAATTGAATTCAAATTCAAATACCACAATCATATTAATAATGTGATCAAATTATTAAAATGATTGCATTATTAAGTACATTAGTAGCATGATCACATTAATTAATAACACTATCATGTTAATAATGTGATCACATTATATATTCTCAACACCCTAAAACCTGAATTTGCATTTTGACCTACTAAAGGAGCCATTAGGCCTAATAGTCTTAAGATCAAAATTTGGTTGATTAAGATTATTGTTTGGGACTAATGTTATTATCAAGATTTGATAGCATTGAATGATAATTGGTTATGTATTAACCTATGAATCAATTTGTTATTCATTTGACATGAGTCTAATCTTCCTTAAAATGCAAACAGTCCTAGTTTATCCTAGATAGGGTCAAAAAAATAAAAGTTGGTTTTTGGTGATCCACTAATCCAAATCACTAATAGTTTGGTATATTTGATTTAGATTTCATTTTGTATATGATTAAATAAATTATATTATCCAAAAATTAATTGGAGTATAGGGATCCTTTGACTGAGTACTGACAGACTTAGAGTATTAGGTTTGAAAGAGAGTTCAGTGATATTATAAATGTTTAAGGATTAAATATTTGAAAAAGAATTTATAGTCTTCACAATATTCAAATGGTGTTTTGGAAAAAAAATAAATAAATCAAGAGTCATTGTATTTTGTGTCAAGAGTTATACAATCCTAAAAGAAGCTAAATTTGGTTGAACATGACTGCGTTAGTTTTTGTGGATAATTGGTGATGTTTGGAACTTGTAAAAAACTTTTATAAACTTTTTAGTATTGTCTGAGTCTTTGATAAGATTGTTTAAGTCAGTAAGTGAAGTTATATAAGGACATATTTTTAGGGTATATATCAATGTGTTAGTACCCTATTTTGTATATAATAATTTGTCTTTTATCAAGTTCAGAGATGTCACAAACATACATGCTGCAAACATACATGTCGTAAACATACATGGCTTACAATATAGCTAATTTTATCATGAGATGTTATAAAATGCATTTTTTAAACTTATGGCCAAAAATTAGCCTTTGGAGTACCAATATAGTTGTGCATTTGAAGTAAATTAGGGTTATTTTGAGCCCATTCAACCTAATTGCATGAATATAAAATGTGATTTGGGGGTTAATCAAATCAAATTTCATTAGCTCAGTTAAAGTAAAGAAACATAATTTATTTATATGTAATTTTTACATGTATATAATGTGGTTTTTAGCTCAATAAACTAACGTCATCAACTAATGAATGAAAATCTTGATTAGTTCAATTGTTGGGGTAATTAGGGTCAAGATGAGCCATGTGAATGTATTTTAAAAATATATATTCAATATGATTTGGAGTGAAATTAACCCTAATATCATGTCATATATAATTAACCAAAGAGTTGATTCATTTAATCCAAGAGGCATTTGAGGCCAATTTGAACCCCTTAAAGAGCAAGATATGATTCAAGAAAAAATTAAAAGTTTGATTCTATCATGAATTGATCCAATTAGTCAAATTATGCAATTAGGGGCATGATTTGGGCAAAATTGATCCCATAAACCAACTGTATGGCTTAATCAATTGTATAGTTCATATATGCAACATGTATAGCTTATTAACCTTACTTTTATCATAAATTTAAACATGTTTAGGTAATTATTGTGAATATAGGATTGTAATAGGGGGAGATTAGTATGTTGTTAGTGAATGAAAGAAAATCCAAATAAAGAACACACTAATCTAACACCTTAAGCCTCTTTCAATGGAGGAGAATATTTAACAAAACCAAATGAGAAACACAACTAGAATATAAAGACAAATAAATCCTTCACCTTCCTTAGATGCTCCAGATAGCTTGTTTTAGTGGCTTGTTCAGTTTGTGCTCATGACGTTTACATCAATGGAAGCTTGGCTACCTCCATCTCTCATTGGCACCTTGTGTGGCTTTGGCTTGGTTTGGATTGGCTCAATATTTTAGAATTATAACACTAGTTTTCATGAACCTTTAGAATCAATTCAACATTACAACTTTGGGATATTAGAGCTTAAAATTCAATCGGCAAGGCCTTCTATTTATAGATTTTTGAGATTGACTAAATCAACCTGAACCATCCATCTCAAGATTGAGATGTGTGGCTAAGGATTAATATAATTATGTTATTAAAGTCCATAAATAAGCTCATTAATATTTGGGATAGAGGGGCATTTAATAGGCATGGGAGTCATTGATTAGGTATGGGAGGGGTTAACTTTAATATTTTATGCATTTATGGCCTAGGGATGTCTTCCAAAGAAATGATGTCACCTGATGATGCAATTAATAAAAATCAATTTGTAAAAATAAATATTCAACAAATCTAATAGAAAATTAACTTAAGAACTTTATTTGGTTTAATTAACTTAAAACATGACTAAGCACTTTGATTCAAAACCTTGGCAATTTGTGCACAAACTAATCAAATTAATTAGAATATCTTGTTATTGGCCCAAAATTTGATTGGCTTCGAATTAGGATACAATGTCAAATGCATTGGGTCCATTATCCAATTTAGGATTTTAACAACACCAAATAACAAAGGCACATGTCTTGTGCAAGAGATTTGACATAAAAAAACAATCCAAAACACCTAGGTGTAAAATTGGTGTTTTGACTCAAAATAATTTGATTAAAGTTAGATGCTTCATAAATTGCATTGCCCTATTTAATGATATCCTATCAAAAATTAGTGATTGAATATAACAATTTCAATTCTTTTAATGTGTTTTAGTGTTTTTAAGCCAAATTATGTATTTTGGTAGAAATTGGTCAAAAGCCTAGTTGGATGTTATCGATGGCTAGTTTTAGGTGTCTATAGTTTGCCCCTATTTGGGATGGTGTTACAAGCTATAGGCATAGTAACATATTTTCAAATAATGAAAATCTCCTATATGCCTACAACTGTAATGATGATAAAATAACTGTATGATGCCCCCTCAAGGGAATGATTGGCATAATGAAAGGTTGGCAAACAGTCCTTCTAAAAGAAAGAAGCAAAATGAGAGGAACAAAGAAAAGAAAAATGATGGAATGAGAACATAATGATGTTGGAAAATTATTAAAAATCATTGATAATGTAAGTGGGATGGTGTACAGAAGTTTTTTGAAAGGTAGTTTATAAGCATTGTACCTTGATAGTGGTAACGTGGCATGAAAACACAATGATTTGTCCAAAGGTGGTTATAATCATTGAGAAGATAAAGCTGTCTCAGTTAGGATAGACAAAAAATATAACAACATGCCCCTCTATGGGAAGAAAAAGGAAAGTGGTGACAACACAATGATTTTTCTAAATATGGTTATAATCATTGAGAAATGCAGGTGAGATGGTGTGTAATGATTTACCCATAGGTGGTTATAATCATTAGACCCTGATTATGGAAAATATGACTGATTTGGTTGTTGATGATGATAATATGAGATAGAGGATAAGGATGAATTGGGATAAATTGCTATTAGGAAGATGCTCATTCGAACTAAGCAAATGTTGAAATTCTTTCAATATTTAATTACTCTGTGTAGGATATGATTAGGATTGAATCAAGATGTCAATGTTAAAAATATGTCGATGTCACCATTGTTGAATAAACTTCTTGAAGCTAAGGTTTGTTGTAACACATGTTGGTAGGCATCATGATATAACATCATGAGGACTTGGTCAAAATATGCATAAGGACTGACTCCTAGAATTTGACACTCAATAGATAATAATTCACCAATGATAGAAACCATAATGTTAATGTAGATGTATGAATATGAATGAACTCAAGAATAATGTGTATAAGGAATCACCAAATGAATGCAAATAGACTAAATCAAGTCAATAATACTAAAAGCAAACAAATTAGCATACAAACAAAATAACAAAGAAATAAATAATCTAATTTAAGTCATACCAACATTGCCCCTAGAAAATAGGTGACAACTTAACAAACTAATAGAATGGGTGATTGGAAGAAAAGGAAGGGGATAGCCAAGCTGTCTCCATATGCACTAGATAATTGAATGCTATTTACATATTTCTATGGACAAAAAATCCAACACAAACTTGAGGCCAAATGTAGTTCTCCCAAGAAATATGAAGAAAAAGATAATTGATGAAAACAACATAATGGATGTAATAGAAGAATAGGAATGGTCTTTCAAAATGGTAGGTGTGTGAGAGAAAAGGTGAAAAAGGATAAGGAAACTAAGTGACAAGTAATTTAATTGTGACTTAGTAAGGGTTCTCATATCCTTAAGGCAAAGAAGTGGTCAATATTTTTGGTTTTCTAATGATTTTACAAATGTTTTTTGAATTTTTGGAGTATCTCAACTCAATCGAGAGTGACGAGATACTAAATGGTTCAATCTTATAAAATAGAGAGAGTATTATGTAAGATTCTCATAAAAGGGTGAGAGCATGGCTTAAGTTGCTCATAAAATGGTGAGAGTGTGGCTTAGGTTGCTTAAAAAATGGTGAGAGCATGTTTAGGTTGCTCAAAAAATGGTGATAACATGGCTAAGGTTGATCATAAAACAATGAGAGTGTGGCTTAGGTTGCTAACAAAATGGTGAGAGCATGGCTTAGGTTAATTGTAAAATAATGAGAGTGTGGCTTAGGGGTGACTGAGTTGACCTCAATAAAACCTGAATACCACCTACATAGTTCTAAAATACCCCAAGTTACTATAGTTCTACCTCAAAATAGAGGAATATTACTAGTGTAGACATCTATTCAAATAAAATAGGCATAATTGGTATAAAGGCATAGTATGACATAAGAAATGGCACATTGGTATGTCAAGGCTCAATAAACAAATATTGCCCCTAGTTTACCATAGGCATTAACTAGGACATAATGACATAGATCAATGATACTAATTTTCCCATAGGTGGTCATAATTAGTAGCAAGACTGATGATAAAAAAGGAACAATGAATGGAGGATGCAACTGCTACAACTTCTATCATACTGCTCTAAAATAATATTTCTATCTAAAATGCTCAAAATAACTACTAGAACTGATCAGATTCCTTGGTCCTAAAAATGTGAAACTAATGGTGAAACCAAGGTCAAATAGGCTAGATAAATAGGATTTAAAAGACGTTGCATTGATATAATAGAATTGTAAATGGATAAGTAATAGGATAAGAGGAATGATAAGAATGATATTCATACAAAGAAGAATAGTGATAAAATGGCATAATGGAAATGGCCCTTATAGATAATACACCATAGTGCTCAAGCATAGTACTATTTGAGGTGAATAATATTCATCAACTCAAGAAGTTCATCTCAATATAGTGTGGTGAGCTTGTATGCTCCCGATCCATAATATCTAGAATGATGAAAGGCCCTATCCAGTTTGGTTTGAATTTATCTTTATGCTTCTTCTCAACCATGGTATTCTTTAGTTTTATTTAAGAATAAGATCACCAAGTTCAAATGTTCTATAATTGATGTGGTAATTGTAGTTGCCTTTGAGTTAGTTCTAATATGACTGAATATTGATAAGTGTAGCTATGCATTTTTCATCAAGTAGGTCTAGCTCTTACAGGTGAGCTACTCGATAATCATGATCATCTAGGGTATGCTTGAAAGATATGCACAATGAAGGTAACTTGACTTCAATGGGAAGGATGTCTTCTATACCATAAACAAGTGAGTATGGAGTGGCTCTTATGTGGGTATGGTGATTTATACGATATGCCCAAAAGGAGCAGAATATCTGAAGGTGCTAGTCATGACTAAGATCATTGATAATCTTTTTGAGAATGTTAACAATTATTTTTTTAGATGCCTCAACTTGACCATTACCTTAAGGGTAATATGCCATAGAGAAATGTTATGTGATGTTGTACTCAACACATAGCTTGTTGACATCCTTATTCTTGAATGATCCTTTATTTATCAGATATAATGTAAGAGGGGATACCGTAGTGATAGATGAGATGGTTGAAAATGAACTTAAAAATTTACTTCTTAGTCATGTGAGGGGTATAGATTCAACCCACTTAGTGAAATATTCAATGGTGGTAAGGATATGTTTATGTCCATATGAAGATATAGGATTGATTTTCCCAATGAGGTTAATTCCCCATGTAGCAAGTGGCCATGGTGTCAACATTGGTTCTAGAGTCTTGGTTGGGACATGAATCAGATTAGCATATTATTGAAATTTATCACACTTATTTACATATGCAACTACATCTATGTCTATCATGGGCTAATAATAACTAGTACATAAAATGTTTTTGCACAAGACTACCCTGATGGAGTGGGCACCATATACTCCTTCGTGTACTTCTCATAACACTAGTGTAGATTCTATCAAAGTTAAATAGAGAAGCAAAGTTCCATATACAATATGGTGGTAGAGGGTTGATCTAAGTAGAGTATAATAAGTGGATTGATGGATAAAGGCTTTGGTTTATTTATGGGATAGATTAGGTGGTATAACTTGGTCATGAAGGTAATTATAAAGGTTTGAATACTAGATAGAATTAGGACCAACAATATCACAAATCATTGCAATAGCAAAGGTTTATAAGCTAGTGCGACCACATTCTTGACAAGGAACTAATACTCTATAGCTTTGTTCATTTGTCTAATGAAGGAGTCGATAGTAGCCATGACATCAAAAATTCTATTACTAGCCCTTGGTATATGCTCAAATTGGATATCTGTAACTTTTTGTTTAAGAATGTCAACCATAGCTTTGTAAGGAACCAACTTGTCATCTTTTGTTTGGAAATGGTCAATGACCTAATTGATGATTAACTAAGAATCACCATAAACCTTGAGATGAATTATGTTCTACTGTACTACCTATCAAAGTCCTGCAACAAGTGCTTTATACTCAGCCATGCTGTTAGTACAATAAAAATTGATTCTAAAAGACTTGGGAATTAGATCCCCCTATGGTGTAATAAATAAGAGGCCTACCCTTGATCTATGTGCAAAAAATGATCCATCAAAATATATATTCCAATGCTGCTCTTCAAGAGGTATGTCAATGATGGTCATGATAGAATCATCAAGAAATTGGAATGTGAGTGGCTTTATGTCTGCAAGGGGTACTTCAACGAGCTGATTTGCAAGGACCTATCCTTTGATTACCTTCTGATTGAGATAATCTATATCAAACTCACTAAGAAGCATGATCCACTTGGCAATTTTGCCTTGTAAAAATATTTTAGATAGTAGATACTTGAGCAAATCTATTTTTTAAATGACCATGGTCTTATTGTTCAATATGTAGTGTCATAATTTTTGAGCTATGAACACCATGGATAGATAGGATTTTTTAATAGGCGTAAATTAATGTTCATACGTGAAAAATTTACAACTTAAGTAGTATAATACATGCTCTTTTCCATTATCATCGTGTTGAGCTAGAAGTGCCCCCAAGGCACTATCTATAGCTGATAGGTACAATAAAAATGGTTTTTCTTGTATAGGGGGTAACAAAATAGGCCATTTTTGCTAAGAAATATTTGAGTTATTGAAAATCTATTTGGTAGTGATTATCCTAGTGGAATGAAACTCCCTTCTTTAAAATATGTGTAAATAGATGACACTTGTTTGCTAACTGAGATATGAAGCATCAGATTCACTGAATCTTGCCTTGAAAATTATGGAGATGCTTCAAATTAGTTGGTGGTAACATTTATATTATAGCTTGTACCTTGGCCATATTGAGTTCATTTCCTCTATGAGACATGATGAAGCCAAGTAATTTACATGATGTTATGCCAAACACACATTTATTTGGATTCAGTTAGACTTTGTACTCTCACAGTCTTTCAAATATTTTACGTATCACTACTAGATGGTCAACCTTAGTTTTTAATTTTCCTAGTATGTCATCAATGTAGTCTTCAACAATATCATGCATCATATCATGGAATATGATGGTCATGGCTCTTTGATATGTAGCTTTGACATTATTAAGACCAAACAACATTACTTGATAATAGAATATTCCTCATGTAGTGGTGAACATTGTCTTGTGTTGATTTTCTGATGCTATTATGATTTGGTTATATCCTAAAAATCCATCCATGAGTGAAAACATCACATAACCCATAGTGAAGTCAATGATCATGTCAATATTAGGTAATGAAATGTTGTCTTTAGGGTAAGCTTTATTTATGTCTTATAAATTAGTATAGATTTTGATTTTTTTAGGATTTTTGCTAATAAGTATAACATTAGAGATCCATTATGAGTAGTCAATGGATTGAATACATCCTATTTCTAGGATATTTTACAACTCTTTCTTTATTAATACAAAAATATGAGGATGCGTCTTGCATAAATTTTGCTTAACTAGTTTGGCATCAGGATTTACCACAAGGTAATGTAAAACCAAGGCAGGGTCCAAACCTAGAATGTCAGAATATGCCCATCCAAATATATCTATAAATTCTATCAATAGAGCTGTAAATACTTTATGTTGCTCCTTAGTGAGGGATGTGCTTAATTTTATCCATTTTGGGTCTGATGGAGTGCCAATGTTTAGCTCTATTGTATCCTCGACTAAAAGGGTTTGAACTATCTTTTAGGATAGTAGGCAAAGACTTGAATTGTCAGGCTTTATCAAAGTCCTCTCTTATGACTGCTCTTTAACTTCTCCTAGGCATGATGAATCTAAGTCCCCTAATGGGAGATCTGGCCATGTGACAAAAACAATAAAAAATTCTTGAAAAAATTGATCAAACACTTGTTATTTCTCAAAACTGAACTCAAATCCATAGGTAAGTTCATCATTGGTGGTCTCCTAGTCTAAATTCAAAGAAGAATTAACACTCCCATCTAATGATGCCTAAAACAAGTTTTCATCACTAGATTGGCCTTTATCTTTACTTTTTACTTGTTCAAAAAGCACCTCAAAGAGGTTTTCACTTTGGGACCTCAATGTTTTATTTATTTGTTTTTGGAGAAGGGTGTTCACCCACTCTCCAAAATAGGCTTCAAGTTCTAATGTGATTGAAAACCCTAATTTATGATCTCCCAATAGAACTTGTCTCTAAGGCCTAGGAAATCATAGAATGCCTCATTGTTCTAAAAATAATTAATCAACAAACTAGATTCTTGTTGGTCCCAATCTATTAGTTGGAGATAGTATAATGCCAATGGGTTATCATGAATGATTGAGTTAAGGGTACATATGGCATTGGTATCAAATAGGTTAGTCTTAGCTAGGTCATCGAAGATAAGGCTATGATCAAACTCTGCTTTATTGTTAGCATCATCATCACTAGCCACTGTCGATGGAACTTGAATGAGATATGTGGGGTCACCCCCAGGTAGTTTAAATCCAAGTCTATAAGGTCTTTTATACTTAGTCATGGAAACTGGTTCAATGGTTCCTTGTTGATTCAGTCTGAGGCCTCTTCCTTCATAATCTTGATGTTTCATGACCCTATTGGGAATTGGATACTTGGTACTCTTGTAAAAATCAAATAATTTGTCATTGTATAACCATGATTCATCTCCTTTAAGAGGGTCTTGTTCTTAGTCAAGTGCTAGTATGAACATGATTGGTCTTAGATTATGAATTTTATCTTTACCTTTTCATTACTAATGCATGTGTGGGGTGAATTTAGGTCTTTCAAAGGTCTTGGGATCCTAGGGAAGATTGAAAATATGAAAGGTATCATGGGTCACATACTCCCTTGGGCCATTATCTATAATGGTGAAATGATTGGAAGATTTAAGAGGTAACATGTGGGAAAGGGAATCTAGGGTATTAAGATCTATGCAATTATCCTCTAGAGGATCAGTAAGTATGGCCTTTCATTTATCTTGATTAAAACTTGGACTCATGCCGTATTGGTAATTGTAGCTTTGAAACTTGGCCTCAAGATGTTTGTGGTGTTTATATGGGTGTAAATCTCATGGAATATTCACCTCCATCCCTGAATGGGAGAACTTAATACATTAGTGTAATGTTGATGGGACTATATGAATCTCATGTAACTAAGGCCTACCCAAAAGCATATTTTATGAAAACTCAAGATCAAGCACATGGTAAAGTGTATCATGGGTTAAAGGCCTAATGATAACTGGTAGGATAATGGTGCCTTATGATTCTCTCTCCTAATTATTGTAGGCTTTGATAGTTATCATTTCTAGTTAGAGATCTACCATTGTATACCTAATAAGCTTGATGAGCTTTAGAGACACTATGTTGAGGCATGATTCATTGTCTATAATGACACATTTCACTTTATTTTGATTTATACAAACTTCTATGTACAATGGGTTATTATGGAGTGGGCCAAGGGAAGACATATCACTTTGGTTGAATGTGACTTGTTAGGTTGGATTTAGGTGTCCAACCAAAGCTTGAAATTTATCAAGGGATATGTCACAAGAAATGGTGGATTGGGTTAAAAACTCATTCAAAATGTTCTTATGGATTGTTGACATTCGTAATAAATCTAAAATAGAGATTTGGGATGGTGTCTTCTACAATTGTTCCATAATATCAGACTTATTTTTTGAGTCAATGGTAAACGACTTATTCTGAGGTTGAATAACTAATTAGATAATGGGTAAGGTGGAAAATGGCTGTGGGCATATAATGGTAATTTGTGACCTTTGAGTTATGATTGCACAATCAGGAGTAAGTATAGGACCATGATTCATAACAAAAGATGGTGATGGTATGGGACTAGATAGGATAAGTCTCGATTGCCAGTGCACTTATATATGGTCACAAGGCAATGATGAATTATCGGTATAAGGTCTAAAAGTGGGAATCCTAGTTTGTTGGTTCACCTACAAATGGTCCCAGGTTAATGAATAATTATCCATGTAATTTGGCTGAGTGGAATTGTTTAGAAATGGTCTAGACTGATTGGTGCTCAGTCTAGGATTAATGGAGATGATATTAATGCTACCCCACACAATATGAACTAAAAAAGTGGAAATCCTAGTTTGTTGGTTCACCTAAAAATGGTCCTAGGTTAATGAAGAATTATCCATGTAATTTGGCTAAGTGGCATTATTTAGCAATGGTCTAGACTAATTGGTGCTCAGTCTAGGATTAACAGAGATGATATTAATGCTACCCCACACAATATGAACTAAAATCCTATTATAGTCATATGTAATTGCATGGTATGTTTTTTGATTGTTATCATTTTGACTTTAGTTTTGTCTATTGTTTTGACGTTTTATGTTTGGTTGTTGATTCTATTGATGTTGTTGGTTCTACTAATATGGCCTTTGATTTGGATACTATTGATTTTTTTGTTGCACTAGCCATGGTTATTGCTATTATTTTTATCATTTTTGGTTATGTTGTGGAAAAGGGTTTTGATCGATACCGAAATTTTTTTTAGAGGTGGAAGCACTACCATCCAATGTGATCTCTCCATTCTCCAACATATTTTCAATTAAATGCTTGACTTACACACATCTCCATAAATTATGCCCATTGACTCGATGATATTCATAGAATTCATTTTCATGGTACCAATCAGGATAAGGGATGCCTTGAGGATAATGCTTTGGTATAGGCAAACTAGTCAAAGTATCGGTGGTAAGTTTATGAAATATAGACTCAATAGAATCTCCATGGTCACTAAAAACATGACATGTTAGCATAATTATCTTTGGAGGAGGGTTTTGGAATGGCAAAGGTTATGTCATTTATTGTGTAGATCTTGGTTATTGTGTTTGCAACATTAGTTGAAGAGGTTGTCAAGTAAGAGTCAAATAAAAAGGTGTCACAGATGATGTTTTCACCCTTTAAACATGGCATGACTTGGTTACTCCATTTCCCATAACATTCCTATTATAGTTGAATTACTTTGGTGTATCTTAGTTATTAGCTTGTGCTAATTGTGATGCTTGTGCTTGGATTGGATGCTAGTTTTGGCCACTTCCTTAATTTTTACCTTGGTTTTGATTAGTTGAATTAAGTTTGATGACTCTGTTATTAATGAGAGCTTGTTCGATCAACAAACTTTTATCACTATAGTTATAGATAATAGGCTATCTCACTATGCAAATTTTTAGTAAATATAATGGCTAATTGTTTATCTAGTAAACTATGAGTGAATTGGCTTGAAAGTGCTCTCCATCACTATAGCCAGATATAAAAACTCTCACTGACCTTTTATTTTGATTACATCAAGTCAACCAATGAAATCTCATGCTCGATATTATAGGAAAAGTGATACACAAACTTATCTGAAAGATCATTGAAATCAGTTACTAAATTCTTTGGCAACTTCAAGGACCACTCTAAGGCTTATCTAGCTAAGCTCCTTAGAAATAAAAACAAAAGGTATATATCACTATATGCCACTGGCTAGTAGGTGACAAAGAAATTGGTTAAATCGGCTTTGGGGTCACCTTTCCCCTTGTATTTATCAAACATTGGTGGTTCATATCCTGAAGGAAATTGAATCTATAATTATTCCATATTGAAAGAATAGGAACACACATCATCCAATTTAAAATTTTTAATTTGTTTCCCCACTTGGATGGAAGCAATTGCATCCTTCATATATTGTAACTCTTGCTCTAGGAAACTTGTGGGAATGTTGGCTTTCGTAGATGGTTGGGTGGTCACAAGTGCAAAACTTTGACTAGGGTATGATGGAGGATTTGGTATTCATTAGATTGGCTAGGAAACAAACCAATAATATGTATACATAGATTAGGATGTACTTGTTAAAATTGCATGTTTGGTTACATGATATTCTGGTTAGGGTTGGTGAAGGTTTGACTTGGAGGATTCTAAGGTTAGGTTGGAGGGATATAACCATACTATTCCTATTGAATTTGAATAGGGATTTGTTGCTAACTAATAAAACCTTGTTTTTGAGTGAGAACTTGTGAACCAAGTCCCTACCTCTAAATGAGTGAGACATTTTGAACCAAAGGCAATTATTGCCTCATAGGTACTTGAGAAATATTGGGACCTCCTTGTTGAATAAATCCCTATTGGGAAGTAAATGCTTGTTTGGGATTTAAAACTTGTAGCTGAACAACATGAATAAGTTGTTGATTAAACATCAGTTGGTTTTAAATTAGCATGTTGGTATGCAATGAATAAGGTATGTTTGATATTACCTAATGAGGTGGAACATTGGTTGCCCCTTGTTGAGGTGGCAATATGTTCAGCTTATGTTGCATTGGTATATTAATTTGTGCCTATAATTATGAAATGTTACTCATCACTTGTTGAGGAGGAATAGGATTCATCACATTTTATTGTTGAGGCATGACATTAGTTACTAGTTGATTACCTACTCCTATTAGTTGCATACTTGATGAAGTAGTTGGTTAAGGAATAGAAGTAACTGGTTGAGGTTAGGGTGTAGAATCTCTCATTATTAGGTTGGTAGATCCACTCATGGTATTAACTAAAGGAACATGTTATTGAATAGTTATTTGTGTATTAGTACCACTTTAATTTGGATTGGATGTTACTTGTGCATTATCCACTATATCTTTCTCATTATTCTATATAGAAGCATAAAACACTTCCTCAATGGTTGGCATATGAAACAAGTTCTCCCCTGAGGCATTTTATGTGAATGGGTCTAAACCATAATTCTATTGAATGGTTAACTCAATTAAAACTCTTGTTGAAAGAACTAAGTCAATAAGAGGTTTATTTACCATGGTCATCTGAGTAAAGTTGCATGTTAGGTTTAAGTAAGTTTGGTATGCCATTTGCATTTGATTGAAGTGATCCTCCATGAGGTCCTTTCCTTTAGAAAACATATGAGAGTCTTGATGTACCATTAGAACAAGAGCCAAAGGGTTACTAGAAGAAGCCTGTTGACTATAAATGATATCGTGTGGCCTTATTACTAGGTTTGATAAATTTTCATGGGGAAAGTCTGCTAAAAAATTAGCCCCTAATTCTATGTCTTAACCAAAATCTCATCTTTTTTCTCCAATAAATGTCATTCAAACAAATAAGGATCATACGTGGAAGGTGTATTAATAGGTTACAGTTGTTGAAGAAATGGTTACCCAACAGTTGGTACCATAGCTAGGTATTGCTCAGTTTGTTCTTGATCTTGTTTTGAATATGGTGGTGTATTTATCAAGTAATGAGCTAACGAGTTTGGGATTTATGCCCCTTTTTGAGTGTTATGAGATGGATATGGATAGGTCTTATTAAAAAAATTATCTGTGTAAGGGTGTTGCATCATCTCTTCTTGTGTAACCACATTACTAAACCCTAGATGGTACATGAGTTGACTATGAGTGTAGGAAAACATATTGGTATCCATAGTAAATGTTTTGCTACGAATGGTCAAAGAGTTCTACAAACTTTATAAATGCAATGTCTAAAAAGGACATTCAAATTTGGTCTAGATTTGTCAAAATAAATGGATATGTATATAACAAAGTCTTATGCAAATATCTATGACAAAACAAGTAGGCCTTAAGTATCTAACGCCTCACATTTCACACAAAGATGATAAACCAAATGGACCAAAAATCTAAATGACAAACTCTAAGGTTAAAGTGTTTCAAATCAGTCTAATATAGGAAAACAAAAGTTGCTAGGTCTTTTGGCCAAATGTGGTGTCAAAATCTAAGCTCAAACAAGGCATGTGCTAGGACTCTTGGCCAAACGACATCAAAACCTAGACTTTGAAAATAGAGATGAGTTTTTAATCTAACAGATTTGAAACACTTCTAACAAAAAATGAGGCATTTGACTCTTGGATATAAATTTGATCAACTAGGTATGAAATATGATACAAAAGGGACTTTGAGATAATTTATTTTCTTGAAAATAATGGCATAAAACTAGGCTCTTGTGACAAATAGGCTAGACAAAAATGAATGGCGTAACTATGCTAGACAAATATTCTCAAAAGGTATACTCGGATTTGGTTTGATAAATGTGAAAAACTTGGACTCTATAGAAAAAAAGGTCTATAAAATGATGTTTTAAATGATTTGAGTAGTGTAACAATGCTAAAATACTCAAATAAAGTGTTTGTTTCAATAACCTTAAGGCAAAGATGGTTTAACCCAAATTTGGAGATGAAACACTACCCTTCATAAATGATGCACATACTCTCAAAGTTTGACAAAAATATGTAAGGTAAAAAGTGTTGCACTCAAATGGTCTCAAGGTAAATAGAAATATGATAGTGACACAAAATGCTTGGTGCATAGACTCAAAGTGCAATTATTTAGCACAAAATGACTTAAGTCTAATAATGGCGATAAGCATGATTATGAGTCTATAAAATGGCCTTCAATCCAAATGGGAAATTGAACCCAAGTTAAAACAACTTTAGTATGCTAACAGTGAACCCAATTTAACACACCAACCCTTAGAACTTAGAAACATCTAATTTCAAATGTGAATTATCAATGAAGGACTTAAACAATTTAGGCAAATGGTCTAGACTCAAATGGGGAACATAACTATGCCAAAGTTGATGATATGAATCCAAGTTTTTATGATGAATTTGAACAAGGAAAAATGAAGATTTATACAAGCAACATAATGCCTCTTTTTCAAACAAAATTGGGGATCATTTGTTTGGTTTGTATCATTTATGAACACTAGTTTTTGACCCAAAACAAGACTCTAAACTAAGACAAAACCAACTAATTAATCATTCTAAGTCCTAAGAAAATTTTCTTGGTATTGTTGGAAACCATCAATAAATGTCATTTGAGAGGCTTTTAGTGTTCATCCAAAAAGTAAAATGTGCATTATATAGTAGGGTTTTTTCACCCCCCCCACTTCTCTCAAATGAAAGTATTGTGACATAAACCTTGAGTTACACCTTGCACCAACAACACTTCCATGGAAGGTGAGGATTTGTCTAAGATCTATAAGGTTTAAAATGTTTCTAGGGGAATCAATTACATAATGAATTTCACATCATGATGCAAAATAAAATCATGTAATTAGGTGTCTACAACACTTGTCTTGTTGTAAAAAGGTCTTGCCCTTTTTTCAACCACTACATCCATCAATTTCTTAGTGTAGTGTGGTGTCCAAAGTGCATATACCTCCTATGTGAAAATGCAAAACTAGAAGGTGGTTTAACCACTCAAACCTTCACTCCTAGTGGGAGTGGTTGAAGTCAATGCCAAGAGATGAAATCCTGGGTCAAAGTTTCCTTATAGAACTTGTAGGAGATGATAAAGTCCCCCTTGAAAGCCAAGATACAATGAGATAAAATACATAAGAGAAATACTTTAGGGTCATTTTCAAGATAACCCAAACTATTGCGAGTCTTTGGGGAGTGCTTTAGATGACATTCTTTTTATGCCTTGGACTAGACATGTTTGCAAATAAGGATGGCGCTTTTGATTCCAAAAGTTACCTAAACGGGAAGGATGGAAGAGCATACAAGAAATGTGCTCCTCTTTTTCCAATCAAATTCTAATTAAATAACTATTGAATATAAATTTGACAAGTGTATTCAATTTTAAGCCCCAAAGGAAAGATTAGTTGGTGTTCTTTTGACCCCTTGGTCTTAAGTTGTAACTTTGAAATTAAAATTTGTCAAAATATTTACCTAAGCATGTAAATTCTTTGTTAATCACCAAAAATAAGGTTCCTAATCCATTTTAAGCTTTCAAAAAGGTCTAAAGGGCACATTTTAACAAATTCCAAGCTTGATCCTATAATGAAAATGTTAGAGTGTCCTTTAGCTTTGAAGCTAATTTACAAATGAGTGAAACAAATTCTCAAAATAAAATCTCTATTTTAAAATTACAATTACACAGTCAATCTACTCATTTTCTTGTAAAATTACAATTACAAACAAAAAAATCACTATTATGGGTTAGACTAGATAGAAAATACAATATCGTTATTTTACCTATGAAATCACTACATGGATGAACAAAATCACTATTCTTAATGAAATTACTGGCTCAATTGACGATATCACTACATAAGTTTAAAATATCACTGTTTAGGGACAAAATCATTATTTCAAACAAAATCACCACCCAAAATGATGATATCACTACCCATTTTGATGAAATCACTGCTTAGTTTGATGAAATCACTGCTCAGTTTCATGAAATCATTGTTGGAGTGCACAAAATCACTGTTTAGAAATCAATGATTTTGTTTGCATAAAATCACTACTGTGTAATAGTGATATTATTCTAGAGAGAAAAATTGAGGTCACAAAAACAAAAATGTTGTTTAAAAGAATGGAAAATTAAGTTAAAATCTCACTATTTTGGCCCTCCAACTCCAAGATCATGCATGGAAATAATTAGTAGGTTGCTTGAGAGAGATTTGTAACAAAATTTATAGAGTTGAATCCCAATAGGCGTGCCATTTGTGAACATAGAATTGTAATAAGGGGAGATTAATATGGTGTTGTAAATGAAATAAAATCCAAATAAAGAACATACTAAGCTAAAACTGTAAGCCTATCTCAAGGGAGGAGCATATTTAACAAAACCAAATGGGAAACACAAATAAAATACAAAGACAAATAAATATTTCACCTTCCTTGGATGTTCTAAATAGTTTGCTGTAGTGGCTTGCTCAGTTTGTGCTCATGAAGTTTGCATCAATAGAATCTTGGCTACCTCTATCTCTCCTTGGCACCTTGTGTGGATTTAGCTTGGTTTGGCTTGGATCAATATTTTAGAATTATAACACTAATTTTCATGAATCTTTGGAATCAATTAATCATTATAACTTTGGCATATCAGAGCTTAAAATTTAATAGGCAAGGCCTCTTATTTATATATTTTTGAGATTGACTAGAATCAGCTTGAACCA
The DNA here is from genome assembly GCA_037957365.1 of Torreya grandis. Lineage (NCBI taxonomy): Eukaryota > Viridiplantae > Streptophyta > Pinopsida > Cupressales > Taxaceae > Torreya > Torreya grandis. Next base: position 209,526 of record JARHVA010003725.1, on the reverse strand, counting down.
TCCATCTCAAGATTGAGATGTGTGGCTAAGGATAAATCCAATTATGTAATTAAAATCCATATATAGGCACATCAATATTTTGGATAGAGGGGCATTTAAGAGGCATGGGAGGCATTGATGAGGCATGGCAAGGGTTAACCTTTATATTTTATGTATTTATGGCCTAGGGATGTCTTCCCAAAAAATTATGTCACCTGATGATGTAATTAATAGAAATCAATTTACAAAAATAAATATTCAAGAAATCTCATGGAAAATTAAATTAATAACTTGATTTGGTTTAATTAACCTAAAACATGATTAAGCACTTTGATACAAAACCTTGGTAATTTATACACAAACTAATCAAATTGAACAAAATTTGACTAGATTGAAATTATGATGTGATGTTAGATGCATTGGATCCATTATCCCATTTAGGATGTTTTCAACACCAAATAACAAAGGCACATGTCTTGTGTAAGATATTTGATAGAAAAGAGTAATCCAAAGCACCTAGGTGTAAAATTGGCATTTTAACTCAAAATTATTTGATCAAAGTTAGCTTCTTCATAAATTGTATTGCCTTATTTAATGATATCCTAGAAAAAATTGGCAATTGAATATAATAATTTAAATTCTTGTAATGTGTTTTAGTGTCTTTAGGCCAAATTATGCATTTTGGTATAAATTGGTCAAAAACCTGGTTGGAGGTTATCGATGGCTAGTTTTAGGTGTTTAAAATTATCACAAATAGGTGAACAAGCATCTCACATTTTCTTCAATTACCTTAGTGATTGGAACCTATATCTGATATATTAAAACCTAAACCATGTACCATTTAACTTAAACCATAAATCCTACACCATTTACTTGAAACCTTAAGCCATAAGCCCTAAACCCCAAACCCTTTAAATTGTAGACCCTAAACCAATAAACCTAACCCTAATTAACATCCTTTATATATAGTAAGAATTAGGTTCACAGGGATGAACTTGGTTAAAATTCCATCACTTATTACCACAATTGAACTTCGTAGGCTCAATCTATGATGATGTGGAGGATAATTTATCCCAAATTCACATTCTTTACTCATGGATATAGGTTCAAGGAGCTCAAATTTGGCCCAATCACCATCATGATTATACCTTATATACCTTAAAACCTATACCCTAATCCCTAAAATTACTAATTCCTAAACTCTAAACCATAAATATAAACTCTTTAAACCTTAAACCAATCATTTTAGCTTAATTTAACACCATTTAGACTAAGAATTATGTTTAAAGGGCTTAGTTTGGTCAAAATCACATGATTGATTGCCCCATTTGACTAGTTCACTCAATCTACATGATGATGTCTAAGGTATAATGACAACCTAAAAACACATTCTATAGTCATAAATGGGTCCAAGTGATTCAAATTTTCCTCAATTATATTTGTGATTGATATTATGCAACCTAAACCATATATACATTAAAACCTAAGCCTTAAACCATAAACCCTAAACACTATACCCTAAAATATAAACCATAAACTTTCCCTATTTACCAATTGATTTAGTCCCAATTAACATCATTTTTAGTAAAAATTAGGTTTAAACATGGCATAGAGTGATTAGAAATTATATATAGGTCCTTAAAATTAATCCCTATGCCCTAATCCCTAAAACATAAATTATAAGACCTATGACCTAATATCCACTACATGACACAAACATACATGCCTTATGATATAACTGATTTTATACTGATATGTCATAAAATGTAATTTTAAACCTATGGCCAAAACTTAACCTTTGAAGTACCAATCTAGTTGTTCATTTGAAGTATATTGGGGCTATTTTGAGCCCCTTCAACCTAATTAACTAAAGTGGAGGATAGTTGATTCTTTTAATCAAGGAGGCATTTGAAGCCAATTTGAAACCCTTCAAGAGAAAGATATTATTTGGGGTAAAATTAAAAGATTGATTTAATCATGAATTGATCCAATTAGTCAATTTGTGCAATTAGGGGTGTGATCTAGGTAAAATTGAGCCCCTAAACCAAATTTATGGCTCAATCAATTGTATAACATGTATGTAATATGTACATGGCATAATTAACCCTACTTTTATCAAAAATGCAAACATGAAGGTAATTATCATAAATAGGTAAATAATAAGCTCAAATGTTCTTCAATTAACTTAGTGATTGGACCCTATATCTGATATCTTAAAACCTATACCTTGTATAATTCAACTTTAACCCTAAACCCTATACCATTTACATTAAACTCTAAACCATAATCCGTAAACCCCAAACCCTCTAAATTATAGACCCTAAACCAATAAATTTAGCCCCAATTGACATCCTTTATATATATATATATATATATATAGTAAGAATTAGGTTTATAAGAATGAACTTGGTTAAAATTACATCACTCATTAAACCATAATTGACTTAATTGGCTCAATTTATGATGATGTGGGGGCGCATTCTTTACTTACAAATATAGGTTCAAAAAGCTTAAATTTTCCCCATTTACCTTCACAATTGTACCTTATATACCCTAAATCCTGTACCCTAATCCCTAATCCTTAAATTTCCTAATACCTAAACTCTAAACCATAAATATAAACTCTTTAAACCTTGAACCAATCATTTTAACCCAAATTAACATCATTTAGACTAAGAATTACGTTCATAGGGCTCAATTTTGCCTAAATCACATGACTACTTATCCCATTTGACTAATTCACTTAATCTACATGATGATATCTAGGGTATAATGATAACCCAAAAACACATTCTATATTCATAAATGGGTCCAAGTTATTTAAATTGTCCTCAATTATCTTTGAGATTGACCCTGTGTACCCTAAACCATATATACATTAAAGCCTAAGACCTAAACCATAAACCCTAAACACTATACCCTAAATTGTAAACCATAATCTTTCCCTATTTACCAAGTGATTTAGTCCCAATTAATATATTTTGTAGTGATAATTAGGTTCACATGGCATAAAGTGATTAGACATTATATACATGTCCTTAAACCTAAACCTATTTCCCTAATACCTAATCCATAAAACATAAATTGTAAGACCTATGCCCTAATGTCTACTTCATGATGCAAACATTCATGCCTTATGATATAATTGATTTTATCATGAGATGTCATAAAATGCATTTTTAAACCTATGGTCAAAACTTAGCCTTTGGAGAACCAATCTAGTTATGCATCTGAAGTACATTAGGGATATTTTGAGCCCCTTCAACCTAATTACATGACTATAAAATGTGACTTAGGGGTTGATCAGCTCTAATTTTCCCTAGTCATCATCATGATTTTACCTTATATACCCTAAAACCTATACCCCAAGCCCTAATGCTTAAAGTTCCTAATACCTAAACTCTAAACCATAAATATAAACTCTTTAAACCCTGAACCAATTAGTTTAGCCAAAATTAACATCATTTAGACTAAGAATTATTTTTGTAATTGACCCTATGTACCCTAAACTGAAGCCTTAAACACTATACCCTACATTGTAAACTAAAAACTTTCCCTATTTACCAATTGATTTAGTCTTAATTGACATCCTTTGTAATAAAAATTAGGTTCACACATGATATAGAGTGATTAGACCTTATATACACCCTTAAAACTAAACCCTACATGTTCTAATCCATAATCCCTAAACCCTAAAACATAAATTGTAATCCTTAATCCATAAAACATAAATTGTACTCCTTAAACCCTATGCACTAATTAATTAATACATATTCCCTAATCCTTAATCTATAATAAGTATAACATGATCACGTTATTTAATAATGTGATCATGTTATTATTAATATAGACAAAACTCATTTCTCAATGCCAATTTCTAACCCCAAATGAGTATTAAAAATAATCTGATCACATTATTGTTAATAATATATGCTTCTAAATATGTTAGATGAAGCATAACCTTGTATAATAAATAACATGATCATGTTATGTAATAATGTGATCATGTTATATAACATGATCACATTATTATTAAAGACTAAGCTCACTTTTAACATCTTTATTAACCCAAATTAAGAATTTTATCCCCACAAACATTCTCTGCATACTTTTATGGGATTTATGGTACTTGTGTACTTGATCCCACCTTTGAAAAGTTGTCAATTTTAATTGATGAATGATAGATCACATTCAAGGAAGAGGAGTATGTTGAGAAATAAAACACTAGATTAATTTGAATATTTTAGAGAGAAACATAAGATACAAATGCAAAAAAAAATTGGTAGATAAGGCATAAATCCTAATCCTGATGAACCAAATGCCATAGATAATGAGCCAATTGACAACAATGAATTAAAAAAATGATGAAATTGACCATAATAAATTGAATAATGATGAAATTAACCATAATGAAATGAATAATAATGAAATTAAAAATAATAAATTAGTTAATGTTGGAAGTTTACATTCAAAGTTTCAAGTTTTTGATTTTGTTGATGATGAGTCTATGTATGTTGTTTCACCCCCATGAATGAAGAAAATTTGATGGAAAAAAATAATGATGAAATTAACCATAAATAAAATCTCATGGAAACAAATAATTAATAAATTAAAAAATGAATAAAATGTCATCCCACCTTTAAGCAATGAAAGTAATAACAATTTTGAAACACCCTCTCGACAAATTCCACCATTACCAACACCTCCAAGAATTGTTCGTAGAAAAGACAAGTACTTAATTGAAGTCAAAGAAAATATTTTATATCTAATGCATAATAAAATGTTTGATCACCATTCAAGAAGACTGGCTCAATAAATTTGGGATACTTTCTTTCATAATTTGGATTATGATAGTCAAAGATGTCAATTATTTATTTCATTGATAAAATTGATTAAGATGAGACCTATAATGTACACATTAGGAATAAGAAAATCTAATATGGATGATGAAAACAATAAAATTATTGAAATTTTACATGATGAACATCATACTGTCGGCCCAAAATCATGCATCAAAGATTGTAATGCTGCCTGGTATATACTTACAACTTGTGCAACAAGTGACAAAATAGGGAAAGAATGAATGGTTTCAAAAATAAGCCAAATACTTAATATAAATAGAAAAATAATAATTAAATCAATTGAAATATGTGAAATACTTAATGAAATTAATACCAATGAGCTCTGGGCATTCTTTGGTAGACTTGCAAAAAAGGACAAGGCTATAGACGATACTCTCAAAGAGTTACTTGCTCAATTTTGGAAAGACAATACGAGAGTTTTGCCTAATGTAAGAGATATTGTGAAAAGAAGAGTTAGTTATCGTAATTGTGAAATACATCCAAAACATTTATTGGATATGACTCAAACATAATTATACTCTATATTTTTGAAAAAACATCTATAAATTTCTATTTATCAAAAATATTTTGAGATGGCCAAACCTTTTTATGTAAAAATAAATCACGCACCACTTGTTGTAGGCAACATGTTAAATTTTCAATGCACTATGATGTTTTTCACCATATTAATTATACTTTGCATACTAAAAATATTTTTTAAGAGTGTGGCATTGAATTTCCACCAAAATCATCTAGAAAATTTATTCCAACTATCTTTTTTAAAAGACTGGATGGACAATTATTTTACAACAAATCAAGTTTAAATAGAAATTGAAACATTTATAGTGGATTGACAAAATTAAAAAAATGTATCCATGAGGAGATTATAAGTGAACTTAGACAAAAATTAGTTGGTTTATGTAAATATAAACCAGTGACTTATCAAGTAAAAGATGACAAAGAATCTAAAAGGTGTGAGCTTGTTACAAAAAAGATACATGTTTCTGAATTTTTAGTCAAATTTAGGGAGAAGATTGTTTATGAGTATGCAAAGCACACACATAAGGTTAGATGGTTGGATGAACATTTAAATATAAGAAAGGATATATTCCTAATTAGTTTGATTGTTTTAGTAGTTGATTTTGCTAAAAATTACACATTCAAACCCCAAATGGAAGTTCAATCATAGTATTAAAACTCATCACAAGTTTCCATATTCATGCATATAACATTCATACATGCACCTGATAGTCCAGAACAATAATGAGAAATATTAAGGGAGTACCATTTCTATATCAATGATGACTAATCACATTGTTTAGAGTATGTGCAAGGTTTTTTTTAGAATTTTTATGAACAGTTGAGTCAGAGGAACATTACTTTCAATCAACATTATATTTGGTTAGATAATTGCACTTTGTAATTCAAAAATGCATGGATGTTTTATTGGTTGAGTAGGATGCACATTACCACTCATGTAGAACACATTTGGAGTTTCACCGAGGATACCTATGGAAAAAGGGAACATGATAGTGTTAGATCATGTGTAAAAATATCTATTACAAAAGAGGAGTTGAATTTTGAAGAGGGTGTTCATTTGAAAAATGCAAAAACTACAGTTGAATGGTGTAATTAGAACATATGTCATGGTGTTCAACCAAATTATACTATTCATAGACATTTTTGGTTAATGGAGGAAGAACACTTGGTAATGTATGAGGATTATATGACTCTAATGGGTTCAAGTGATGTCCACTCATTTTGTATCTCACATGCAAGTTCTTGGACTATTCATATGAGACACTTGGCCTATTTCTATTCTGCATGTGTGGAATACATTTGGAATGAGTGTGAGTCAAAGTATGGGTGGATGATTGGAGTTCCAAACCTCTAATTCCAATCAACACATATTAGGTTCCAACAACATTATAACTTACAAATATGACATCATTAAATGACTTTGACCATGTATCTGATCTAGTGCATCTAGGTATAATATTATTCACTATATATAATTTATTCTCATTATATATCTTCATTTTTTCATTAAAAATGGTTTTTTTTAATTCAAGGCATGTATTTTAAATTATTTTAGATGAGGATAATGAATATGACACTGATTAATACTTGTGTCAATGTGTAGAGAGAGAAAAAAATGACTTCCTCATTTATAGATGGAGAAAACATTAAGTATCCCACTGGTCCAGTAGTAGTCACTAGAATTTGGTTTCAATGATATCATAAAAAATATTTAGATCAATGGTTTTTTGAAGAGTTTGAAATTCATAGGAAGATATTGCACTATTCAAATTTGATTCTTGCAATGAATATTCAATTAAAAAAATATCATGGGAGGCCATTAAATAAGAAACTATGCAAAGTTTGAGAGTCAAACCATGAAGCTATTCTTGATACTATTAAGGTTAGAGCATATCCTAATGGTTAATTGGATTGAAATACATAGGCATGTTGAATTTTCAAATGTAGGTGTAATAAATTTTACCAAATGTTTTTATTTTCTAGGTAGTACATATAAATTTCATTTTTAATTACTTACTAACAATTTTTGATAGGTTAGTGGTGCCAGATAAGCTTCCACCTTAATGTGGTTGGTATTATTAGTAAATAATTATAAATTCTTGAAGCTAAGAGAAGCTCAGGTTGGATGTGATCAAATATAGGGAAATGACTTATAGATTTTATTTTACAGTTGTTTGAACTTAGGCTAAAAAATGCATTTTTCTTGTATTGGAAAGGGTGTTCTTAAGGCTAGAATAAGTGGTGGATTTATCAATCTAACCTGATGGGAGGCCAAGAACCTAGTCCTAGATGTTATCTACCCCCATTGAACATGTTGGTAGTGTCAATTTTTAGTCAGTAAGCATCAAAATTTGAGTTGTGTAGCCATAACTTAAACTTTGACAACATTTATTATTAGTGTTTCCATGCTCTGAAATGGTAGTGAAAATGCACTTCTAGGTGGATTTGAACATCATGGAAATTTGATAACATGTAATTCACATATTTTGATGTGACCAAAGTGATATATTCATAGGTGGTTGTCTTGAAGGTAGAAATGCTAGTTGGAGCTCAAGAAGTTGCTTGTTCACTGCTAAAAAGTTGCATTTTTTGACCCCTCACTACAACTTGTCCAATGGATTGATAAAAAATATTCCACATGAGTGATCTAGGTAAAATTAGAGGGATTAAATATGAATGATAGGTATCTCATGGTTCGTGGAAATGACTTATAGTTTTCATTTTATGCATGTTTGAACTTAGGCTAAAGATTTACATTTTTACTATATTGGTAAGGGTGTTCTTGAGGCCAATATGGGTGGTGGATTTGTCAATCAGGCCTAATGAGAGGCCAATAACCTATCCCTCGACATTATCCTCCCCCATAGACATGTTTTTAGTGTTAATTTTTAGTCACAAAGCATCGTAACTATAGTTATGTAACCACAACTTGAACTTTGACAACATGTATTTTCAATGTTTCTGTGCTCTAGAATAGTAGTGAAAATGCACTTTCGAGTTGATTTGAACATTATGGTAGTGTAATAAAATATAATTTTCCTATCTAGATGTGATTATAGTGATATATTTTGAGGTGGAGGTCTCAGAGGTAGAAATTCGAGTTGGAGCTAGAGAAGTTGCTTGTTTAATGCCAAAAAGATGTATTTTTTGGGCCCCTCATTGCAACTTTTCCAAAGGATTGATCTTGAAGCTTCCACCTAAGTGATCCAAGGTGTGATTAAAGGGATTAAATAGGTATGGTATGGATCTAATGTTTCACATAAATTACTTATAACTTTTTTATGCGTGTTTAAATTTAGGTTAAAAATTTGCATTTTTCTTGTATTGGGAAGGGTGTTCTTGAGACCAAAATGGGTGATGGGTTTATGGTTTAGGACTAATGGGATGCCAAGAACATGGTATTAGATATTACATACCCCCTTGAACATTTTTGTGGTGTCAATTTTAAGTTAGGAAGCATTAAAACTAGAGTTACATAATCACAACTTAAACTTTGACAACATTTGTTGTCAGTGTTTCTATGCTATAGAATGGTAGTGCAAATGCACTTATAAATGTATTTAAACATCATGAAAATGTGATAACATGTAATTTACCTATCTATACTAATCAAAGTGATATATTTATAGGTGGTGGTTTCAGAGGTAGAAATGTCAGTTAGAGCTCAAGAAGTTACTTGTTAACTACCAAAAAGTTACATTTTTAGACCCCTTACTAAAACTTGTCCAATGGATTGCTGTCAAATATTATCCTTGAGAACTATAGGTGTGATTATAGGGATTAAATAGGTAGGCTAAGTATTTTTTGGTTCATCTAAATGACTTATATTTTTCATTTTATGCGTGTTTGAACTTAGGATAAAAAATTGCATTTTTTTTTGTATTGTGAAGGGTGTTCTTGAGGCCAGAATGGGTGGTGGGTTTGTCAATTAGGCCTAATGGGAGGCCAATAACCTATTATTATTCATTATTTTCCCCCTTGGATGTGTTTTCAATTTTATTTTTCATTCAGGAAGCATCAAAACTAGAAATTTGCAACCACAACTTAAACTTTTACAACTTAAACTAGAGACTTAATGAGTAATTGACCTATTGACCTATTAAGTGGTATTAAGGGATGGTATAAGGTGATGCAAGATAATATTTTGAAATTTTAAAGTGAGATAATTTGTATTAAAATGTCCCATAAGTCATGTAAAAGGGGGTTGAATACATGTCATGTCAAATTTGTAAAGGTGATGACCCTTAAGAATCATGTTAGTCACATTAACAATATCCTAATGTTGGATGTAAAATAATTAGTTATATAACCACCCAAACTAATGTTGAATTGGTATGGATTGGAATTTATAGGTGTTGTGTGGCATAGAATGGATATAGAGAAGAGAGAGTGAGAGAGATATCTAAGACCACAACAAAAAGGGGGAAATGAAGAGAAGATAACATACCTCTCAAAAGATGATGATTTAGTCCTTTTCATGGGTTGTGTTTTGTAATAAAGATTGTTAAAATTGAATAAATATGGAATGATTTTATGATTCTTAGGTTCCTTTGGAAGGAATTAAAACTAAATAAAGTAAATTTTGAAGCCTCTCGGTCTCTACAGATAGGCAACCAGGGTTTCAAATCCAAAAACCCTATAAATCCCATTCCAACAGTGTAAAATTATTAAAATTTGGTATTATAAAATATTTTTATGCCCTAAGAAGGATTAAATTGGTTTGGAATCCATATATTATGGATTTGTATGGTTTTTATGACAATGTCATGAATGGAGGGTTAGAAAGGTCTAATTTGATAAGGGATTATACAAGAAAAGGTACTTACAAAGACAATTGAATAATATAACTTTAGGGAGGGTTATATAAAGATAGAGGGTAGTCTAAAATGTTTTTTGATATTCAGGGGAGTTGATATAATTTTCAAACAAAGTGAAAAGGTGAAAAAGGCTATAAGCCTAACGGGGTCACTAGTAGCTTTATATGTGAAAATGAGTATTGAAGTGTGATTTAGGGTTTTAAAGAGATTTAAAAAGTATGATATGATCATAAAAAATCATCCATTATCATATATTGTACTCATGAAACCTATATAAATATTTGGTACTTGAAACCTAAGAGGATTGCCTAGTGAGAAGCCAGTGAAAGAGTGAGAGGAAGTTTGTGAATGGAATGAATGAAATGAGTTAGAGAGTGATGGTGAGAGATTTGTAAGAGGTATAATGACACCAATAAGTGTCTTAAAAGTGTAAAATAATATGATACAAAGAGAATAAGGCCATTAAGCCTAAGTGATAAGAGTGTCATTAGTCATTTCCACTACACACAATGAAATAAAAACTTTAATTTAAAAAAATATGGGAGATTTGAGATTTATAGCATTGAAAATAATAATTTTTTAATCTTCATTTGTGTACAAAATTAAATATGAGATATGATAAATAATAGTTTGAAAGATCAAAATAACACTATGCAATAACACACAATGAAATAAAAACTAAATATAAATTAGATAGATTTTCATGATAGGCATACAATATAGGCACATGTGTGCAATGTCAATAATATATAGATTTTCATGATAGGAATATTAAAAATTACATCTAAAAACATAGTATCTAACATTGGGTGAATTTATTATATGCATATACAATGCCAAAAATGCATAAATTGCCATATAGGCATACAAAAAGGTACATATCATGTAAGACATCATATTCGTCAAATAGCCTCCCTCTCTTTGCCTTCCTCAAAGAAGACTCTCCCTAGGATGCCCTTTTAGTACATGAATACCCCTCTAATGCCTTGGATTGATCCAAGGTCTGAATATAGGTCCTATTATCATAGCTCACTTGCATTTGAACCTATTCAAATACAAGAATTATTACAAAATTAGCATAAAATACATTCAACCAATTGATAATAAATTAATTTTAAATTACAATAAAAAATGATTTAAAAATGCACTTACTGTAAGCTTGTGATCCTACTCAATCTATTTTTCATGCTCAAACAAGTCAATGGTATGCTCAGTTGTTTGAAAAGGCATCTCAAATATGGGATAAATATGAGAAGTTTCCCTAATAATCATCTGACTAAGACTATCAGATGTCATAGGATAAACCTGCATACATAATACATTTACATAAGTTATATTTTCCTTAAGTATGTAGTAAAATTATTAAAACAAGTCTATTTTGACAATCAAAGATTACAAGTTAATATATACCTCTATCAACGCCTATACAAATGGCATTATAGTAGCAATGCCTCTGTCTATCTTAGCTCATAGAGAGGGAGGAGTGTCTACTTAAGCCATCAATTATTTACGTAAACAAGGTCTCACTTAATTTTATATAAAGTATCATATCTTATATATAGAAACCATGCATATCATGAAAAGACAATATAAACCAACAATCATGGAAGTGTAATTGCCATACAATGTGCATATCATGAAAATACAATGTAAACCAAGAATCATGGAAGTATAATTGCCATACAACGTGTATATGATGAAAAGACAATGTAAACCAAGAATCATGGAAGTGTAACTTCCATACAATGTGCAATGGCCAAGAATAACAAGTAGTTTGCATGTTAGAGGTAATATAAAAATTGTAATACATGTAGGAAGTGTGAGTAGAAGATTAAGAGGTGGAAATAATATTATAACTTCAACAAGGAAAATTTAGGGAGAGAAAAGGAATAAGAGGCATATCAAGAACTCTATCCTTACTTGTAAAGCTTCTTTAGATAGAGTAAAATACCATTATATATTTATTGGGGAAAGGTTGAGATACACATATATGGCCATCATCTTTCTATTATATGCATGATATCAATCATCTAAATATATATATATAATACATGGATTGATATCACATTCATTTATAAGAGATGGATGACAAGTGATTTTTGGGAAAGCACCCAACCAATAGAAAGGAGTGAGCCACGATGAATCCACCTCTTGACAAAGGTGTGTGAAAATAAAATTATACCAATAGGTTAAGGAAGGGAGGTCCTTGTCCAATATATAAATTTTTATCCATCTAAATATATTGTCTTATTTTGGATCAAGAGAACAAAATTAGTAAATAGTTTGGATGTTGAAATGGAAGAAACTACAAGGTGTAATTATTGAGGTTGACACATATTTTAGTATGAACACAAATGGTGCCTCTCCCCACAAAATTATAATGGGGATACAAGTTTTTGAGACCAAATACAATGTTTTATGGCATAGATAATGTTGAATAGAAAGTTTTTCTACCCTTTATATCTTTTTCATAGCCAAATCAAGAGGTGTAATGAGGCATTACAATTAAAATCTAGACCTTTGTCATGGCCAAAGAAAAAGGTGTCATGAGATATTATAATTGAATTATTATGTGTATTACAATTTTTTGGCTCAAAAATGAGAGGTAAGGTCAACACCAAAATTTTTAGTCCCCCTTTGCCTAACTCTACCCCTTCTTACAAACCGCACCTCTTAAATTGGTCATCAAATATTATAAACATGTATTTAAGATCTTGTAATAAAATGAAGCAAGCATTAAATCCTACCATCACTATATGTCTTAAATGAAGTCACTTAATAAAATATAAATTTATTTAAATAAATATTTCATTAAATTGATTTAAATAAGTCAATTTAATGTTGGGGATTGAGTCATGGTCCTTTATGTCTAAGAAGACTCTTAGAGTTGCATTGTCAAGTTAGTGATCCACTAAGTACAATTGTTAACGATGCACATTTTTTCTCTTTTACCTTAAATTACATTTCTATTATCACTCATTTTCAAGGGTAAAATGTGGACTTATGTATAATGATAGTGGTGACATAAGTCAAAATGAGAATATGACTATATTGAGCTTAACAACTTCATTTTCAAGATAGTGTTACCTAGAAGGACCCCTATATATGTGTTCTTCATTTTATAAGTATCCTCATGGCATGTGAACTACCCTTATCTAATATTTAATGAGATTATTCATGGAATCTTTGTTAGATTTTCCAAAAGTAGTTATATAATTACCATTGAGTCCATTCTCATAGGTTGCAACTATTGTGGTTCCTCTTTAATGGTTTGTGATACCTCATAACAACTTCCAAAGGTTCATGGTACCCCCATGATAATAAAACCATATAAATTTATAAACATGTGTATTTATATAGGAGAAGATTATTTTGAAGGTTTAAATTTGATTTGAGTATACATGGTATGATTTCATTATTAGTAGCCTTTAATTACGCTTAGGAGACCTAATTAGTCCTGAAGGGTGTTGAGTTAGGCATTCTCTAAAGAGAGTTAAATTATGAAAGTCCCTACATGAGATATATGACATAAAGTGGTATATGAATGTGGTTTTGTTTTGGTTGGGAGCTTTTTAGTTTACCCAGAACAAGGAGGCTTGCTTGAAAAAAGGGCTAGTAGAAGGAAGGTGTCAAAGAGGAAAGAAGAGTTAAGTGAAGAGTTGAAGCTTGGGGGTTATGTAGAATGTTTTTATGCATGAAATGAGATGTAATTGAGTAGGTATATAATCTTATTAGTATTTTGGAAGGACAAAATCAAATTAGCATGCAAACCTATGAAAAGACATAAGAAGATTGTAAAGAACAGAGCAAGGACAAAGAGAGAGAACATGAAAATAGAGTATGAAAATAGAGAAAGATAAATCTAACTCAAAATTACAAGGAAAATATACATAGAATAAATGTACATAGAGCATAGGATTAAATTGAAATTTTACCTCTGTATAAGTAAATGGTATCATCCTAATAGAGACAGATGCAGTAGTGGATGGGCTAGCAACTAGATCTGAATATGTAAAAAGTGGCTGTGATAAATCAAATGATATAAATGTTGACTATGATGATGAAGGCACCATCACCTCCCATGACATAAAAAATTACATAGATATTATTCAATCACTATGTAAATTAATTGTTAGCTAAATTAAATTTTCAAATATAACTTAAATTTAACATGACATTTATATAAAATATACTTGCATCTATGTAGTGGTTGATGTTTTCATACCAAAAACTCATAACTCATAAGAATATTATCCAATACCTATGAACCAATAGTGACATCATCACTATAAGGTCCAATACACATAAATCCATAAGAATTGCAAGGGTGGGGTCAGGTATGCACACTAGGTGGCGTATATCTAGCATCATTTTGTGAGACTCTACTCGTATGTTGAATGAGTGTATTTGTGAGAAAACTAAGAGCATGGATTGTTTTTATCTCCATGACATATTAAACTAAAGAGGGGATCTCAAGCTCAAGTGGATTTTGGATACAGATCTATGCAAGCTGATTAGGTGTATGATGTGCAACTAGTCAATCCTATGCAGAGCCTTTCCATCGATCATGAAACTCACTAAAATCAAATAGTTTAGAATCTCATTAAGGACAAAATCATAATAGAGTTTCCTAAAAAAATATAAATGGAAATCATTTTCATTACACGGTGGATATTCAAACACCATCCACCATCGATCCTAAAAATTGTCTATGATTGAGTTATGTACGCAATGATGGATTGGAAAACATTTAGCAATTATGAGAAATGGGGTATTGGTGGTTGGGTTAATGAATATGGCACAAATAGAGTATTTTGATATTTCTTTATTCTTGACCTAAAGTGTTGACATTTTTTATGCATAATATTCCCTAGAAGTATCCTTATATGAAGTCCATATATTAATTTGACTCGTTATAGATTCAATTTAACCTAAAAAGGTCTCTAAGGAATTAGCTATCTAGGTACAATGGGGGTTGGTGGAAGTGGGAACCCTCATTATCCCAATCAATTCTTCAATTTCAATTTTATTTTCCATATTGTTGTCAATTAGAAACTCTTGACTACCAAGGGTTTTTTTGGAACTGTAGGAGGGTTAGGTGGAGGGATAGGGGGAAGAACAAGAGGTTTTTGTAGAGGGTTAGGTGTAGGAGGAATAAGAGGGTTCTGTAGAGGGTTAAGAGGGTTAATAGGATACGATATTCAAAATAAACAAATTACAACTAAAAATTAGGGTTAAACAATGAAAATAATAAAAAATTAGGGTTAAATAGGGAAGATTTATATCACTTACCTCTTTTATGTATGGGATGACTTTGGTAGCTTCTTAGCACTATTTTGTCTATCTCACCCAAAACATGATCATGTAAGCTGGAGCAAAGCAAAGAAACTCAAATGCAAAATGAATATTTTGAATTTAGGTTTTGATTTTTAATTTTCTTGGGACAGAGGTAATGTGATCATGTTATTAACATGATCATGTTATTGAAAATAACAATAAAGTGATCACATTGATAACATGATCATGTTATTTTTTAGTATAATGCAATCTAGCTATATAATAATGTGATCACATTATGGCTCGATAATTACTGAGACATAATTTAAATAATGTGATCATGTTAATTAAATAATGTTATTACATTATTAATTAATGTGATCACATTATCTTAAATGTCCATGAAATTATCCCCCAACTTCGTGTACTTACCCTTGAAGATGTCTCTCTATAATCATAGCAGATCCATGTACAATCCTGGATATGATAATATGGTTACACAAGATGACTTTGTTCAAGAACCCTATGGTGACAATGTAGTTTATGAGATGGATCCTTATTGTCCTTACAATACTTAATCTAGAGAAAAAACCAAGATCCTCAATTGCAGTATGTAATGATACCTTCTTTGGGTTGATTAACATATCAAGTTCACCCTTTCATATCTAACAATAACTGATCCCCCACCTATACCATTAACCCTCTTTTGGCTTGCGTTAGAAACCAAACTTCACAATGCCTTACCATTACCATTCTAGGACCTTGTCCTTTAGCTCATGATATAAACCAAGCTTCACAATGCCATACCATTACCATTTTAGGACCTCATCCTTTGGCTCATGATAGAAATCAAGATTTAAATGCCCTATCATTACCATTCTAGGCCCTTCCATATATGGTAGCGTGTTATCCCAAAAATTTATGCAATCACAATTTGATGATTCATAGTTACCATCTTAGACCAAAAACTAGTCAATCCAATTCCAACCATCCCCCACTTTAGAAAATCTATGCCAATCTTTGAGCCTCAATAGAGCCAATCAGTATGTCTCCAACAAAGCCAATCATTCAAAGACCAAAATATGTTAAAAATTGGTATTTTACAACTGCTAGTAAACCAAGGTCAAGAAAACAAACTAATCCATGATGTTTTTTTTTGAAAAACCTATTTTCTATAAGTTAACCTATGATGAATCACATTTTGTTACTATTTTAGTTGTTAAGGAGTCTCACTCTGAAAATCTAGTCTTTGTTGAGTCACTTCTTAATGATTATAAATACCTTTGGGCAAATAATTATCTCAACCATTGTCTTATTTTAAAAGAGCCTCCCTTTGATAATATAGTCTCTATGGATTTATCTCTTGACCTTTTCCCCCTCATTGAGGAGTCTCACTTTGACAAACCAGTCTTTATGGAACCCATTATGCTATCACAAGTCGTTACTTGTCCAATACCAAACATTCAACAAGACATCATTGTAGCAGTATCCATAACTGAAGAATAATCAAAATTAAATTTAGGTTTTATTCTTGAACCAATATCAAATTTAACATCAAAAGTGGAATCAGTGTCAGTTTCAACATCAAATTAAGAGTCCCTTGATTTAGAATTAGCTTTAAAATCATAATATGTTCATGGCTATTATAATATTGGTTACACATGCCTTGAAAATCAATTTAAATATATTTTTGATCCTTCCATAATTTTTGAGTATGATTACTTCAGCTTTAACATAATTTCTCCTATTATCTTCTATGAAGATTGTGTTGTCTCTATAGACACTATTATTCTACACACTGTAGTTTTGAATGTCAAAACACCCCTAGATATGACCATCACCCAACATCTGACCATGACCCTGAGTCAAGTTAGATAATTAGATAACCAAATCACTAACATGCCCCTTTTTACCCCACGTAACCTTTGACACTCAATCATCAATGATCAGCTTGACCATCGATGGTCACCTTAACTGTCGATGTTCATATCCCTTCCCCATCTGAACAAATACAACACCAATTTTTTATAATCTAACATGAAAAAATTTAATATGTTTACCTTACCCATTGTGAACATATCATGATGCATTTAAATCATCAACCTAACCTCCTATGGGACCTTCTACCTCTATCTCTCTTTGGCTATAAAAAGAGGGGAGTAGGAGGTGAATAGGGATCCATAATCAAGCATTATAACACACAAATAATCAAGATATTAACTAATAGGTCTTCCTTCCAGAAATTCAAAAACTACAATATAGACCTAAACCTTTTCCAAAAAATTTCTTCAGGTAAAGTACCATTACTCTGCCAAAATTGCTCTAGGATTACCCGTCAACCATCAAATAATAAACTAGGTACATTTTGTATTTTAGGTTATGTTTGTTTAGTTTCTAACTTCCTAGCCTAAATCAAACATTTCTAAATATTATCTCCTAACCCTTAGACCTTAACTAGATCTAAAACCACTAACTGACCCATTTTATAGCCTTTTTTGAACATACCCAGAACCCACATCAACCAATGATAATCATTCTGACTGTTGATGGTCACCTTCAACCACCGACAATCACCTAACCACTGAAAGTCAACTTAACCACCGATGGTCACCTTGATCACCAATGGTTACTATGGTAAGAAATAATAACAAGTTATTTCCCCCTACTTACTCCCAGCCAAATTTCACTTTCTGATCCCTTGCCTATTCACAGAGACCTCACCTATTTTTTGAACCCAACCTGACCTTTTTAACATTAGTATTGACCCACTATTTGATATAATTAGTCTATTTCCTTTATCAAGCATTTATTTCTTCTTGCATTTCCTTTCAATATTTTCTATCACTTGATGCCAGTACTTTATCTTTATTTCTTTCAGTTTAACTATTTTAAGAGTGTAGATTGACAACCTTTTAGTAAGCTCACACTTCTTGGATCTAGTTCACACTAGGCAATCTACCTTGCTACCCATATAACAACCCCATTTGAATAAATTCCTTCTTATCTATAGGTCATCTTCCCAAGACAAAGAAGATCTCTTCATGATTGTCTAGATCATGCACTCACATACAAACAGGGTCTTCTACCACACCCTTATTACTAGTTTCTTACTCCTTTGAATAGAAATGAATAGAAATCGAGAGAAACATTTTGGCATGCACGGTGGGACCTATTAGCATCTAGGTGACCTTTTCTTCCTTATTCTATGCTCATATAAATAAATAAAAAATTATTTTGGGTTTAAAATAAACCTTGCATACATTGATTGTTTGCATGTTTAACTCATTTAGTTAAATTAAAATGTAAAGTAGTTAATCATAGTTTCACTTCTTTATCACACACTATACCAAACCACTTAAATCAATTAAACATCAAAAAAATTGAGATAAGGCATTACTAGGTTTTTATATCCTAGTGCATCACCTTCACCCCAACAATCTTACTTAGAGGTCATTACCAAGGGGAGAACTAACTCAGCTCTTTGGTTGAGGATAAACTCTAGAAATTGGTATATACTAGCTAAGAACCTAACACCCTTATCACTATGGTATGTGATGAGAGGGGGTAGGTCCCAATACCAAGCCACATATTAATTTCCAATATAGATCCTTTTGAGATCCTTGAACACCTGAAACCAACCATAGACTTCTTTTATAGTACTTGATCTACAAACCAAGTCCTTCACATTTTCCAACTAAGGCATAATTCAAAAATTAGATGAAAGGTACCCTAAGATTTTAAATGCACTTTAGTGTATGTTTGATTACCTTGAGATATTTTGTGTTTTGTTTGATTTATGAGCTCTCCTTTATCTCTTGTTATTTATCAAATGGTTTCAACTAGACAACAATTGAGAATTAAACCAACCAAGAACAACCTTACTCTTTTTCTTCCTCCATGGAGTATACCTTAAATGTTGAGGGTTATCCCCATCCTTATATACCATATCATGCCTCAAATAGTTGCCTAAGGTGATGCAGATTTCACCACCTTCCTTGATAATAACCCCATGGTCCTCCAACATTACCTCAACACCCTATCTCAGCACACCTCTACTACTTCGGTTCCTCCTAGTGACCCACCTTATGGGATGCCTCCCCATCTTATGGTTTCCACTACCTATACCAAATCTATGATCACTCAAACATCTTCCTCCACTAATAATCCATTCACTACCTTCACCTAAACTTAATCAAATAACCCAACCAATAACCAAACACCCCTACACCCAATAACAACACCTCCCACATAGGGATAACCCAACCTCTTATTACCCATAGTCCACCCACTATGGGGATATCTTCTATCCCTAATGCCAATATTCCCCTTATCACTACCAACCCAAAAATCTCCACTCCTCTTCAAAATGTGGTGCTTTATATACCTTTTACCCTGACACCTATTAGTACTAGAGTTACCACTCACCCCTAACCAAATAATCATACCATACCTCCAACCCAATCCATATCAATTCCCCAATCTACCAATCTAATCATAGCTCCAAACTAACCCACATCAACTCCTCAACGAATACCTATGACACCCTACCCACACTATGTTCTTAATCCATAAGGATACATAACTCCACCTTCTACCCAACTTTTTGTGCCCTTGAACCCTTATGTGGCATCATCCCAACCCTCAATGACCACATAACCATATGTGTCATCTTCTCAATGATATACCCATTATCCATATATTTCATCCACCCAACCTCAATGAAACTTACCATACATCTATGGAGCTCCCCAACCCCAAATAGATTTGGTCAAAATGTTGATGGGATAAAATGACTAACCTAGAGTCATTTATCTTTGGGGCTTATAACCTATTATATTATGACCAAATATATAATGAACCTATTCACCCATCCATCCCTATCCAACCTTACCCTCCTCAATTATAAGTACCCAAATTTTATAAGTTCTAAAGCAAGGAGAACTCCCAACAACACTTAAGAACATTTTGACATTCTTGCTACTTGATTGTCTATGATGATGATCTTCTGCTTCACACCTTTCCTATGTCTTTATCTGGACCAACATTAGATTGGTATAGTTATCTCTCTAGGCACTGCATAGTTTCCTTTTCCCAACATTCCCAAACCTTTTTATATCACTTCTCAATCAATATATCTATAAAGGTCTCCATTATCAACCTCTACTCTATTAGGCAATTTGATGATGAATCAATTACCAATTTTGTATCACGATGGAGAGGTCTCATCAACTAGGTATTTTTCTCTTTGCCCCAACCTAAGTTGATTAAAATTTTCTCTTGGGCTTATGCCAAACACATTGCCCATACTATATAGGTTCAGACCTTTAGAGCCTTTGATGAGGCTTTCACCATGGCACACAAATTAGAAATTAGATCCATCGATGAGGGGAATTTGAAACTAAGAAATAAAAACTCTATATTCAAATCTAACAACCCTTACCCATCCAAAAACACCAACCAATCTAACTACCCTAACACCAAACCAAAGGCAACTGCAAACATGGTTATCCTCAAAATAACCCCACCTTCGATTGTCAACCAAACCAACTCTTTTAACTCCTCTCATCAACAAACCCAAAATCAAAACTGGGCTAATGCTAAACAATACACTCCATTAGGAGAGTCATATGCTTTAGTTTTGGACAAGTTTCTCAAATCCAACATCGTACAACTTCCCCCTATCAAGCCTCCCCTACAATTTTATGCTTCTCACCCTATGCCCCCTTGGTATGATTCAAATG
This sequence comes from Torreya grandis, assembly GCA_037957365.1. Taxonomy (NCBI): domain Eukaryota; kingdom Viridiplantae; phylum Streptophyta; class Pinopsida; order Cupressales; family Taxaceae; genus Torreya; species Torreya grandis. The sequence goes on along the minus strand of JARHVA010003725.1, from coordinate 188,331 downwards.
ATCTAAGTTCTTTCCACAGTGTCATTAGGCATGACATTAGTAGGTGTAACACCTTCAAAACCATTGTCTAAAAATTTATTGATAAGGGAGAACTTACATTGGATAATCCTAATGTACCCCCAAATTATCCACTTGACATCTTTGTAAAACCTTTTCCCAATAATGCCCCTTCTACCAAACATAATGACAACAAACCAAAATCATCTCACACTCATGAGGTCCATACAGTCAATGTTATTAGTAGTGAACCTATCATTGAGGAAACCATTGCATGAACCACCTCTTCTTCCACTTCACCTATTGAAGTGGTGGAATCACCCTATATTCCTTTGGACACCTAAACAAAGGAAGAAACCACCTCCTTTCCATCAATTGATAAGATAATAGACTTACCCACCTCTCCTTAGGTAGAAACACCAAAGGAGGCTACTATCGCCATCACAACTTTTTACCCCATCATGGAATCTTCTAATCTCTCTTTGGAAACCATTCCAAAAGAAGAGATCACCTTATCTACTCCTTCTATGGAGGAAACATCTTCCCAAATCTTAGAACCTTTCATCAAAGAAAATGGAGAATAAACCATTCCCTTACCTCCACCTATGGGCCTAATCTTTGAAATCGATGCCCAAGGAACCAAACCTATCTACAAACCCTTCTCTAGATTGGTCTAAAGCTTAGAATTCTCTTCTCAACCCAATATGGATCGACCCACCTTTTGGCACAATCTTTGGCTCCCCTATAAAAAAACTTGAGCCTTCAACCATGATTTCATCCACCATTAAACCAATTATCACCTAAATCCATGTATCAAACATATTTCCCTCCAAAAACATGGGAGAAACATCCAAACCACCTTCATCCAAAATTATGAAATCACCTTACACCTCTTTAACCAAACCCATCAAAAACTAGGGATAATTCCTTCTCTTATCCCTATGCAACCATATTTGAAGTTGGATTTAACCCCATCCAGTCCACCAAATAAAACCTCAACCAAACTAGCCAAGAAGGTGGAGCCACCCAAACTCCCACCTGGAACTAGAACCATACCACCCCCTTCCCTCTTACCTTATATTTTGGTACCCCATCCCTTTTCCATCCTAGGGTCTCATCCTTATATCAATAAGGTTAACCCTCCTAAAAATACCCAAACTAAACTTCCTCCTTTTAATCTAAATTTACCTATCCCCTCCAAAACATCAAAATCCCCATCATTTTAAATCAAAATATCTACCTCCACCTTACCACCTATATCCAAACCTTCATCCTCTTAATCATCAACCTCAAAATATTTTACCTTTAAATCCTCCACCTCAAAACTAACTAATACTAAACAACCCCAATCAAAACCATCTACAAAAACCATTTTACCTCCCACAACTCCTACAGTGAAGCCTACTTTTAAGAAGGATCCCACACATAAAACTAAATGACCATCACCCTTAACACCTTTACTCGAATCTTATTCAACCATTTTAAAAAACAAACTTATTCATTTAATTTACCATCCATCAGACCCTTTAAACCATTGAGTTCTAAATCATCTTAGTTCAACAACAATTTAATTTTCTCATGCCATAAGACTCTTAGATACAACATGAGGAATTACAAAGCTCTCCAATAACTTATCCATAACTTATGGGATGAGGATGATATATTATCATATGAACCTCTTTTGAGTCCATTACCAACCCAAAAACCAAATGAACCTATCTAACACTCACCTAATCCCACACTCTTACCCAAGAATGAGGAGGAACTGAAGCATCCTTCTAGCCTAACACCTCCCCTCATCCACACTATCAATATGATCACCCAATATTGGGCCCAACAAAAGGATAAGGGAAAGGCCAAAGTGTCCATTCCATGGACATATCCTTCCACCCATCAACCTTCCAATTGAATCCAAGCACCTTCACCTTCACCTTTACTAAAACCCAATATATCCATTTTAGGTGCCTCTCCCTCCGAACCTTATGAACCTATCTAGTGAGTAGTTTTGAAAAAACTTCACTAGACACTAGTGAATATGAGCCTATATAAACTTATCAACACCTCACCCCATCACCACCAAGTATTGATAGAGGCCCTATAATCTATAGAGGTCTAATTTGGAGACCCTTAACCCCTTTTAGTCTTTTTTAGAACCCTTCAACTTTCTTCCCTTATTACATTCAAGGATTTAAAAATACCATTTATTCAACCTAAAGATCTCGATCCTCCCCTCTTTATCATCACTACATACATCAATTAAACTTGCATCAAAAGGGTGATGATTGATGGAGGATATAGTATTAACATTATCTCCTCTCATGCTTATGACCAACTCAACTACCAAATAATATCATGTTAGAAACCTCAACAGTCCTCTATTCCTTTAATGATACTATGGCCACAACCTTGGACACAGTCATCCTCCACATCCACTTGGGACCTCGCACACTTCCAGAGCTCTTCTACATCATAGAAGGTAAGTTATAATATAATATCTTACTTGGATGCCCTTGGATCCATGCCATGATTTGTGTCCCATCCACCTTGCATCGATGTGTCAAGTTTGAATATGAGGGTCAAGTCATTACTATACAAGCTGACCTTAGTCCTTTCACATCTGGAAACATGAAATATCGACCCAACAACATTCTTCTTCCTTGCTCATCGAACTCACCACCAACCAATGACAACTCTAACCCTACCATTGATGAAGCTTCAACTAGATCCTCTATCTCTTCTTCTTAAATTCCCATAGAGGACCCCTTAGAACCCATGATCCAACATCTCTCAGTGGGAGAGTATAATATTTTGGCTTTGGATGTCTTCCCTACTCCTCAAGAGTATGGGAACCTTGACCATGATCGTAATGATGATCCCAATATCAAAACCATCATTCCTTTTAGGCTTTCTAACCACCAAAACAAATTTATCTATGGGGGACTTGATCATCCACTTATTGCTCCCTCCACCACATATTCTATCTAATCATTTACTCCTAATTTCTCCTATTTGGACAAACCATAATTTTCTAAATTTTACCTTCATAGGTGCACCTATAATAGATTTTGCCTCAGCCATTATGAATATTGACCTCACATGTTACCTTTGATCAAAACCCATAAACCTTGTGAGTTATTTAGCCTTGGGTTTGTACCAGTAAAAGAATCCATTAATTCACCCAAACCTATCACCACCATTGAGAAAGACATCCCATCCTCACCTACCCCATCTCTTTCTAAATCTAAAGATTTGAAAATCATTCCTCTTAACATGTTTTTAAGTCAATACCATTAGTTTGGCCTCCTAACCTATCAAAAGGATTCCAAAATTAAAACCTTTCCTTTGATTCATCTTGAAATGGTAGAAAATGATTCTCCTACCATCCATACCATCCAACATCAAGATGATGATTCCATTCTCACCTATCTTGGTATGGGGGATTCTTCTATCCATAAATCCCTTCTTGTTGAGAACCAAACCATGTTGAATAAAGCCACTATTGATGTTAACTTGGGTACTCAAAATAACCCTTGCATTCTAAAGATTGGTCAATCCTTAGATCCATCAGAGCAATAGGATTACCCTTCCTTCCTTCATGATCAAAGCATAGAATTTTCTTGGTCTTATCAAGATATGCCCAAAATCAACCCTTCCATATCTCTCTAAAAATTTTCCATCCATCATGACACTAAGCATTTTAGGCAAAAGCTTTGCAAGATGCACCCTTGTATCACCTTTCTTGTCAAAGAAGAGTTTTAGTGCCTCTTGTCTGTCAACTACATCCAACCCATTTACTATGCCCATGGGTTTTCAACATCATTCCCATTGCCAAACCCATTGGGAGACTTCACCTTTGTATTGAGTTTCATGACCTCAACCTTGTCTAAAAGATGACTTCCCTTTGCCTAACATTGACCAATTTGTTGATCTTATAGTTAGCCATGAGATGTTATCTCTCATGGATGGTTTCTTAAGATATAATCAGATCTTGATTGCCCTCAAAGATCAACATAAGACTACTTTCATCACCCCTTAGGGAAGCCTATGCTATTAGGTCATCACATTTGGTCTGAAGAATATTAGAGCAACCTACCAACATGTGATGACCTACATCTTCCATGATCTTATCCATAAAATCATAGAGGACTATGTAGATGATTTCCTTGGGAAATCCAAATACCATAAATATCATCTAGACATTCTCAAAATTATCTTTGAATGCCTAATCCATTTTCATGTTTGATTTAACCCCAATAAATGTGTTTTTGGGGTCCTATCAGGAAAGCTTCTTAGCTTTATCATCTCTCTTTGAGGAATCAAAGTAGACCCTACCAAAGTTAGAGAAATCCTTGACATGCCACCTCCAACCCCCCTTAAGCAACTCCACAACCTATAAGGGAAGCTCTAATCTATCTATCACTTCATCTCTCAATTATCAGATAGAAGTCAACCCTTTCACCATATTCTTAAGAAATATACATATTTTAAGTGGACTAAGGACTACCAACAAGCCTTTTATTCACTCAAAGAGTACCTCCTCTCTCCACCCATTCTTACCCCTCCTAAATAAGACCAACCCTTCTTTATTTATATATCCACCACTGACCATTCCTTAGGGGTAATGCTCTCTCACCATGATGAACAAAACAAAGAGTAAGATATCTAATATATAAGTTAGACACTTATAGAGTATGAGACTCAGTAAACCCATACTGAGAAGCTTTGACTTGTCTTAGTCTTCATGGATACCAAACTTTTTCATTACCTCTTTAATCACAAAACCTTTATCATTACCCATACCAACCCACTCAAGTACATGCACTCTAAACCATACCAAAAATAACATATGGCTAAGTGGCTCATGGTCTTAGCTAAATTTGACCTTGAGTTCCTCCAGTAGAAGTTGATAAAAAGGCATGTTATTGCTGATCAATTAGTTAAGGATCTTTTACCAGATAACCAACCACTTCCTCTTGTATTTCCTGATGAGTCAATTGAAACTCTTTCTCAAGAGGACATTACCTACCAAAGACCATGTTTTTTGACAGCTCAAAATGCCTAAAAGGTGGGGGTCTCAGAGTTGTTCTCATTCCCCTCGATGGTAACCCTCTTCCTCTTTCCTTCAAACTTGATTTTGAGTGTAAAAATAATATGGCTAAGTATGAAGCCCTATTAATAGGCCTCAAAATTGATCTAACCTTGGGAGTTAACATGATCAATGTCTTTGGTGATTCCCAACTTGTGGTTAATTAGGTTAATGGATCCTACCAATGTAAGAATGATGTCTTGAAATAGTAAAAATAACTAGTATATGTACTCTTAGCATCATTTGATCACTACCTTATCCAATTTGTTCCATGATCTACCAATAAATTTGTAGATACAATGGCTTCCCTCACTTCCTAGATTCCATATCAACCTTCCAATTCAAAAATATTCATCACCATTTATCATTTCATCACACCCTATTATATCTAATCTGACCTCCCTACCATTTTTAGTGTGGAGGAATCCCCCTTAGACATTTGGTATGAATAAACCTTGATTACCTCAACCTCAACATCATTCCCCCCAACATCTCTAAGAATGCCTTAAGAGCCTTTGTGCAGAGTACCTCGCGTTATACCATACTAGGGGGAATCCTTTATAAACATGGTTTTGACAGCCTCCTTCTCTATTTCCTTCAAAGTCATGAAGTTTCCTATGTCATCAGGTAAATAAATTATGGAATCTATGGGGGACACTTTAGTGGTATAGTTATCACTAAATGTATTCTTCACCTTGGCTACTATCGGCCCACCCTCAACCAAGATTGTTGTGATTATGTAAAAAAGTGTGTTAAATGTCAACAACACACCAATTTACATCATGCACCAGCCCATGGCATTAAATTATCCAATGAATTTTGGCCCTTATCATAATGGGGACTAGATCTCATTGGGGAAATTAATCCTCATTCTTCATAGTGGCACCACTCCATCATCACCACCATCACAAAGTTCACTAAGTGGGTGGAGGCTATTCCTTTCATCTTAACCAAAGAAAAAAATATTATCAACTTCATCAATCGTCATATCATTTGTCATTTTGGTGCTCCCTATAAGATCATCACTGATAATGGAAAATATTTCAAAAACAAAAAATCCCAAGGTCTTTATGATGCATTTGGCATAAAATTAAGCTTTTCCTCACCTTATCATCCATAAACAAATGGATAAGTGGAAGCCTTAAACAAAATGTTAACCAAAGTAGTTAGTACTTTTAGTTAGGATTGGCACTTGTACATCCCCTTCACTTTATGGGCCTATCGCACTAGAACTAAAACCTCTACGGGTGCTACCCCTGTCTCTCTAGTCTTTGAAGTAGAGGAGGCCTTGTCTCTTGAATTCCAAATTACCTCTCTTTGTATATCCTTAAAATACATCATTTTTGAGAGTGACTATCATCAAGAATATTTAACATGACTTGAGATACTTAATGAGAATCACTTAAATACACTTAACCATCTTCATGTCTATCAAAAGTGAGTCAAGTGCTCATATAACAAGCACATGAAAGAATGAGAATTTAATATCGAAGACCTCATCCTAAAGAAAAATCAAAATGTTACCAAAATGGATAAAAACAAGTGAGGCAAGTTTGCTTTCAATTGACTTAGACCCTACATTATAACCAAAAAGTATGGATTAAGAGCTTATCATTTATCCTATATTGAAGGCAAAATAGAACCTAAGCCTCTCAATGCTTTGCATATACATCCTTTCTTTTGTTAAACATGGATCAAACTCACCTTTTTATCTCACTTAAGCTCATCCCTTGATTTAAGATATTTTTCACCTTACTCACACCTTCATCCCATCCCTTTGAGGATAAATGATTACAACATAAAACCATGTGATTAAACATCATAGTCATAACTTGATCCTAAATATGGGTACCATGGCTCTACTCATGACATGGTTCTCATGGATACTTTTCATCCCTAATTAGATGGAATCCCATGGTCATTATCTCTCAAAAACACCCCTTTCACCTATCATTAACCTTATTGTGCTCTAGGTTTTTCCCTCATAAAGGTTAATATCTAAGCCTATATAGACTTGTCCATGTCTAACCTAGCATCAAAACCATTTGGGATACAAAAATATCACTTGGGTCAAATATCTCTAGGATGCAGATTGCTCCCTTGAAAGACAACTACCCAAAATCTAAATTGCTTAAAAAGATAGACTGCTCCCTTGAAGGATAACTACTAAAATAAACAAATCCAAACTTGGACCACTCCCTTGAAGGATGGCTAAATGAATTTTTTTAAAAGCAATCATTTGAAGCTTCCTACATTGATTAGCTCCAAAAACCTATCAAACCCAAGAAACCAATGACCCACTGTCAAAATCATAACAAGTTATCTCAAAAAATCCATGGTCAACTTTCATATATAGTATTAGTATACTTCCTACATCGATCAGTCTACACCTTGCATTAAAACATGAACTTGTCTATTATGGTTCTCAGGTGACCTATAGAAGGGTCAATCCAACCTACAAGAAGGTTAAACTACCCTTCATACCACCTACCATCCATTTCCACTTTGTACCATCTAAAAATCAAGGGATTTATATCTCACTTAACATAATGTGATCAAGATACCATTTTATCAACCAAAGCATGCTAATGCAAAGCATTAAAAAGGCTTATGTTCCTTAAGCCAATCTAACTTTGCATTTGTTTTGTCCTTACCAATGAAGAAACATCATGCCTTTTTGTCATCCTCTCATAATTGGTTCATGTAAATCACTTAGATGTATGTCTCATGATTTTCATCTCTTTTCCCACATCTAGTTTTGTTGTCTAAACTACTTTATATGTTATCATCAATAAAATAATCAAAACATCACAACCATAATAAAAAAATCATAACTATAATTATAAAACATAGCCATATCACTTATCCATGACAAAAAAATATAATCAAAATAACCATAAACATCATAACCATATCCATAATTACATGAACAATAACCATTTGCCATAAATATCATACCCATCAAATCAAAACATTACAACCATGTATAAAAAAATAACCATATCCATAACCATAGTCAAAACATTATAACATAATCATGCCATCACCTCCATGAACCATAAACCAAATCACATATCAATGATCATAACCATAATCAAAACATTATCATAAACATGTATACAACATCCTAACTATAATCAACACATCACATACATGAAACGAAACATTACATCATCATAATCATATATAACCATTAATCATAAACATCATCCATAATCATCACATGCCTAAGCTAGTGAGTCCACTTATCATAAGCATAATCATGAATATATAAAAATTTAAACCATGAACCATGACAAATAAAATAACATCTATTTATCATCATCACATCATATACATCATCTCTCATCAACATAAGATAGTACATATAATAATGTGCATTTCTCTCTTTCAAACATGTACATCTCACTAAACTGGCTCATAGGCCAATATCAAAATCATATACATCTAAACATATCATATCATATCATGCCCCTACGGCATTGCTGCTACATGGTACTTAACCTCCTAAGGTGCCTGCCTACCCACTCACTGAAGTGACCCACTGACCTAGAGTCACTACACCTACACCACCCACCAAATTGGTTGTATACTCACCCCATTGGGTTTTTATGGACACTGTGTGAGAACTATGGCCTCATAATAGCGTAACTCCTCAACTATGGCCAAGTACCATGCCATAGGGATATAACTTGGTGATCCTATCAGTCTCACAACTTCTCTTCCACCCTGTCTTAAATAGTCCCTCTCTTGGGTCACTAATGCTAGTGTAGTCTTAGCCTAGTCATTCTCACATGTCATAGTCATCACTTAAATCTATAATGTTACAATATGGACCTATAATGTGGCCACCTATCCTTATAAAGTTGTGATCTATACTTGTGAAGTGGCTAGCACCACTCTTTCCTATCCATCAAGGCCACTTCCCTCTGTCTGTACCTATGGACCACCACTAGTGGGATCCACATCTATGGGCTACCTACCCCCATCATCCCACCCAAAATTTGCTACTACATAAAGGTCTTGGTACCATGCTACATAACCATCAACAAAACTAGCATCATCAATCTTTGCTCTAGCAAACAACTCCTCATGATCAAGAACCACCTCTATTAGTTGTGGCACTGGAAGTAAAAACTTGGCATCCTCATACTTGTACCTCAAGAATAGACCTAGAATCCCTTGTACCAAGCCAAACTATCTGCACAATTTATCAAAAAATATGAGCTCAATCTCACCCTCCCTCTTCCCAAAAATCCACTTATAGTTCTAGATTGATAAAATATGTCGTGTATAATGGGCCCACCTCAAGAGGTCAACATACAAACTCCAAATTACATCTCCAATCACTAGGGCATCTAATGCCCCTCAAAACCAATAGATATCCTGAGAACCTCCTCTAGCTTCTATGAATGCATAATCACTCCACCACATCAAATCCACCTTGAAGTTCATGTGGGTGTATCCCTCCCATGGTAGCTCCATTGGTCTTAAAACTTTGATATGATCATAGGCCCAATATTGAAACATAAACCCCATATTGATGTCATACCTGTGATATGCTCAAAACCCCCATAAATCTCTCTCTATATATACCAATAAAATTGGTACCTATCTAAAAACTATCCAACTAGGCAACATCACTACCAAAACTCCTAGTAGCCGATAAAGAAACCTCACACTACTCAAATATGGCACTAAAAAGTACAAGCTTGCCATCATCATCATCATCATCATCATCAACTACATGTCATCTTTAGCCTTATGATATAATTACCTATAACTAAATCCACCAACATGCCACCTAGTGAAGGCCCAATCCTCACCATATAAAAACTCTATATGATCATCTCTCTCCTTGATCTCAATATGATATATAAACTCCCACCAAATGGGCATCCATGTAATCCTATATACATCATCTAGTAAGATGGTCATCTCACTCATGGGTAGGAGAAAAGTGTTCATGGTTAGATCTCAACTCTTGATGAGGGCCACAATCATCACCACATATCATGGCACGTGATGGAAGTGCATCATCATCATGAGGCTAACCTCCTCGATGTGCACCCAGTCATCATCCATCATCCCTTGATGGATCTCTGTAAAGATTTGAAAGACTTGATCCTCCATTTGGATTTGATCTCATGCCTACAAATTTTTTTAGAAAACACATTTAGTTTTTGATTTTAATTACTCTACCCATGAAGATTCACCTCTTTTTTCCCTCACCCACCTAGATAATCAAACCTATTTGCCTCATCTAAACTACATCAACCCATTTATTAAATTGACCTTCTCACCAAAACTACCCTTAACATTCTAAAAACATTTTAAAACTAACCTAGCCTTAAGATTTTTATCAAAAAAATCTTAACTTTAACCTATTTCCTTAACCTTTTATCCAAATAACCTAACCCTTTAGTCCACCACCGATGGTCACTATGATTTTTGATGGTTGGCTAGCCATTTGGATTCCTATCCTCGACTATTGATGGTCAACTATGACCATCGATGGTCAGGTATGACCAATGATAGTCATTATGTGTGATCATCGATGGCAAATATCCTAACCCTACCTCCACAAAACCTACCCAAACCACTCCTTTCTCACACCTAATTACCCTAATTATTTCCCCTACCCTACCCCAACATACATAACTTTGTAATCCCAAATTTACCTATAAATTCAACAAATAAAAAACCTAACCTAATCCCTCCCCCAAAATAATAACAAACTAACAAATAACCAAAATCAACCTAACCTATTAGTTCAATGCAACCCCTACCTCATTCCTTAACCATTATTAAGGAGGAATCCTAGCTCCCATCACTCAGCCTCATCCTCATCCACCTTGCATCCTTAGTCCCACACTAGCTCAACACAACCCTAATTAACCAATCAATAATCGACCCCACATAATCAACACTCTTGTGTAAAATTCCAAACTCACAAATACACATGATTCTAAGAGTTAGAGAGTTAAAAGATAATAGTGAAAATGATTTCTATTTTTTTAATTTTAACCTCTATAATTTTTAGGGTTTCCCCCTAACTACCGATGGTTAGGATCACCATGATGATCAATTTTGGGACCCCTATGCATCGATGGTCAAGAAACCCACTTTTCAAATTTTTTTGCACCCACACCTTAATGCCACCTTTTTGGAGATTATCCTCCTCCACCAAACCAAAAATAAGAACCATTAGAGAACACCCTCTCCACCAACCAACCACCCAACCACATCTACCTTAATGTTTGCCATTTTGGATTAAACTATCATATATTTTTTGATGAACTTACTTTGGTCCTTTTGACCACACAAACCAACATTACCATGTTATAAATTTGAATTTACACCCCCTAGTGCATACCAGACCATTTATGTTTTATTGGGAGAACTTCCTACCTTAGACACCCACAAAAACACTAACCCTTTCTAGGAGACTTGATAGGAATAACCTAATTAGCTAAGCCTAATGTTGTGGCCCAGTTACTCCATCACTATTCCTTTTAGAACCAACCTTATTTTTATCAACCATTATAACTTAGTCTATGCACGATCCTAGATATCACACTTAGTCACAATTTGTGTGCATGTTTTCACTTCAAATGCCTAACCACCATTGTCACCAACCTCATGACTCATCATAAACTACTCATCAAACTTGCACTTAATTCACTTTCACCTCATTAACTCCTAGTTTGAGGGGAAACACCTTCTCTCATGCTTGAAGTAACCAAACCTTCAACTTGAAATCTAATTTTATTTTATATCTTGCTAACACAAATTACATAACAAAAAGGGGCAAAATGTAGACATTGGAATTCTGCACACTATAGTTCTAAATGTCAAAACACCCCTAGATCAGACCATTACCTAACATCTAACCATGAACTTGAGTCAAGTTATCTAATTAACTAACCAACTTGCTAACTTACCCATTTTTTTACCTTCAACACTTGACCGTCAAAGGTCAGCTTGACCATTGATGGTCACCTTGATCATCGATGGTCATGTCCCTTCCCCATATGAACAAACATAACACCAATTGTATACAAGCTAACATGACATAATTTAATATGTTTGTCTTACCCATTGCTAGCACATTGTGATGCATCAAAATAAATATCCTAAACTCCTATGGAACCTTCTACCTTCATCTCTCTTTGCCTATAAAAGGAAGGGATTATGAGGTAAATAGGGATCCATAATCAAGCATTCTAGCACATAGGTAATCAAGTTATCAACTAGTAGGTATTTCTTATAGAAATTTAGCAACTATAATTGAGACCCGAACCTCTACCAAAATTGCTCCAAGATCAACCATCATCCATCAAGCAACAAATTAGGTATATTTTGTATTTCAAGTTTTTTTTAATTTCTAACTTATCAACCTAAATCAGACCTTTTTGCATCTTATCTCTTAACCCCCTGACCTTAACCAGATCCCAAACTACTAACTAACCCATTTTTTAGCCTTTTATGAACATACTTAGGACCCATAACAACTGTCAATGGTCATCCTAATTGTCAATGGTCACCTTCAACCATCAATGATCACCTAACCATCGATGGTCAGCTTAACCACCAATGGTTGTAGACACCTAAATTTGGCCATCAATAACCTCCAACCAGGGCTTTAGCCAATTTCAACCAAAGTGCACAATTTGGCCTAAAAACACTAAAATACATTAAATGAGTTGAAATTGATATATTTAAGAGCCAATTTTGGCTAGAGTATCATTAAATAGGGTAGTGTAATTTATGGGCCAACTAACTTTGATCAGATCATTTTGAGTCAAATTGCCAATCTCGTACCTGGGTGCCCTGGATTGCTATTTTTCATCAAATATCTTACATGAGACATGAGAATTTATTATTTGGTGTTGGTAACATCCTAAATTGGATAACGGATCCAATGCATCTGACATTGATTTCCAATTCCAATCTAATCAAATTTTAGACCAATAAAAGGGCATTCTAATTAATTTGAGTAATTTGTGCACAAAGTGCTTAATAATGTTTAATAGATAATTAAACTAAATTAGAGCCTAATTAATAATTCCATGGAAACTTGTTGAATACTTATTTTTAGAAATGAATATTGAATATCTACATCATCAGGGGACATCATTTCTTGGGAAGACATCCCTAGGCCATAAATGCATAAAATATCAAGATTCATGCCTCCCATGCCTCATTCAAGCCCTTCCATGCCTATTCAATGCCCATCTATCCCAAATATTAATGGAGATATTTTTAGATGAATTTTGTATGTAGATTTATCCATACCTATTCAATGCCCCTCTATAAATAGAGAGGCCATGAACATCATTTCTAAGCTATTTTGGTGCAAAGTTATTATGCTCAAATATCTTCAAGAAACTTGATAATGAAAAGTTATAATGCACAAATAATTACAAAATATATTGAAATTAGTGTTATAATGTCCAAATATTGAGCCAATCCAATCCAAGTGAAGCCAAAGACACAAGGTGCCAAGAGGAGATGAAGGTAGCCACACTCCATTGAAGAAGATCTCTTGAAGCACAATCTGAGCAAGCCAAAGAAGGAGCCTTTTGGAGTAATCAAGGATTTAGTAATAAATTGGTGTTTTGTGTCCATATTTATCATTTATTTCCATTTTTTATTGTGTTTTCAAATGGTTTTCCATCTCTAAGCTCTCCCTAGTAACTAGGCCTAGAGATGTATGCTAGTTAGTGTGTTTTTGTCAATTTATTTTTTCATTTTGGGACTAACATAATACTAACACATTTATTGAACTAGACACTCTTAAATGGGATGAATCATGGTTATATAATGATAACCAATCTGATTTTTATAAAATTACAAAATATTCTATTCCCATTAGGGTCATGGAGAGTCAAGACTATGAAGGATGAGGGCTCAGACTAAAGCAACAAGGAACACTAGAGCCAATTTCTATGACAAAGTATAAAAAACCATATGGACTTGGATTTAAACTACTTAGGGGTAAACCCACATATCTTATTCAAGTTCCATCATCAATGACTAGTGATGATGATGTCGACAATGAATCAGAGTCCCATCATAGCCTCATCTTTGATGACCTAGCTGAAACCAACTTGTTTACCTCTCATTTCATTTATACCCTTACATTGGTCATTTTTAGTAACCCATTGCCATTATAATATCCCTAAATGATAGATTAAGACCAACAAGAATCTAGTTTACCAGTTGATGAGTTTCAAAATGATGAGGCATTTTGTGATTTTCTAGGCCTTAGAGACAATGTTCTATTGGGAGATCATAAATCTGGATTCTCAACCACATTAGAAAAACATTGAGGTCCCAAAGTGAAAACCTCTTTGAGGAAATTTTTGACTAGGGAACAAGTAAATAAAAGGCTATTCTAGTGGTGAAAAACTATTTTAGGCACCATTAGATGGGGGTCTTCATTCTTCTTCAAATTTAGACTAGGAAGCCACCAACGATGAACTTACATATGGTTCCAAGTTCAATTTTGAGCAACAACAAGTGTTTGATTGAATTATTAAGGAATTTTAGACTATTTTTGTCACATGGCTCAATTTAACATTAGGGGACTCATATTCATCATGCTTAGGAGAATTTGAAAAGCAAGTCCTAACAGAGGACCTTGATATAGTCCAATAATTCAAGTCTTTGCCTATTATCCTAGAAGATGGTTTGACCCTTCTAGTTGAAGATACAATAAAGGTAAACATCAGGACCCCATTGAAATTGAAATGGGTAAAGTTAAGAATGTCCCTTACTGAGGAAGAACATGAAGTCTTTACATCTCTATTAAGATAATTTTTAGATATCTTTGTCTGGGCTTATTCTAATATCCTAGGTTTAGACCCCACCTTGGTTCTATACCACATTGTGGTCAATCCTGATACCAAATTAGTGAAACAAAAGTTGTTTAAGATGCATCCTTACATTACTATCTTGGTAAAGAAAGAGTTGGAAAAAATCTTAGAAGCAAGATGTATCTGATCCATTGACTACTCATAATGGATATTTAATGTTGTACTTGTTAGCAAAAAGCCTAAAGAAATAAAAATTTGTAATGATTTTTGAGACATCAAAAAATCTTGCCCTAAGGATGAATTTTCATTGCCTAATATTGAAATTATCATCAACTCCATTATATTTTATGAAATTCTTTCACTCATGGATGGCTTTTTAGGATACAACTAGATCATAATAACACTAGAAAACCAACATAAAACAATGTTCATCACTCCATGGGGAAAATTTATTATGAGGTAGTGCCATTTGGTATTAATAATGTTGAAGCTATGTATCAAAGGGCCATGACCATCATATTCCATGATATGATGGATGATATTGTTGAAGACTATGTCGATGACATATTAGGAAAATCAAAGACTAGGGCTGACCATCCAACAGTGCTACATAGGATATTTGAAAGACTATAAGAGTATAAAGTCAGATTCAATCCAAAAATTTGTGTGTTTGGCATAACCTTAGGAAAATTACTTGGCTTCATCATGTCTCATAGAGGCATTAAAGTTGATCTGACCAAATTTCATGCCTGAGATGATGCCACCAACTAATTTGAAGCAACTTTATAGTTTGTAGGGTAAGATCTAGTCAATTTGATGCTTCATCTCTTAGTTAGCAGACAAGTGTCATCCATTTACACATCTTCTGAAGAAGGGAGTTGCATTTCATTGGGACGATCACTGCCAAATAACTTTTCAATAAATCAAGGACTATCTCGTTAATCCACCTATTTTTTTACCTCTTATGTTAAGAAAGTTATTCTTTCAGCTATCAATAATGCCTTAGGGGCACTTTTGGCTCAACATGATAACAATGGAAAAGAGCATGCAATATACTACTTGAGCCATACCTTGGTCACATATGAACATAACTATGTACCTATTGAAAAATCTTATCTAGCATGGTATTTTTAGCTTATAAATTGTGCCATTACATGTTGAACAATAAGATTATGGTCATTTCAAAATTAGATCCACTCAAGTATCTACTATCTAAAACAAATTTACAAGGTAGAATAGCCAAATTGATCATGTTTCTTAGTGATTTTGACATAGAGTATGTCAATCAAAAGTCAATCAAGGGATAGGTCCTTATAGATCAACTTGTTGAAACACCCCTAACAGACACAAATCCCCTCACATTTCAATTTCTTGATGAATCTATAATGACCATCATTGACACACCTCTTGAGGAGTAGCACTGGAAGATGTATTTTGATGGTTCATTTACTACACATGGATCAAGGAAAGACCTCTTATTTATTACACCATAAGGGGTTCTAATCCCTAAATCATTCAAATTTAGTTTTCCTTGTACAAACAACATGGCCAAGTATGAAGCACTTATTGCAAGACTTTGACAGGCAGTACACTAGAACATATCTCATATCCAAGTTTATGGTGATTCTTCGTTAATCATCAATCAGTTCACATACCATTTTCAAACCAAAGATGATAAGTTGGTTCCATATAAGGCTATGGTATATACCCTAAAATAATAAATTACAAATATCTAATTTTAGCATATACCAAGGGCTAGTAATAAAACTAAAAATGCCATGGCTACTATCAGCTCTTTGATTTGACAAATAGACAAAGCTAAAGAATATCAATTTCTTACTGAAAATTTATTTACATTAGCTCATGAACCTTCAATTATTGTAATTATTTATGATATTATTGGTCCTAATTATATCTAGTGCTCAGACCTTTACAACTACCTTTAGGACCAAGTTCTACCACCTAACCTATCTAGAAAAACCAAAGCCTTTATTGATCACTCTACTCCTTATACTCTACTTGGATCCACCCTTTATCATCATAGTTTTGATGGAGCTCTGCTTCATTTTTTAACTTTGATAGAGTCTACACTAGCATTAAGAGAAGTTCACGAAGGGTATGTGGAGCTCATTTTAATGGAGTAGTCCTATCCAAAAATCTTTTGCATACTAGTTATTATTGACCCACAATAGATGTAGATGCAATGACATATGTAAATAAGTGTGACAAATGTCAATGGCATGCTAATATGATTTATGCCATAGCCCAAACTCTAAAACCAATGTTGACACCATGGCCATTTTCTATATGGGGAATCGACCTCATTGGGAAGATCAACCCCACTTCATCTGATGGCCATAAACATATCCTTACTGCCACCAAATATTTATTTAAGTGGGTTGAAGTTATACCCCTCACTTACATGACTATAAATCAAATTTCCAAGTTCATCTTCAACCATCTCATTTTCCACTATCATATCCCCTCTGACATTATATCTGATAATGAAGGATAATTCAAGAACAAGGATGTTGATAAGCTATGTATTGAATATAACATCACACAACATTTTTCTACATCATATTATCCTCAAGGTAATGGCTAGGCTAAAGCATCAAATAAAACCATTATCAATATTCTCAAAAATATTGTCAATGATGTCATTCATGGTTAGCACCTTCAAATATTCCATCCCCTTTGGGCATATCATACCAATCATCATACCCCCACAAGAGCCACTCCATATTCACTACACCTATCTTTCAAGCATGTCTTAGATGATCATGACTATCGATTAGCCCACCTGCAAGAGCTATATCTACTTATAAAAAATACACAACTACACTCAATAATCTTTAGGCATATCAAAATTGACTAAAGGTCACTACAATCAACATGTCAAGTATAGAACATTTGAAATTGGTGACATTGTTCTTAAAAAAAACCAAAAGAATACCATGAATGAGAAGAAGCATAAAAGTAAATTCAAACCAAACTAGATAGGTACTTGCATCATTACTGTAGATTATGGATCAGGAGCATATAGGCTCACCACACCAGATGGAGATAAAATTCTTGATCTGATGAATATTATTCACCTTAAGTGGTACTATGCTTGAGCACTAGGGTGTATTGTCTGCAAGGACCATTTTAGTTGTACCATTTTATCACTTTTATTCTTTATATGAATATCATGCTTGTCATTCCTCTTATCCCATTACATCTACTTTACCATTCCGTTCTATCAACCAGGCATGTTCTAAATCCTATCTACCTAGCCTATTTGACCTTGGTTTCGCCATTGGTTACACCTTTTCAACACCAAGGAATTTGATCAGTTTCATCAGTTATTTTCAATTACTTCAGATAGAGATCATATTTTAGAGTAGAATTTTTGGCAATTACATCCTTCATTTATTGTTCTTATCACCAGTCTTGCTAGTAATTATAACTGCCTTTAGGTAAATTAGTACCATTCATCTATGCCGTTGTGTCCTAGTTATAACCACCTATGGGAAAACTAGGGGAAATATTTGTTTATTAAGCCTTGATGTACCAACTTGCCATTTCCTATGTCATACTATGCCTTTTTACCAACTGTGCCTATTTTATTTGAATTGATAGCTACGTTAGTCAACTTTCTCTACTATAAAGGTGGAACTACAATGACTTGAGGTCTTACTATGGGACTATGTAGGTAGAGCTTAATACTTTTTGAGGTCAGCTCAGTCACCCTTTCCACCACGCTCTTGTCATTTGGCAAGCAACCTATGTTTGAACACTCTTGCCATTTTATGAGCAACCTAAGTTTGAACACTCTCACCATTTTTTAAGCAACCTAAGTTTGAATACTCTCATCATTTATTGATAAAACTAGGTTTAAATGCTCTCTTTGTTTTGTGATCTTGAACCATTTATTTTCTCATCATTCTTGATCGAGTTGAGATACTTCAAAAATTCTAAAAACATTTGTAAAATTGTTAGAAAAAAAATAAAAAAACAAAAAAAACATTGACCTCTTCTTTACCTTAAGGATTATGGGAACCCTTACTAAGATGTAAACCAATCACTTGTTTCTTAGTCTCCCCATACTTTTTATCCTTTTACTCCCATGCACTTTCCATTTTAGAAGACCATTCTTATTCTTCTCTCACATCCATTTTGTTTGTTTTCACTAGTTATCATTTTCTTCCCATTTCCTAGGAGAACTACATTTGGCCTAAAGTTTTTCTTAGATATTATGTCTATGGAACTATGTAGGTAATGTCCACTTGACTAGTGCATCTAGAGATATCTTAGCCACCCCCTTCCTTTTCTTCTATTCCCCCATTTTGTTTGTTTGTTAAGTTGTCACCTATTTTCTAGGGGCAATGTTCGTATGGTTTTTATTATGTTTTTGCTTATTTTGTTTGTTTGTCTACCTATTTACTTACTTTCAGCACTATTTCCTTGATTCAATCTATGTGCATTCATTAGGTGATTCCTTGTGCACACTTATACTTGAATCCATCCATATTCATCTGCTAACATTGACATCATGATTTTTATCATTGGTACATTATTTTTAATTGAGTATTGAATTATGGGAGTCAGTCCTTATGCATATTTTGGCCAAGTTCTCATGATGTTATACCATGATGCCTACCAATACATGCTACAAAAAACCTCAGCTTCAAGAAGTCTATTCAACAATGGTGGCATTGACATCTCCTCAACATCACATCCTAATTTAATCCCAATCATATTCCAAATAGAGTAATCAACCACAATTTTTTTTAACCTTTATTAGTTTGAATGAGCATCTTCCTACTAGTAGGTTATTCTAATTCATCATTACCATCTATGTTAAGTTACCATCATCAATCAACTGATCAATCACATTTACCATAATTGGGGTCCAATGATTATAACCATCTATGGGAAAATCATTTCACACCATCCCACCTATATTTCTTAGTGATTATAACCGCCTTTGGAAAACTCATTATGTTGTCACCACTTTAATTTTTTTACCCATACAAGGGAATATTATTCTCTTGTTTATCTATCCTAACTGGGTCAGCTCCATCTTCTCAATGATTATAATCACCTTTAGGAAAATCATTATGTTATCACACCATGTTGCCACTATCAGGTTACAATGCTTATAACCACCTTTGGGAAAACCATTGTACACCATCCCACTTGTATTCTTAGTGATTTTGACTAATTTTTAAAAATCATTATGTTTTCACCCCATCATCTTTCCTTTTTTTGTGGTCTTCTCATTTTGCTTCTTTCTTTTTGAGGGACCATTTTCCAACCTACTTGTGCCAACCATTTCCTGGAGGGGGCATCATATAGTTAGTTTATCATCATTGTAGTTTTAGGCATGCAAGAAATTTTAATTATTTGAGAAGATGTTATTATTATTATAGTTTGTAATTCCTTTCTAAATAGGGGCAAACTGTAGACACCTAAATGTAGCCATTGATAACCTCCAACCAGGCTTTTAACCAATTTCTACCAAAGTGCACAATTTAGCCTAAAAACACTAAAATGTATTAAATGAATTGAAATTTATATATTAAAGTGCCAATTTTGGCTAGAGTATCATTAAATGGGGTAGTGTAATTTATGGTCCAACTAACTTTGATCAAATCATTTCAAGTCAAATTGCCAATTTTGCACTTGGGTACCTTGGATTGCTCTTTTCTATCAAATCTCTTGCACAAGACATGTGCCTTTGTTATTTGGCATTGGTAACATCATAAATGGGATAATGGATCCAATGCATCTGACATTAACTTCCAATTCTAATCCAATCAAAATTTGGACCAATAACAAGACATTCTGATCAATTTGAGTAATTTGTGCATAAAGTGCTTAATCATGCTTAAGATATAATTAAACCAAATTAGAGCCTAATTAATAATTCTATGATTTTTTTTTAATGCTTATTTTAGAAATGAATATTTAATAACTACATCATCAAGTGGCATCATTTCTTGGGAAGACTTCCCTAGGCCATAAATAAATAAAATATCAGGATTCATGCCTCCCATGCCTCATTCAAGCCCTTCCATGACTATTCAATGCCCCTCTATCCAAAATATTAATGGGGATATTTTTAGAATGAATTTAATATTTATATTTATCCTTAACCACACATCTCAATATTGAGATGGACGGTTCAGGTTGATTCTAGACATTTTTCAAAATCTATAAGTAGAGAGGCCATGAACATCATTTCTAAGCTATTTTAGTAGAAAGTTATTATGCTCAAATATATTCAAGAAGATTGATAATTAAAATTAATAATGCACAAATATTTATAAAATCCATTTCAATTAGTGTTATAATTTTCAAATATTGAGCCAAGCCACAAGGTGCCAAGAGGAGATGAAGGTAGCCACACTCCATTGAAGAAGATCTCTTGAAGCATAATCTGAGAAAGCCAAAGAAGGAGACTTTTGAAGAAATCAAGAATTTGGTAAGAAATTGGTGATTTGTGTCTATATTTCTCATTTCTTTTCTTTTTTAGTTGTCTTTTCAAATGGTTTTTCCTCACTAAGCTCTTCCTAGTAACAAGGCCTAGAGATGTATGCTAGTTAGTGTGTTTTTGTCAATTTGTTTTTTCATTTTGGGTCAAAATAATACTAACACCTCTCTTGAGTCAAATTCCTAGTTCACAATGGTAACCTTGATCATCGACAATCACTATGTTAAGAAATAACAAGAAGTTATTTCCATATACTTACTCCTAGCCAAATTCTACTTTTTGACCCCCTACCTATTCAAAAAGACCTCACCTATTTTTTGAACCCAACATAACCTCTTTAGTATTCATATTAACCCTCTATTTATTATAATTAGTCTATTTATTTTATCAATTATTCATTTTTTCTTGCATGTCCTTTCAATATTTTCTATCACTTGATGCAAGTAATCTATCTTTATTTCTCTCAACTTAACTATTTTAAGAGTGTGGATTGACAACCTTCTAGTAAGCTCACACTACTTGGATCTAGTTTAGGCTAGACAATCTACCTTGCTACCCATTTAACAACCCCTTTTGTATAAGTGATTTCTTATCTACAGGTTATCCTTCCCAAGACAAAGATGATCTCTTCACGATAATCTGGATCATGTGCACACAAACAAATAGGTTCTTTTACCATACCCTTATTACTAATTTCTTACTCCTTTGAATAAAAATGAATAGAAATTGAGAGAAATAGTCTCTTCCCATTCCATTACAATGCCACATGCCATTAACACCACCCAACTTATCCACTATATTAACATTCCACCTCTCACAAGTATTGATTGGGACTGGTAGAACCATATGTATTAAATTGCATCCATGGTGACATATCAGTTGAAGAATATTAGAAAGGCCAAGACCACATTCATTCAGAACAAGAACTATCTCCTAGTAAAACCTTCTTAGAGGTTGTAGGGGTAATCAAAGTCTAAACTCAACATCTTCTAGTGAAACCTTATTTTAGGCACTAAAAGACAATTAAAGTCAAAATTCAATGTTCCTTAGTGAAACATTCTCAGAGGCACTATGGGATAATCAAGATAACTTTATTGGTGAAAACCCCATTGAGTTGCCAATAGCTAAGCACAATACTTATTCACTACTTGATGAAGACATTATTAAAGATAACATCAATATAGATTCCAATCTATATCATAATCAGATGGAAACTACTCTTAGGTGCAAACAATAGAAAAATATGGTGGTCCTATCGAGAGCATATTCAGAAGTCTTTATCCCTGCCACAACTAAAATTATGTAAAATCTGGAATCAACAACATTGTGTGCTCCTAAAAATATTGATATTTATTTTCTACCCAGCCATTATACATTCCATTATCATCCACCTTTACATTTCCAAATCATACCTATCATCCAATATTTATCTGTATTTACCATCCTTGGTTACACTTTCCTTTTTAGAGGCTACAAAGACATATTGCCTTGATGTTTGAAGGAAACATATTTAATGACCAATGGAGATCAATTTTTTTTATTGGAGTCCAAATATTCAACCAATTATTGATACAATAGTTATTAAAATTAAGGGTGGGATAATAATCTAAACATTTGCCTATTCTGATTATATCATATGTTGATTAAGATGTGCATATCCACATCAACAAGAACAATAGGACCATATATTTGCCTTGCCTTTGACCTTACCTTTTTCACATGCCATTCACCTTACCATTGGTTCATACCTTACCATTAACTTTACCTTATCACTTGGGTGAAAACTTATTACCATTATAACATCACCATCCTTGATCTATGCCATATCTTATACCATTCTATCATACCTTCCCTATTAACCAAATCTTATTCTTAGCTTCCCTACCTACCCATTTTTAACCTTGTTTCCATTGGTTTTTATGACACCTTCTATGAAGGGATTTTAATTTATTTTTAGTAATTTCAAACCCACATGTTTAAATGGTAATCTATAAAGGTAGAATCATAGTGGATCTAACAGTTACATCTTTTATTTATGCTTGACAGGTGCCATTGATTATAACCGCCTTTGGGCAAATCAGTGTTCTACCTTGTATTACTAATTATAACCACCTATAGGTAAATTATTATCACTAACCTATGATGTTGTCTCCTAATTATAAACACCTATGGGAAAATTAGGATTAAAACCTTTTATCATGCATCACTACATCACTTTGCCATTACTATTATCATTTACGTTGTTGTTTGCCTAAATTCATGAACTTGCTATTATTTGGTTATATCTCACCACATTTTGTGTAGGTTGAACCATAGTGACTTGAGGTCCTTATGGGACTATGTAGGTAATGCTTGATTCATGTTGAGGTCAGATTAGTCACCCTTTGCCATGTTCTCACCATTTTGTGAGCAATTTCAAGTTTGAACACTCTCACCATTTTATGAACTTAGACCATTTCATATCTCATAATCCTCCATTGATTTGAGATGTTTCAAACATTTCAAAACCATTTGTAAACGATCTTTAAAAACCATAAAAATCACCACATCAACCAATTTTTTGCCTTAAATATTTTGGGATCCCTAACTATTTAAAAAGAAACTACTTGTTATTTACTTTCCCCATCCTTATTAACCTAATGTCCCATGTGATCACCATTTTTTGAGACCATTCCCATATACCTCTATAAAATCAATCATGTTTTCTTTCTCATCATTTTCTTCTATCCCATTTCCTAGGAGAATTACATTTGGCCTAAAGTTTATGTTATACCTTGCATTTATGAAAATATGTAAGAAATGTCCACTTGCCTAGTACATCTAGAGTTAGCTCAGCTACCCCTTTCTTTTCTTATATTCCCCCCCATTTTGTTTGTTTATTCATTGTCTCCTCTATCCTAGGGATATTGTTTATCATCTTATTTGTTCTCTGTTTGTACCAACATTGTGGTTAACCATTATTGAGTTTGTTTATTATTTTGTTTCTTTATGTTTTGTTTTACTTTTTATTTCTTTCTGTTTTGTCTTCATGTTTATTTGTTTGTTTAACTATTTTTTTGATTTCATTATTGTGCCTTGATTTAATTTATGTGCATTCATTGGGTGATTCCTTGCACATTATTCTTGAATCCATCCATATTCATATGTCAATATTGTCATCATGATTTTTATCATTGGTACATTGTTTTCAATTTTTTATTGGATCACATGTTAGTCCTTAGGTATATCTCAGATACATTATCATGGTGTTTTATATCATTATACCTACCATCACATGTTATGACAAAAATTATCTTGGGAAATTTTATAAGCAATGTGGCTGTAATACTTCTCCTTGGTACCTAAAAAATTCTTGATATACCCAATCATATCCCATATACAGAGTAATTAACTAATGAAATAATTTTAATACTTGCTAGTTAAGATGTGCATATCCATACTAGCAGGTTGCCCAAATTCATATGTCTCCTTTGTATGAGCTTACTCTTTCTTCATGATAGTAGATTTAGTTTGTAAGCCCCATTATCCAATTTTACATATTATTTTCATTATTATACCAATAATTATAACTACCTATGGGAAAATAATTGTATCTCATTCCACTTATGATGTCAACAATTCTAATCACCTTTGGCAAATCGTTGTGTATCATCTCACTCATAGAGCCAATGATTCTAACTACTTATGGGAAAATCATTATGCTCAGATCTATCTAGAGGTTAATGATTATAACCACCTTTGGGAAAATCATTATCTTTTTTTATCCAACTGGGGCATGTTTTCATTATGATAATGCTTATAACCTCCTTTAGGCAAACCATTATCTCTATCGACCCAACTAGGTCATGTTTTCATCTTATTTTTATTGATTACAATTACCTATGGGTAAATCATTACCTTTTTTGTCCCACCTGTGCCAATAATGATAACTACATATGGGAAAATCATCCTATTTATCTGCCCAAATAGGGTAGCTCCTCATGCCATTGATTATAACCACCTATGGGAAAATCAATCTTTTCCACCCCATTTTTCCTTTTGGTCCTATCATTTCTTTCTTTCAAAGGACAAATCACCAACCTTATTTACTGATCACTCCCTTGAGGGGGCATCTATAGCTCATCCATTATCATTAAATTAATAGGCATACATGACCTTTTCATTGTTGTGTTTATAGCTTACTACACCTTACTAAATAGGGATAAATTATAGACACCTAAAAATGACCACAACTAGCTTCTGAATAGATTTCAAACCAATTCCTACCAACCATTACAAAATAAGCCTAAGAATCATTAAACATCCCAAATTTACTTATGCATCATTCATCAAAGCTTGTAATCCTATTGAGGAATCCCTATTTGGGATACTAGCCCATATGAAATAATACCCTCTCATCGATTCATCCCTAATCACCTTGCAACATCACAATTATCAATTTGGCCTATGGACCTAATAAGTGGGGCACTTATAAAATTAATCAAATCATTCCATTGAACCTTCACACATAGATATTTACTTATTTAATGACAAGATTATTTTTATTACTTTTACTTCAATCTCTTTATGGATTTATTTATTTAGTTATTTATTTGTTTGTTTGCCTATTTATTTAATTTCCTTGTTGTGCCTTGACTTAGTCTATATGCATTCATTGGGTGATTCCTTTCACATTATTCTTGAGTCTATCCATATTTATACGTCAACATTTTCATCATGGTTTTTATCATTAGTGTATTATTTTCAATTATTTATTAAATCAAGAGTTAGTCTTTATGCATATTTTGGCCAAGTTATCATGGTGTTTTATATCATGGTGCCTATCATCACATGCTATAGAGAAAATCAGCTCAAGAAATCATACAAGCAATGGAGCCATAAAATTTTCTCCTTGGTAACCTTGGCAAATACTCCCACCCTTCTTGATCCAATCAACCCCTTCATCATTCTAGTTGTATCAATGCTAATAAGGACAAGCATATCTACATTGGTAGGTAAAACTAAATCATTCACATTGATCAATTCTTGTTTTTATATTTCTCATTCCATTTTCTCCTACATTTGAGTGAACTACATTGGCTTGAGGTCTATTTAGACTATATAGGTAATGCTTGGATACATGATGTATCTCAGGTTAGCTCGACCACCTCTATTCTTCCAATCATCTCTTTCATCACTTTTCACATCCTCATGTACCTAGTTGTTTATGGATTCTTTAGTCATTAGACCATCACATCTACGTTTGCATTTACTCATCCTTAATTTATGTAATAAATTATATTCTTCATTTATGCTTGTCAATCTGCCCTACTAGAGCACAACAAAAAATCAATATTAAATATGGGTCATCTTCATGATTGTAAATGCTTGTGGGAGAATCATTATTTTGACTCATCTTCCCTAATGTGGGTATATACCAGTGCCACTCAAACACCTTTATTCTTCCAATCATCTCTTTCATCACTTTTCACATCCTCATGTGCCTAGTTATTTATGGATTCTTTAGTCATTAGACCATCACATCTACGTTTGCATCTACTCATCTTTAATTTATGTAATAGATTATATCCTTAATTTATGCTTGTCAATCTACCCTACTAAAACACAACCAAAAATCAATATTAAATACGGGTCATCTTCATGATTTTAAATGCTTGTGGGAGAATCATTATTTTGACTTATCTTCCCTAATGTGGGTATATACTAGTGCCACTGATTATAATCACCTTTGGGAAAATCAAATTCTCAACCTTTGTTACTAATTATAATCACCTTTAGGAAAATCAATACTTTTTAAATCAAATGTATGCAAGAATTATCTTGATTGGATGAATCTCACCCATGGGTTATGTTGACCATTTTTGGTCCAACAATCCAAAAATCGGTCTCCTTCCTTCCCTACTGTTCTGAGCCAATTCAATTTTTGATTTTGCATTAGTCTAAATTTCTACAGACTCTACAGGAAATTTATATGGACTCTGTAGGCCTATTTCTATGGACTCTATAGAAAATTTCTACGGACTCTGTAGGAAGTTTCAACAGACTCTGTAGGAAATTTCTACGGACTATGCAAGAAATTTCTACAGACTATACAGGAAATTTCTATGGACTCTATAGGAAATTTCTACAGACTACATAGGAAAATTTTGGGTAGATGAAGAACCAATTCAAAGAGTGCAAGGCTTTTACAAATATTCTTCAGACTCTTGTCTGAAGAAATTCACAAGGAAAGAGAGCTAAAATGGGTCAAGACACTTTTCCTTAAGGTTGGAAAAGTGGTTCAACATCAGGGTTCAATGAAATGATCTTTCCAAGAGTTAGCATCTTTGAACCATTGAACCATTGAACTGTTTTAATGCTTTGGTTCATGTGCTTGGTTCAATAGCCTGGTTTAGTCAGCTTGGTTCAATAGCCTAGTTCAAGTGGTTTGGTTTAATGCCTTGGTTCAACGAGTTGGTTCAATGCCTTGGTTTAATGACTTGGTTCAATGGCTTGGTTCAATAGTCAGTTCAATGCCTTGGTTCAATGAGTTGGTTCAATGTTTGGTTCAAAGGAACCATTCAAGTGCCCTTGTGGAGGGCAGGGAACACTTAAAAAAGGATAAAAAGGTGAACAAGTTTTCTTCAGAGTTTTGTTTAAGGCAAGGGACAAGAATTTCTTTGGACAAAATGTATGAAGGAATTCCTTCAAACATTTTGTCTAAAGAAATTCTTCAGAAGAAAATCCCGTGAAATGAAAAGACCAAGGCAAAAGCAAGAAGCAATTTCTTTTGGACTTTTGTCCAAAGGAATTCCTTCTTATAAAAAGTCTAAAGAAATTTGGGAAAAATAGCCATGGGAAAAGACCTGAGAAAAAGCCCCGAAGGAAAGGAAGCAAGCGAGACAATTATTGTAGACATTTTGTCTATGAGAAAAATGGCTGACATAAAAGCCTGATAGAAATGAAAGGACCTGAGGAAATAAGAAAAAGACAAAGAAGAAATCCTTTAGACAAAATGTCTAAAGGAATTCCTTCAGACTTTTTGTCTGAAGGATTTTAGGACCAAGGAGCCCGAAGGACCCCGAAGGGTAGGTGCCCTTGTGGGGGACTCTCGACCAAAATGAAGGACAGTTATCCAAAGCTGAAGGGACACTTCCCCTTTGGAAAGGATCAAACAAGAAAGCTAAAGGAATTGCCAAGGAGGGTGATGGGTGCACAGACGTCAAAGTTGGGCACCATGAACTAGCCATTGGTTTTCAAATGGCAATGGGCCCGTGAACGTCAATTTTATGGCAATGAAATAGCTGTTGATATTTTGAGTGCTAACCAGAAGGGAGCCTGAAGAGCCAAAGAAGTAGCAGAAGACAACCCTCGAGGGCCGAAAGAGACAAAAGAGCCAAATTTAGAAATGAACAAAATAGTCCAGGTGGCAAAGGGGAAGTGTTACTCTAGCGGTTGGAATAGTTCCTACCAAGTGGTCATCAAGGGGTGTGAACAGTGAATGATGTGCCCTATTTTCTCCACTTTGCATTTATAAGTAGAAAAAATGCATGAATATTTGAAGGGAGTAGTCTGTTTGTAGAAAGGAGGCATGGCCCATGCTTTCACATTAATGTTTGAATGCCAAAGTCAAAGCAGGGGCCGACACAACATATCTATCAAGCAGCTTCCTCTTCCCAAGGCTCAAAATGCATGTGGGCCAACTTGCCAAAGGGCACCAAAGTCTTTTCTAGAAGGCACCTTTACTTCTTCTCTTTCTATATATTGTAAACTTCTCATTTTGAGAAGGGGATAACTTCTTAGCCTGTAAGGCAAAGCTCTACCCAAAAAAATCTTTGGGTTTGTAAGGTAGAGCTCTGTTGGATTTTACCTTGAATCAAGAC
Source organism: Torreya grandis (assembly GCA_037957365.1). Taxonomy (NCBI): domain Eukaryota; kingdom Viridiplantae; phylum Streptophyta; class Pinopsida; order Cupressales; family Taxaceae; genus Torreya; species Torreya grandis. The sequence goes on along the minus strand of JARHVA010003725.1, from coordinate 159,084 downwards.
TTAGCAATTTTTTACCTCCATTTGAACTTGCACTCAAGCATATGTCTATGTTTTCATTTTTTGTTAAGTCATTTTCTTTTATGCTTTCACAGAATGATTCTAGCATGTCTAGTGCATTGTGAAGTTTCTTCTTCTACAAGTTTGCTAGAAGTATCTCCAGTAAGAATATAGGCACATGTGAATAGAGTGCCATAGTGTGTCTGAGAACACCTATAGTATTTCTTCCTCCATGTATCTCCACAGACCCCTGACTCACTAATACAGAATATTTCCTCATATCAAATGAAGTGTATGCCAGCTTATGCTTGGTGAAAAGTGTATGTTTGAGCTAGGTAGGTCAAATTTTTTTGGTGTATCACCTTTTAGTTTAGGTTTAGGTTCTATTTTCAACATCCTTCTCCCTTTTCAACCCCCCCCATTTTTCATTATTTGTTAGCAGTAGGAAATTTAGGACCTAAAAGATACATCAAAGGGAGCTAGCCCTTATCTAGAGACTCTCCCCCCAGTTTTGCTAGGCCCACAGGCAAGAGGGGAATTTCCATTGTTGCGCGTAGAAGGTAGGAGCTCAACCTCCTATTTAGGGTGCAATCCACTACGTCAACAGTTTTTGGCATGCTTGATGGGACCAACTAGGACAAGTTTTATCCAAAGAGTTGAAGAATTTTGGTGTGTTCTTCAACCAACCAACCTTTGGAGGCTTTTTTCATCAACACCAATGGCGACTCTGAGTTGAATTAGCTAGTTAAGTAGTCCTAGTGCCATCAATAAATCACATATTTTGTATAACTTTGGTGAAGCTCAGGTTGTCATGGAATCACCTCAAACTCTAGTGTTACTTCCCTCATTATTGAAGGGTAACCAAGAGAGCTATTTGAGGTGATTCCATGAACAACCTGAGCTTGATAAAAACTACATGAAAGAAAACAAGGTCCATGGTTCTGAGCAATGGGATTATAGACACCAAATATGTTTTCAATTGAAGTAGCTCTTCTTGTGCATCAACAGACCTTTCCTAGTCTTCCTCAAATCCCTCAGTTCTATCAACATGATGGCAAGATCCTGACTTGGAAGAAAATAGTGGAATCATGGGGCAGGAAGGAGAAGAAAGGTTTTGTTCAAAACCTTGAAGAAGATGAACCTGCTCCTACTCATCATGATGATTCCTATGACCTCCAAGAAAGGCTCTTTCAAGAAGATCTAGCCAGGATAATTGTAGATTTGGAGTCCAGAGTGAGATTCCTCAGCCAATGTGTGATGGGTGCAGTAGTTTCCATGTCTGAATACACCCGATCTACACACCTCCAAGAGAGTTATCAGGCCACACCTAATATAGATGAGGTTTTGGCCAAATAGAAAGAGGAGAATCATTCAATTCTAGCTCAAGGACTGCCTCCTCTTCAACATAGTTTTAATCGTCAGCCTTCCACTTCATCCCTTTTCAAGGAGGAACCTATTTTGTAGGAGGTGAGTGAGGAAGAAAAGATCCAATTTGCAGTTTCCCATGAGGCTATCATGGATGTCAAAGAAGAATAAATCATAATCGATGCTCCTTTTGAAGACATCATTGACAATAGAGAAGACACAGGGCATGCATACATGTAGATGTTTCAGCAATATGAGGAGGAATGTAAGCATGGTGAGCTCTCTCCCCCTTTGTTTGATGAACTTCCTTGTTGCTTCGATGAGGAGGATGACCATGCCATAGAGCCTGAGTTGGAGGAGGATCAGTTGGATGTCCTTAAACAATTGGAGACTCTGATCCTTGAGCAAGAAAAGGAGAGGCCTGTTCATCTTGAGAACAACATTGAAGAAGAGAGCCTTAAACAAGAAGGTGATGTTCTGTGGGATGAGCAATCAGTTTGTGATTCTATTTCAAACACCACCACAGTCACCCTTCTTCAATAAAACCATGATAAAGCAGAGGACGAGTTTGATAGGGTCTTCAAAGAAATAAAAGGGAATGAGTCAAACCATGGTGCACTACAAAGGAGCTATGTAGTTCAAGGGGCTTATGGTGATGAGCCAACAACCATTGATTTCTTGATAAAATACACCAACATGAAGGACCAGTATTTGACAAGCTTCCAAGAATAAGAAGAGTACATATATGTTGGGAGCATGTTTGCCTCTGATCCACTCGATTGCAAGACAATCAAGGTGGAAAACAAGAGGAGCAGGTCACTAAGTCTCCTTTCCATTCAACCACATATCTGGCACCATAAGTTTCCTTGCCATGAAGGAGACTTAAGAAATTTTATATTTGATCTAGGAGGGAGGAAAATATACCTGGTGAGCTTTACATAGTAGTTTACTTTTAGTTTCTTTTCCTATTTTCCCTAAGTGCTATTTGCACAAGTAGTGTTTTTGGCCTTGTGTGTGTTTTCCTTTGTGTTTGGGGTAAAGGCTTCATGATTTATTCTTGGATGTCTCAAGATGGTTGATAACTCTTTCAAAGCTGCATCTGTCTCTGTGCCCAATAGACTTTAAGGCAAATAGTTTCTAAGCATAACAAGCATGCTTCCCCTGGGAGTCACCAATTTATTGACCATTTATAGTCCAACATGCCAAAAATTAGTCTCCTTCCTTCCTTAATGTTGTGAGCCAGTTCAATTTTTGATTTTTCAAAAGTCTAAATTTCTATGGACTCTGCAAGAAATTTCTATCAACTCTGCAGGCCTATTTCTACGGACTTTACAGGAAATTTCTATAGACTCTGCAAGAAGTTTCTATGGACTTTGCAGGAAATTTCTACGGACTATGCAGGAAATTTCTATGAACTATGCAGGAAATTTCTACGGACTCTATAGGAAATTTCTACAAACTCTTATCCAAAGAAATTCAAAAGGAAAGAGAGCTAAAATGGTTCACGACACTTTTCCTTAAGGTTAAATAAGTGGTTCAATGTTAGGGTTCAATGACATGATATTTCCAAGAGTTAGCATCTTTGAACCATTAAACCATTGAACTAGTTCAATGCTTTGGTTCAAAGCTTTGGTTCAAGTGCTTGGTTCAATAGCTTAGTTCAGTCAGCTTGGTTCAACAACCTGGTTCAAGCAGCTTGGTTCAATGCCTTGGTTCAATGCCTTGGTTTAACAACTTGTTTCAATAGTTAGTTCAATGCCTTGGTTCAATGAGTTGGTTCAATGCCTTGGTTCAATGACTTGGTTCAATCGCTTGGTACAATAGTCGGTTCAATGCCTTGGTTCAACATTTGGTTCAAAGGAACCATTCAAGTTCCCTTGTGGAGGGAAGTTTTAGACCCAAGTGCCCTTGCAGAGGGCAGGGAACACTTAAAAAAGGATTAAAAGGTGAACAAGTTTTCTTCAGAGTTTTATTTAAGGCAAGGGATGAGAATTTCTTTGGACAAAATGTCTGAAGGAATTCCTTCAGACATTTTATCTGAAGAAATTCTTCGAAAGAAAATCCCATGAAATGAAAAGACCGAGGTGAAATCAAGAAGTGATTTCTTTTAGACTTTTGTCTAAAAGAATTCCTTCGGACAAGAAGTCTGAAGAAATTTAGGAAAAATAGCCGTGGGAAAAGACCTGAGAAAAAGATCCAAAGGAAAGGAAGCGAGCGAGACAATTCTTGCAGACATTTTGTCCATGAGAAAAATGGCCGAGATAAAAGCCCAACATAAATGAAAGGACCTGAGGAAATAAGCAAAAGACAAAGAAAAAATCCTTCAGAAAAAATGTCTGAAGGAATTCCTTCAGACTTTTTGTCTAAAGGATTTCAAGACCAAGGAGCCCGAAGGACCTCGAAGGGCAGGTGCCCTTGCAGGGGACTCTCAACCAAAATGAAGGACACTTATCCAAAGCTGAAGGGACACTTCCCCTTTGGAAAGGATCAAACAAGAAAGCTAAAGGAATTGACAAGGAGGGTGATGAGTGCACAGATGTCAAAGTTGGGCACCATGAACTAGCCATTGGTTTTCAAATGGTGACGGGCCCGCAAATGTCAATTTTACGACAATGAAATAGCTGTTGATCTTTTGAGTGCCAACCAGAAGGGATCTTGAGGAGCCAAAGAAGTAGCAAAAGATAGCCCTTGAGGGCCGAAAGAGACAAAAGAGCCAAATGTAGAAATGAAAAAAATAGTCCAGGTGGCAAAGGGGAAGGAGTTACTCCAATGGTTGGAATAGTGCCTGCCAAGTGGTTATCAAGGGGCGTGAACAATGAACAACCCACCCTATTTTCTCCACTTTACATTTATAAGTAGACAAACCACATGAATATCTGAAGGGAGAAATCTATTTTCAAAAAAGAGGTGTGGGCCGATGCTTTCACATTAATATTTGAATGCCAAAGTCAAAGTAGGAGTTGACACAACATTATCTATCAAACGGCTTCCTCTTCCTAAGGCTTAGAATGCACATGGGCCAACTTGAAAAAGGGTGCCAAAGTCTTTTCTAGAGGGCACCTTTACTTCTTCTCTTTCTATATATTGTAAACTTCTCATTTTGAGAAGGGGATATCCTCTTAGCCTGTAAGGCAAAGCTCTGCCCAAAAATATCTGGGTTTGTAAGGCAAAACTCTGCTAGATTTTACCTTGAATCAAGACATAGCAGTTTTTACCTCCATTCTAATTTTGCACTTTTGTCATGTTCCTTTATGCTTTCTCAAGATGATTCAAGCATGTCTAGTGTATTGTGAAGTTTCCCTTTTGCAGGTCTGCCAGAAGTGTCCCTAGAAGAGTATAGGCATATGTGAATAGACTACCATAGTGTGTCTCAGAACACCTCTAGTAGTTATTCCTTCCTGTATCTCCATGGACCCCTAATTCATTGACATAGAAGAGTTTACCACATCAGATGAAGTGTATGTTAGCTTGTCCTTGGTGAAAAGTGTAGGTTTGAGCTAAGTAGATCAAACTTTTTTGGTGTATCACCTTTTAGTTTAGGTTTAGGTTCTATTTTCAGCATCCTTCTCCCTTTCCAACACCCCCCTCCCTTTTTTCATTATTTTTTAGTAGTATGAAATCTAGGACCTAAAAGATACATCAAAGGGAGCTAACCCTTATCTAGAGACTCTCCCCCCAGTTTTGCTAGGCCCACAGGCAAGAGGGGAGTTTCTATTGTTGTGCATGGAAGGTAGGAGCTCAGCCTCCTATCAAGGGTGCAATCTGATGCATCAATAGGCTGATTTCATTCTTTTTCTTTCTTCTTTTCAAGGGACCATCCATCAATCGTATGTGTCAGCCACTCCCTCAAGGGGGCATCATTATAGCCTTCCCAAATGTTGTTTGGAGCTTTTTCTTCAATAATTATCTTCTTTCATTATTAATGGCCTTTTTCATTATTTGATAAGAGATTACTATGCATATACCTTTGAAATCCTTCCCAAATAGGGGTAAATTATAGACACCTAAAAATGGACACAAGTAGCTTCCGACCAGACATCAGATCAATTTCTACCAACCATTATAAATTAAGCCTAGGAATCACTAAACATCCTAAATTTATTTTTCACATCATTAATAAATGCTCAAAATTATGTTGAAGCATCCCTATTTGGGGTATCATATCATATGGAATAATAACCTCTCATGGATTTATCCATAATCACCTTATAACATGACACATATCAATTTGGCTTATAGACCCATTAAGTGGGGCACTTGATCAAATATTGAAGAAATAAAAATTCTAATCAAAGTCAATTAAAAGATTAAATAAGATTAAATGCCTCATTGAATTATCTATTTTCAATTAATGAATCTTTAAAAATAAAAATTCCAAAAATTAAAATATCAAGCCTTTCATCGTTGCCTTTATGAGTTGTCAAGATCTTTGAAAATATCTTAAAATATCTAATCTGAGATACATGCCTATTAATTGAAAATCATAATTATTTGAAAATTATTAACTCAATTAGAGTTAGTTTTATATCACCTAGGGTTAGTTTGAATCCATTTCATGTTTAAAATCAGCCTTAACTCACATTGGGTGAGAGTTAACTCCTAAGGCTATAAATACAAGGCCATGCCTATTGGTTTTCAAGCCATTTTGGTGCAAATTTATTATTCATGAATATCTTCAAAAAACTCTTTGATGTAGTTTTATAATGCATAAATGCCTTGAAATTAGTGTTATCATACCCAAATCTTAAGCCAAGCAACATTAAAGCCAAGGTTCCAAGGAGAAAAGGAGTCAATCAAGCTTTCATTGTCAAAGACTTCTTGATGCACAAGCTAAGCAATCCATTTGGAGATCCAAGGAAGGTAAAATAATTTTTTATTTTATGTTTTTGTTGTGATTTCATTTAATTTTATTACCTAAGCTCTCCCTAGTGTCTAGGCTAGAGGTTTTAGGATTTTAGTATGTTCATTTCATTTGTTTTATGAGACTAACACAAGACTAACCTCCCCTCTATGTTAAATCCTTGTTCACAATATGTTCAACCCTAAACATTATCTACAAGGACCCTCTTGATTCCCAAATGACTGATTTTAAATTGAATGTATAAGAAAAAAATAAATTGGTTTAGTACTACTTGGTAGAGTAACATCACACAATTCATCATGCATTATGTCTTTGAAAATAGTGGATTACTTAAGAAAATATAGAATATAAATCATGACTCAAGTATTTTTTTGATGGTCCACAATATCATAAGGCTTGGGTGCTTGAACTTAAATCTTATAAGGATGAGATGTATATTATAGGCTTGAGGAGGGGTGTTATGGTTACCCACCTCGGTCATGAGAACTAGGATGAGAGTGTGACAATTTGTTCCCTACCACTACATGTTATTGCAACATCTACATTATAAAAAATCATCATACAATCAAAAATATAAATTATATAACTTGGAGAGAGATAAAATTTATTAATATCTAGGGTATCATCACATAAAACATCATAAACAACCCTATCGTGCCTCAATACATAAGATAGTATTGTATGATAAACATGAGGAATGAAACATGAAAACATTGATAATCATATGTATAAAAACCATATGAGAAAGTTTATTAACATGTAAAAATTAAGTACTACCCATGGATATTTATAAACTATTATAGTATGTAAATATAATCTACCCATGAGATAAGAGGAGAAACACAAAGTTAAGAATGAGACATAAGGGGAAGAGAACAAAGTGTAACACCCTCATGTGCTAATTCCAAAACCAATTACAAATATATTTCTTTAATAAAATTAATTTATCATCTCAATTGTGTCACATAAATTTAATAAACCCATGTTTAATATCACATTCATAAAAAAGTCATAGTTATTTACAATGATGAATATTGTGTTTATATCCATAATTAATCCTTTCAGATTAATATGGAAAGCCTACTATGTCTACATCAATTTGTTGAATGCTAATGCTAGGTTATGATCATAAAACCTATGGATTATGGGCCCACATAAGACGTCTACCTCAAGGTAACCCTAAAAATCATGTTATAATAATGGAAAAATCACTTAGGTAACTTCATAAAAACATGGGAAAATTAATCATTTAAGTGCCCAATCTAATGCATATGTTAGGTTGTGGAGCTAAAAACTTCACTGATGTAGACATGGAGGAGGTTGTTGAGAGGTTGCTGAGTTGCAGAGCAACCGACGTCAGTCTGATCAATCGACATCAGTCATATACAGTGAGCAGAGCAATCGACATCAGTTAGGTATCGACTGACGTCGGTCATCTCTAGCCAGACAGGGACCGACGTCGATCGCCTGTGCAGTTCCAGAACTATTAGTTCACGAACAGTTTGTTAACGAATTGATTTTTTGCATGATTAAAGACTAATTTTAGTCTTGAGCTATGGATCTAATTATTGTAATTGGATGTCTAATTATTGTTTGCATGAGATCTATATAATAGGCTCATGGGTTATATTGTAAAGTGTGCTAGTTTGAGAGAGCAAGGTTAGCTCCTTCAGAGTGAAGAGAGCAAGGTGTGTTCCTCCTAGTGCCACAGTGCCAAGTGTGTATGATCAGGTAGATCTGCTGGTTGTTGCAAAATCTGGTAGAGATCCACAGGGGTACTAGTTTGGAGAATCAGAAGGGTTCTTCATGTGTGTATGTTCTCAATTGGTAGGTGTGCAAGGCCAGGTTGATCTACGGTTTAGAAAGATCAGGTGAGATCTACATGTGTAAGTAAGGTCAGTTGATCTGCAGGTGTGTGTGTGTGTGTGTGTGTGTGTGTGTGTGTGTGTGTGTGTGTGCGCGCGCGTGCGAGATCTAGGTTTGTAGGTGTGCAAAACTAGGTTGATTTGTAGGTGTGTAAGATCAAGGAGGTCAGCAACACAATAGGTAGCAAGATCATGTGAGATCTACTTAGATTACAGTGTGTAATCAATCATGGATTATGTGGAGTACTTGTGTACTGGTAGTAGTGATACTGACTGGTGGTACTGGAAGTAGTGATACTGACTAGTTGGAGGTGAACACCAACTCTATGTTTGAGTTGTGTGTTGGGACCATAATTGAGAGAGTGAGCTCTTGAAGGTGAATTAATGTACACTTGGTGTGGGAAGCCTATAAAGTGTGGAAGAGTGTGGCATCTCTTCATTGTAATTTTTTTCTGGAAGAGTATTAATACAATTGGGTATTGTCTCTCATATTCTATGTTATTTCTGAATTCTAGTTACTTATTACTTCTGGTTAAATTCCGCATTTAGTTGCTTGTACATGGTAATCAATTGTGCTTTTGAGTCCTAACAAAGTGGTATCAGAGCTAAGGTTGCAGGGATCAGGTTTGTGTTTGATTACAGGTCACTCTCAGGGGTTTTTGATTAAGCGGGAGTATAGCAATGGCAAAAAAAAGTACACTAAGAATGGAGGAATTGAAAAGCAAGAATGGTCAATTACGGTGTTATGGAAAGAAAGAGCAGGTAAAGAAAGATTGTTGGTTGGTAGAAGATCAGCATGAAAGAACTGAAGAAGCAGATGTTGCAGGTGTTGTTGCATAGGATGCTCTGGTATGTTCCTTGGATAAAGTAGAATCTTGTTTTATAGATTTTGTTGCCTCTTTCCATGCAGCCTGAAATAGAGTATTTTTCCATGTTAAGGTCTTTGGAGACTTTGGAAAGATTTATTTAGGGGCTGGTGTGCCTTGTCAAAGTTTTGGCAAAGGAGAAGTGTGGCTGAAATTGCAGATGGCCAACACATGGGTGTTGAAGTAGGTCATGCAGGTCCCAGTCTTGAAGATGTGGCTAATTTCTTTAGGAAAGTTGGGTGATGAGAGATGCACATAAACTCTCACAGTGGATGCACTTGAATTAGCAGGTGGTAAGAAAGTAGGTATCCTTTATCTATTTACTTATGTTACTGATTCTTCTTCTATTGCGAAGACGTGGCTTTATAGGCTTGGTCACACGAACAAGAAGGAGATGCATGTTCTTAAGAGGAAGTCAGATGTCTTTGATAGACTTAAGAATTGGAAAGCCTTGGTGTTCATAGAGGAGATGATAGATAGAGATCAGTGGAGAAGGCTGATTACTTCTGAGTAGGGTAGTTTAGACAGGGTTTTGATCCAAAGAGAGCTCACAAGTAAAAAATCATCACTCACAGGAGAACATAGGTACCAGCATCAGTCAGGAGGAACTAGCATCGAATAGACAAATGCTGATGTCGATCATGTGCAGACTAGAGCTGGTGGTGTCGAGCAGGGTAAGACTGATGTTGGTCAGGGAACCGACATTAGTGATAGGTAGACACTGACATCGGTCAGGAAACCGGCGTCGGTAGTCAGGACAGTTGCATGGAACTGACGTCGATCGGATGCAGACTGTGTGGTGACTGAGATCGGTCACTAGAATAGATTTTAGGTAGACAACAAGCTATCAAGGAATCTCAAACACCCATATGGAGGACTGAAAGGGTAAGTAAGCCTCAAATTCATTATTCCTCTTCTTTATACTCATTGCTCACTATAGAGTAGGAAGGATCTAGGAAATAGTGGGAGCATGGCATGAATGAGGAATTTGATTCCTAGGATGTAGAACCAAAAGAGAGATTTGGTAGGGTTGTCAACTGGTATGAAAGCACTAAAAGATGAATAGATTCCTTAGTTAAAGAATAGAGTGAATGGATACGTGAGATAGAAGGCCAGGTCATATGGTCTTGAGCAAGCTGCAGAACAGTGGTACAGGTTTGACAGGTGGATGACAAAGCATGACTTTAGTCAATGTCATTGTAACCATTGTGGTTTCTTTACCAGGTTGGATAATGGTCATGACATTATCCTGTTACTGTATGTGGATGATGAGCTTGTTGCAAGTTCATACATGCAGGGTTTTACTAAACTAAAGGTAAAGTTAGTTCAGTGGTATGTCATGAATAATTTAGGAGCAGCAAAATTCTTTGGCATGAGTATTCTTAGAGACAGGGAAGATCACAGGTTGATGTTGTCTCAAGATGATTGTGTGAAGGTAGTGTAGGATGTAGTACAACAAGTGCACCTATGGATGGATAGTTCACAAAATAGGGTCCCTAATCACATGATGAGGTTGAGTACATGTGTACTCCCTGATATTGCCCCAATAGTGGGAGTTGTCAGCAAGTTTATGGCCAATCTGGGAAAGAAGCATTGGAGGGCAGTTCAGTGGATTCTCAGGTATCTGAGAGGGACCAGCAGCAGGTGCACATGCTTGCAGGGTCAAGTTATTTTCTACATGGGTTTGTAGATGCGAATGCGGCAAGTTACTTAGATGACAAGAGGTGCACCATAGGTTTTGTGGTGGTTGGTCTTCAGGATTGATCTTGAAGAGGGATGCAAGCTAGGAAATAGATTAGATGGTGTACAGGTATAGGTACAATGCAGCTATTTATCTCCAAGTGGGAGATTGTTAGGTTATGGAGCTAAAAACTTCACTGATGCAGACATGGAGGAGGTTGTTGAGAGGTTACTGAGTTGCAAAGCAACTAATGTCAATCTGATCAATCGACGTCGGTCATATATAGTGAGCAGAGCAACTGACATCAGTCAGGTATCGACTGATGTCGGTCATCTCCAGCCAGATAGGGACTGATATCGGTCACCTGTGCGGTTCTAGAATTGTTAGTTCATAAACAGTTTGTTAATGAACCGGTTGTTTGCATGATTAAAGGATATTTTTAGTCTTGAGCTATGGATCTAATTATTGTAATTGGATATCTAATTATTTTTTGCATGAGATCTATATAATAGACTCTTGGGTTGTATTGTAAAGTGTGCTAGTTTGAGAGAGCAAGGTTAGCTCCTTCAGAGTGAAGAGAGCAAGGTGTGTTCCTTCTAGTGCCATAGTGCCAAGTGTGTATGATCAGGTAGATCTATTGGTTGTTTCAAGATCTGGTAGAGATCCACAGGGGTGCTAGTTTGGAGAATCAAAAGGGTTATTCATGTGTGTATGTTCTAGGTCAGTAGGTGTGCAAGGCTAGGTTGATCTGTGGTATAGCAAGATCAGGTGAGATCTACATGTGTAAGTAAGGTCGGTTGATCTGTGGGTGTGTGTGGGTGTGTGTGTGTGTGTGTGTGTGTGTGTGTGAGATCTAGGTTTGTAGTTGTGCAAAACTAGGTTGATTTGCAGGTGTGCAAGATTAGGGAGGTCAACAACACAATAGGTAGCAAGATCAGGTAAGATCTACTTGGAGTATGTTGTGTACTTGGAGTACAGTGTGTACTCGGTCGTGGAGTATGTGGAGTACTTGTGTACTGGCAGTAGTGATACTGACTGGTGGTACTGGCAGTAGTGATACTGACTGGTTGGAGGTGAACACCAACTCTATGTTTGAGTTGTGTGTTGGGACTATAATTGAGAGAGTGAACTCTTTAAGGTGAATTACTGTACACTTGGTGTGGGAAGCCTATAAGGTGTGGAAGAGTGTGGCGTCTCTTCATTGTAATTCTTTTTTGGAAGAGTATTAATACAATTGGGTATTGTCTCTCATTCTGTGTTATTTCTAAATTCTAGTTACTTATTACTTCAGGTTAAATTCCGCATTTAGTTTCTTGTACATGGTAATCAATTATGCTTCTGGGTCCTAACAACATAGGACATCCGGTTCAATGCCATGATTATAAAAGGTTTACCACAATCACCCAAAATAAATATAATTGTCGATAAAGGTTGGCTATATAATTTTATACATTTTGATCTAGATAGTTTGATGGGTAGGGGGGTCATTGAATTTAATTGGGTGTGCTTAAGCTAACATGGCTGACCGAGTCATGGCCTTTCTATCTAGAGGCATTACATCTTTTTGTTCTAGTGTTTAATGATACATGGCATCATTTTGTGTAATTTTGACTGGTATTGAGAAATAAAATACAAGTTATGATATTTACATATGATTATGTGCCATTAAAACACTTTTCAACTTCCCATTGTCTTGAAATCTCACTGGGGTAGATATGTTAAGTCATGCCACACTTTAATTTATGTTGCATCATTGTGAGTTAAAGACATGTGGCTTATATTGGTGGGGTTGCATCTATTTGAACATGGGTTCAATGTTGTGATGCCATAAGGTAAACCCACATGGTAAAAAGTGATTAATATGCAAGCCCAATAGACTATCTTACTACAAATTCCTTATTCAAATGTGTGAGGGTATGACATTCTGCCCCTTGGCACTAAGTAATGGGGTTGCACCCATTTAGACTTAGGCTCGAGTTGAAAATCCTTTTAGAAGGATGAAACTTATTCCAAAGCTTATAAGCTACTCACTGAGAGTGCCTTCAAAAAAACATGAATTAGTGATTGAAATTATGATTTACAAGTGAAAAGCTATAATTTCCTCACAACCTCATATGCCTTGATTTCTATACCAAATTACTTTATGAATTCCTACTGTATAAGTATGTATAATCAAGACACATGGAATAAAGGTGAAAATCAAGTTCATACATTAGAAGAGTTTTCAAAGCCATGCCCTTATGTTATTATGATGTATGGCAAACTCAGCTGACTAAGTGAAAAATAATCAACTAAGCAAAAAACTATACAAAATTTCCAAGTGGCATAGAAGAGCCAAGTTAGAATTAATGACTTATAAAAAATCACAAAAGGTTGTCATTTTATCCCATGATGACATGTGTTAGGGTAAAAAAGACAAAAAAAATACATGACTAAGTAATAGGTTGTGAAAATGAGTGAAGTATCATACTTTGCACAAGCCAAAATTGAATACTTAGAAAATTGGCCAAATTAAGAATTTAACCAAAAGAACACAATTTTTTTTTGATGCTATGTAACTAGGCAAATAAAATAGTGTCAAGATCAAGCCATGCGACTAAGCCAAAAACATAGGTGGTCAAGCTTGAACAAGTACAATAATAGTTGATTAAGTCCATAAGTCCTAAATAACAAAAGTATGACCTAAGATCCAAAATTCAAAGGTAATTTAACAATGGAAACTAATAGAAAAAAATGCTAAAGAGATCATCATTTTCCTTAGATATCAAAATGTGAAATTATTTAATGCACATGGGCTAGGTATCTAAATTGTCATTCAAGTTGTTACTAATAGTTGGCTTAATTTAAGTTTAACATTCCAATTTTCATGGCCATTTAAATTTATTTATAGTAGTTGATGTAGACACTAAAATTATGCATCATAAGTCTTTTATGACATGTACATTATTGATGAGTCTAGTATCCTGAAATCTTGAAATAAGTTAAGTCTGAAATGTGGTAGAATCCTCTAAAACCTATAATTTGCATCATAACTCCTAGAGGTCTTAAACCCCTCTCAAACATCTTGAAAGTATATACATAAAATTTAACTTAAATTATAAGGAAGTAAATTTCTATATATAAATGTCAACTTATTTTATGTATATACATCCTGATTCACCCATGGTAATTACTTTTACTAAATTACCATCATAATTTTTTTAACCACCCATAATACTAAAATATATAAACAAAATACCTTTTAACCAAGTAAATAAATATCCTTAATAGCCTCCATCATAATCAAAAACCATGTAAACAACTTTGATTTATACTTAGCAAGTTGGTTTCATGGTTGAAAATAACCAAATGGACTTTAGCTAAAAAACCAAATGGACTTTAGCTAAAAAAATTAGAATCATTATTTATCCTCCTATGATCAAGTTGATCCATTTTAGATCGATGCCAATTACATATACCTCTACATTGCTCTTTATAAGGGACGTGACTTTGACTAGAGAAATGCTGATGAAATTTCCATTGCCTATGTTGTTGATTTTATGTGGAAATATGTATTGTAAAAAAAAGACCTTGTTAGCCTTCAAGAAGCTTAGAATTAAAAATATTCATCTCAATCCCATTGAAGGATGGTAGTGAAGTCTAGGGAAGTTTATTTGGATTTCTTCATAATTTGCTCTTTACATTCTATCATTTATTCTTGTTCAGTTCTATCTAAATTCCTAAACCACCTTAGATCCTTATAAATCTATCTTATATCATTTATGATATCTCTTTAATTTCTTGTACTCATATTTATATCCATCCATACAAAATTGACATCGATTCATACATAATCAATGTCGATCTTGTAAATGAACATCGATCCCTATGTTTTTATTATTATGTGTGCAACCTGAGCTTGTTCTAACAATTTGAATTAACTTTAATCAAAATATCCATATATATTTATGTTAATCATATGTATATGTTATATTATTTATCTCATCCATCTATCGTAAATAATTTGTATGCATTTATATTAGCAAATATCTTTAACATGATTTGTATCTTGTTTATCAGTTTTATCCACTTGATTGCATAAATAGTGGATTGACCTCTAATGAAGTCTACCACTTCTTGGAAATGATCTTGTATTAGGCAGTCCACCCACCTACCTATTTTATTAATCCAATATTGTCTAAGTTATCTTTGTTGTGCAGGTCATCCTTCCTAGCTAAAAAGGAGTTTCCACCTTGCTAGATCAATGGTGTGCATTCCCATCACAGATATACTTCTCTCAAAACCCTTTATCAATTCTATTCTTAGTAAGTTAATTTTACTAAGAAAACAAACCAAAAAAATACTAAAACAATTACCTTGATCATGAAGGGCATAAATAATTATATTATATCCAAATCATGTTTTAGCATTCTCTAAGAATCACATTTTCATTCTCTTGGATCTAAGGCTACCCTAAAATTATTAAACATGAGATAGATGTTAATGAATGTATAAATACAATCATTCATTAGCCTCATATTTTATTGTCATTTAAACATGGATAATTGAATTATTTATATAAAATATAGAGCATCTCAATGTACAGGTTGGTCCATGATAGACATCTAATATCTTATGACCATAATACCTCCCTGTAATATTCATTTATTAGGTGTCTCTACTATTGAACATAGAACCAAAGTCATTCATTTTAAAGGTTTATGGTTACAAATACCTCTCACAAGTGTAGAAGTTCCCTCATCCACAAAAAATAACTATAATATGGACTACCATATTATTACTATCAAACACATCTCACCTTATTCCTAGGGAGAAAAACAATAGGGCTCACTAATATATTACTTAATTCAAACTATCAAATGCAATGGTTTAGGAGGAACTGATATTCCTAAATAAGTACTATAATTAACTATAATTAATGTGTTTATTCTCAAGGAATAAAAACATAAGGTATTAATCTTGTTCATTTTATTATTCTTAAGAGTTATTCATTATATACTTTTAAAAGTATAGTGAGATTAAGGTAAGTAATACTCAGACCTAGCATTATTTAGGTCAATATTTAGATTTCCTATCAATATACAACCCTTTTTAAGGAAATGAAAATGATATATAAATTAGAATGTGGGTATGTGCATGGAGTTGGGTGATAATTCCATGGACTTAACCCATAATGCATATGTGTTATTACATAACGAATATGTGTTATTGACATAACATGTATGTATTATGGCTCGGGGCACCTGAGCCATAACACATACACATTTTTGGTAAAAGGAACATGTACGCGTTCCTTTACCAATAGGACTACATATGTATTATAAGAACGTGTACACATTCCTTCAACATAAAAATAAAAATTGAATCCCATTTCATTTCTTCTTGTGTTTTTCTCCATTTATTCTTGCATTCGTGTTTTACCCTAGTATTTATGTTTTTCTCCCTCTGTGTGGAAATCCTTGGTTTTGATCATGTCAATAGTATAAATTATTGTTTTTGCTCCTTCATTCATGATATCAATGATGCCATTATGAAGAAGAGGTAAGTTTTGTGAATTAAATCAATTTTTGTGAATGTTTGGCATAGTTTAATTTGTAATTTTTATCCAATAGGTCGGCATGCTCTACCTAACCCTCTATCTAACCCTCTACCCAACCCTACTAACCCTCTACCTAACCCTCCACATAATCCTCCTATAGTTTCACTAGATCCCCTAGGCAGTCAGGAGGATATAACTGCACACATAGTGGAGAACAAAATCTAAATTGTGTAGATAATTAGGAGAATGAGGGAGCCCACTTCCATGAATACCCACCACACCTATTTGGTTAATACCATAGAGTTAGTATTATGTCAATTTGATTTGATAACAAGTCAAATTTATAGATGGAGCTCATATAGGGATATCTGTAGGGCTTACTATGCTGATAAATTGTCAACATATGAGGTGAACAAGAAAGAAAAAATTAAAAAAACACATTTGTGCCTTATTTATCGACCTATCTACCAATGCACCATTTCCTATAGTGACTAATCATTTACCAATCCATAGATTCAAACACAATTTGATTAAAGCCAATTTATGAGAGCGATGGTGGATGGTGTTTGACTATCACCTTGTAATAATCATGAGGTCCCTTTGTAATTTTTGAGGAAACTCTACTGTGAGTTTACCCTAAATAAAATTCCAATTTTTTTGACTATGGTGAGTTTCAAGGCTGAGGAAAAGGTTATGTGTAGGATCAACTAGGTGTACATCATGCACTTAATCAGCCTGAAAGAATCCCTACCCAAAATCCACTTCATCTAGAGTTTCCCTCTATGGTGAATGAAGTTGTGGAGATAGACACTTTACATACACTTAGTACACTTACTGATATACTTGTTCAACATACGAGTATTATTTTAGAGATATATGCTCAAGATACTCTACCTATCATCTTTAGCTAACCCCACCCATGCATATCTTGTGGTGTATATATACTGGACCTTCGGATAATGATGGTGGTGTTTCAAGGGGCTTGGAAGATATGGTCTTAACTGATGAGTTATTGGCACACATGTTTGGTTTGGATATGTTGGGACCCTCTACACACATGTGGGTATCTTTTATGTTTAATTTCATGTTAATTTTTAAGTTATATTTACAAATTTAAAAGGTTTAAATTAATTTACACATTTAAATTATATATATATATATATATATATATATATATATATATATATATCTATACACACACACACACACATATATATATACATATATACACACACACACACACATATGTATATATATACATATATAGATATATATATGTATATATATATATACATATGCATATATATATATATACTTATGTATATATATACATATATATGTATATATATATATATCTATATGTATATATATACATATATATATATATATATATGCATATATGCATATATATATGTATATATATACATATGTATATATATATATATGTATGTATATATATATATATATATGTATATATATACATATGTATATATATACATATACATATACATATATATATATGTATATATATAGATATGTACATATATATATACATACATATATATGTATATATATATATATATGTATATATGTATGTATATATGTATATATATATATATGTATATTTATATATATACATATACATATATATACATATATATACATATAATGTATATATCTACATTATATGTATATATATATATATATATAGATATGTACATATCTATATATATATATATATATATATATATATATATAGATATGTATATATATATATATACATATATATACATATATATGTATGTATATATATACATACATATATATATATATACATACATATATATATATATACATATATATACATACATATATATATACATATACATATACATATACATATATGTATATGTATATATATATATATACATATACATATATATATATATGTGTGTGTGTGTGTGTGTGTGTGTGTGTGTATATATATATATATATATGTACATATCTATATGTACATACATATATATATATATATATATATACATATCTATATGTACATATATATATATATATATATATATATATATACATCTATATATATACATATACATACATATATATATACATACATATACATACATATATATATATACATATACATATATATATGTATATATATATACATATATATATGTATATATATATATTGTATATATGTATATGTATATATATATATGTATATGTATATATATGTATATATATATATATGTATATGCATATATATATGTATATGTATATATATGTATACACACACACACACACACACACACATATATGTTCTAAGAGGAGATTATGGCAACATATCCTCTTAGAACATAAAAAAATGCATGCATATATATATATGTTCTAAGAGGATATGTTGCCATAATCTCCTCTTAGAACATATATATATATATATATATATATATATATATATATATATATATATATATATATATATATATATATATATATATATGCATTTTTTTATGTTCTAAGAGGAGATGTTGCCTTTGACATCACAATTTCAATTTACCAATCTAGGTAGTGGGGCAACCACTACTGCATCTATCCATGTCATTACGACATCATACACATTTATAGAGGTAAAATTCCAAGTGAATCTTATATACTCAAATGTATATTTATACACCGTAATTGCATCATTGGTAGATTTTGTGTAAGAAAATATAAAATACCTAATATAATTTTGTTAGACTTTTTATTGTTTGATGTATTAACATGGATTGGCATAGTGTTATAAACTCATCCTCCATCTCAATTTTTTTATTTTATTTTGACTTTTAAACTATGTTTTCAATAACCAAAATCATGCACTTGTAAAGAAGATTGTCCACTCACTCTTATCTCCACAATGTTCACTTCTATTTCTCATATGTTTCTTTACATTTTGATGAAACCTATTTTATAATGTTTTAGACACTCTTAAAATGCTTGTATATATGTCCCCCATAAAATCAACCTATCACTCTAGGTATCTTAACTTGATTAAAACTCAATTTACAAACTTCTCAACAAACACTTATATAGGTTACTTATTTTATCACAATGACTATTTCTAAGGTATTTTTTATCACACCAATACTCAGTTATACTAAAAAGTAATAAATGTCTGTAAGTAAAGTATTCAATATGTTAACATGTTCAAAATTTCAAAACAAATTAACTTAGACACCATAGCTCATACGACTGTCCTCAACTATACCAAGTCACTGCCTAAGACAATTAGGCCTAATGACCTTAATTAGGTCCAAATACAAAATAAACCTCAATAAAGCTATACAAGCATCCAAACTAGTGTATATAAGTGTATCAAGGATGTTTCAACACCCAACTTGCATTCAGTGACTCAATTTCACAAAATTCACTCATAAATACTCCCTCACTCTCTTAGAGTTATAAGGTTACAAGTTTAAACGAAACATGGATTTTAATAAGTGTGATTGTAAGCCTTTATCAGATCCAAAACCTCTAGAATCATCTTCTAGGCTTGCTTGTGTAACTATTCAAAAGTTTTTATGAAATTTCAAGGATTCAAATAGAATTTATAGTCCTCTAATGATGCAAAGTTGGTCTTTTATACTTTTTCCTTCATCTTGTGTATCCTTGAAATTATGGATTCGAATTGATCATGTTTCGAAGACTTATCCAATTTTATGATGTGTTAATTTAGGTCCTTATTCCTCTAATAGACCTATCTAAAATTAGAAAAAATGATCTTTGAAGACTTATCAGGTCATTTAAGACTTTAAATGAGTAAGAAAGATTGATGTGACCTTAACTAAACTTAGGAGACTCTTATCCACATATCAGACCTTCTAAAACCTATTAGACACATTAATTATTATAATTTAAGAAAAAATCACTAAAATACATTTGAAAATTAAAATAACAAGTATTGGAGGGAAAACACTCCAATACCTATAAATAACCTAAGACACACACTAAATTCCTCATTAAAGGCTTATTGACACCTATCAACCCTTATAAGACTAACTACATGACCATTTATACAAGTTTGTAGGATGATCCTTCATAAAGAGGTGTAGGAGATGCATCATTTCCTTGGATTTGTTGTCATTCTCCCTCATGAAATTGGCATTTCTTGTCTTTATTATGGTGTTACAATTCACACTGTACATATCCACTTGTCACATTCATTCTTCTTATGACTTCATTAGATATTTCCATATCTTATGCAAGACTATGTTTGTTAGCAACTTGTTTAATCAATGAATTGTTCAAGTTATTAATTATTAAGTTGTTTTTTTAGTTGATGACTAGGGTGAACACTCCTCCATCATTGCGAGTTAAGATAAAATTAAGCATTTTTTCTATAATGTCATTTGCATAGGCACTCACCGAGGTATGTATATTCACTTGTAATTTTGAATTATAATTTAATACTTTTATTTTAATAATTTTACTATATAGTTGGGAAAATATAACTTATATACATGAATATATTATGTATGTAAAGTTTTCATATGACATTTTATAGTCTGATTGATATGAATACTATGGTAGCTCCTCATGTTTCTTCATCATTTGACATACCTATTCATGCCATTAAACTTGGCACTAACCTAGTCGAGAATCAATGAAAATTGAGGACCATGAGATTGTAGTAAGTGCATGTTTAAATGATTTTTTTATTATAGTTTAAAATGAGTTTATTAACTTAGTTTCATGTATACTTGTTAATTTTATAATATTTTTTGTATTTGAATAGGTTCAACTACAAGTAAGCTATCAGCGTAGTACCCATAGTTGAACCTTGTATTAATCCAAGG
The DNA here is from genome assembly GCA_037957365.1 of Torreya grandis. Classification (NCBI taxonomy): domain Eukaryota; kingdom Viridiplantae; phylum Streptophyta; class Pinopsida; order Cupressales; family Taxaceae; genus Torreya; species Torreya grandis. The sequence continues at coordinate 138,057 of JARHVA010003725.1, read as the reverse complement.
CAGTTAGGATATCTCCATCTACAAGCAAGGCATCCTAGGGAGAGTATTAATAGAGGAAGTCAAAGAGAGGGAGACTATTTGATGATTAGAATGTTATAGATGATGTACTTTTTTGTATGCCTAAATGACAATGTATGCATTTTTGGCATTGTACATGCGTATATGATGTATTCACCCAACATTAGATACTATGTTGTTAGACATGATATAATTTTTTTTATGTCTATATGGTAATGCATGTATTATTGAAATTGTATGCTTATATATGACATTTGTACATGTCATTCTTATTTTGTACATGAATATTTAAGAAAACCAATGAAGCAAGTCTTGTTTGAATCACTCATGTTCAAAGTATTATGAATGATTCTTTTTGAAGTATTTTTAAGGATTACAAATGTTATGAGATTGAGAATAACTTGTTAAGATAATGTTGTACATTAGATTGGTATGATAAAGCATACAGTTATAAATATTGACATTTCTTGTTCTTAAGAAGCTTTGTTTTATAAGAATGCAAATTAAATAAGAATTAAGGGGTGTTGAACCTATATTTTAATTAATTAAATTATATACTGGTGATTGAATTAATCTTAGATTGGTAGTTTTTAGACACCTAGTGACGTATCTCAGTTTTGAGTCTTGTGCATGGAGTGGGATTAAGGGAAACAAACCTTTATAAGAAATAAAGAATATCAATGATTGAATTTGAATTATGTTTGTATGTTCATGGCCATCTATAGTTTATTGTAGGTCCAAAACTCTAAGTTCTTTGTGGGATAAGCCTCATAAGGTATAATTAAGGTATACTCTTATTTTGAACATGTGAATTTATTATGGATAGAGTGATGACAACCGTCTAATCTATTTACTTTATCTCATGATATTTAGGCCCAACCTTAACTCTATAGTCCTTTCTTAGGACTTTATAAATATATTGCATAATTCAACACCTTATAGGTCTATAACAAAAGATTATTATCTTAGATTGGTCTTATAAGATAAATAATATTACCCATGGTTTCAACTAACTTAATATTTATCCTTATTATTTAAAATCTATTTAGATCTCAATTATATGCATAACATATTCTTGGTCCTTCTATTTGCTAACATCTAATTTATCTTAACTTTATCAAAATAAAATTATCAATTATATGTAAATATGTTTACAATATCTTTCTTATATCCTTAACATATTTATATTTACTCACCCACTCTCAACTATGAATTATACACAATTGATTTAGACCTCCAACGAATTTAGACACTCAATCATATACATATTTAATAGTCCTCCATGCCTTATTCAATTCAGTTTACAAGGTTATGTAATTTATTCATATTCATATGGTCTGATATAACATAGCATCTTCTTTATATTGACCTTTATCAAATACTTCCTAAATATGTGTTAATTCTCTTATCAACTTTGACTATAGATAATACTATTTTGTATTGACCCTTAAGAACTTCTTTTTAATACACAACACATTCCTTTAGATCTGATCCTCAATGATTTTCTTATATAACCTTGGTTTATATTATCATGTGAAGATTATATATAATAAAAATAGATATATGTAAATTTTGACCACATAATAAATCAATTCCCTTATTGATTTCTAAAGAGATTTAGACTCAAGTTTCCAAATTATATTTTTAGGAGTGTGCACCTATTTGACTCTCAATAGGTCAAAATCACAATTTGACTCTTCCACAAGATAATGCCTAATTTATCAAGATATTTAAAACATAATAAATGTGAAACACTCCTTGTACCAAGATATAACATTCAAAAGTAATGCAAATTCACCTTTGATCTTTTGAAGCATTCTCCAAAAATGAGCATTTATTGATGGGTGAAATTATATCTAAAAAATTAAACCTAATTTATTCATTAAACTACTTATATTAGGTCACAAATAGTATCTAATAACTTATATCAAAATTTTAGGTCATTTGGCTTAATATTTTATGATCTATGGCCTTTTTAGTGACCAAATTCTTGATTCAAGTTTACACAGAAAATAGGCAAGCCGAGAGTTAATTATGAATAGTTCATAAAATTTTGGAACTTTTTTTACCAAATTTCACGTATAAAGTGGTCTCAATTTAATACTTCACCTTCTCAAATATCAAATTTTCACCCATACAACAATTTTCATATGCAACCAAACCACTGTGTATGACTGAATGTGATTGTGACTATATGTTTTAACCTGAGAGGTTGATAATTGATTTAAATGACTAATTATTAAAAGAATCAATCATAATGATGAAAAAATATGGTATATTAAAATTTATTACCTTAAAAATAATCATGTATCCTCCATAAATGATAAAACATGTACAACTCTCTTGGTGTTACAATCTCCTTGCATCAAAATTCTGATTTTCCATACATAATCATATTCTAAGGATTCCCAAACACATATTAACCTCATATACATATTAAATACACATTATAATACATAAAATTAGTTAAATGGATTTTTTTACATCAAATACACACTTTTCCTTTATTGATTAATCTTCATGTTTATACATACAGTCATATAGACTATTACAATGACCTAGAGGCTTTATTCACTCATATTTCTCCAAAGGCTTCATTTTTGCTTCTTTTTACATCTACTTCCATTTATTGAATCCATTTTAGTTTATATTTATGTAGGAACTTATTTAATTGGTTTTATTGTTCCATTGTTTATGCCATATATCTTAACAACCATGCTATTTTTATCTTTTTATGGTACGTAACATTACTCCTCTTAAAGTTTTCTTATGTCTAAACATGGATTTAGATAGATAAGAGACTCTAAATATTCTCAACCTCTCATCCTTATCATAGAATATTCTATCTTTGCCTTCACCCAATCTATACCTTATCTTTTTGAAGGTCCATACCTTTTTCTAAATGATTTTTATCATAATTTGAACATTTGAACATAGTTTCTAGAGGGAAAACCTCATACACATAAATAAAGAATACTTGATGACTCAACCACTCCATATGACTACAATATAAATTATTTTTACCTCTTAAGTCTTATT
>JARHVA010003725.1:10000-130000 GCA_037957365.1 Torreya grandis | reverse complement strand
TTGAAGTCAATTTCCAGTGACTACCATAGACTTAGTGGGATAATTAATGTTTTCTCCAATTATGACTAGGGAAGTCAATTTTTTCTTTCCATGTACAAATCAACATAAGTAGTAATCTATTCCCTCTTCATTGTCATCATCTACAATAACTATAAAAACATGGCCTACACCAAAAAACAATTTTTAATGAAACTATAAAGATAGATAATGAGAATAAATAGTACATAAATATTAATATTCTACCTAGATTCACTAGATCAGATATATGCTCAAAGTCATGTGATGATGTCATATCTGTAAGTCATAATGTTGGTGGAACCTGATATGTGTTGATTAGAATTAGAGGTCTAGAACTCCAATCATCCACCCACTCTTGTGACTCACACTCATTCCAAATAGATTACATGCATGAAAAGTATGCCAAGTGTCATGTATGAATATTCTAATAACTTGCATTTGAGCTACTAAATGAGTGGAACTCACTTGAACTCATTAGAGTCATACACTCCTCATAGTTTGCCAAATATTTTTCATTCATTATCCAAAAATGTCTATGAATAATATAATTTTATTGAGCACCATGACATATGTTCTCATTACACCATTCAACCATATTTTTTACATCAATCAAATTAGCAACATGATCAAATTTTAACTCCTCCCTTGCAATAACTCTTTTTACACATGCTCCAACACCGTCATGTTCCCCTTTTCTATGGCCAACCTTAGTGAAAATCTAAATATGTTCTACACTAGTGGTAACATATATCCTAATAAACTAATAAAACATCTATTCATTTTTGAATTGTGATGTGTATTGAATTGTGATGTGTAATTGTCTAACCAAATGTAATGCTGATTGAAAGTAATGTTCCCCTAAGTCAACTATCTATAGAGCTTCTCAAAATAACCTTGCACATACTCTATACAATGTGATCGGTCATCACTAATATAGAAATGATACTCACTTAATATTTTTTGATCTTCCTTTATACAACTAGGTACATGCATGAATTCTATATTCACAAATTTAACAACTTGTGTTGAGTTGTAATATTATGATTAAACTTCCATTTATGGTTAAAATGTGTAATTTTTAGAAAAGTTAACTACTGAAATAATATAATCAAGTTGGAATGTGTCCTTTCTTATATTTAAATTTTAATCCAACCATTTATCCCTATGTGTGTGCCTTACATACTCATAAACAATTTTCTCCATGAATTTGACCATAAATTCTGAAACATGCATCTCTTTCATAACAAGCTCAAACCTTTTAGATTCTTTGCCATCTTTTAGTTGATAAATTACAGATTTGTATTTTATCAAACCAAATAATTCCTATCCAATTGCACGTGTACACTCCTCCTAGATAGTTTTTTTAATTTTGATAATCCATTGCAAATCCTAAAATCTCCATCCAAACACACTTTCTTATAAAAGAACTGTCCATCTAGTCTTTCATACAAAATATTTGAAATAAATTCTATGGCTAATTTTGGTAGAAATTCTATGCCCCACTCCTAAAAAATGTTGTTAGTATGCAAATTACAATGAATATGGTGAAAAACATCATAGTGCATTGAAAATTCAACATGTTTCCCACAACAAGTGGTGCATGTGATTTATTTTTACATAAAAAGCTTTGACCATCTCAAAAAATCTTTGACTAATAGCAATTTGTGGATGTTTTTCCAAAAAACTTAGAGTGCAATTATGATTGAGTCATATCCAAGAAACGTTTTGGATATGGTTCACGATTACGATAACCAAATATTATTTTCACTACATCTTTTGCATTAGGCAAAACTCTTATATTGTCTTTCCAAAATTATGCAAGTAAGTCTTTCAAAGCATCAACTGTAGCCTTGTCGTTTTGTGGAAGTCTACCAGAAAATACCCAAAGCTCTTTGGTATTGGGTTAATTAAGTCTTTCACATATTGAAATTGATTTCATCAATGTTTTTATATTTATATAAAGTGTTTGGCTTGCTTTTGAAATCAATCTTTTTTTCCCTATTTCAACACTTACTACATAAGTTGTTATTATACACTAGGTGACATTACAATCTTTGTTACATGATCTCAAGCCTACAGTATGATATGCATCATGTAAATTTTAATAATTTCATCATTTTCATCATCCATGTTAGATGTTCTTAGTCCTAATGTGTACATTGTAGGTCTCATCTGAACCAATTTCATCAATGAAAAAAATAATTGACATCTATGACTATCATAATCTAATCTATGAAAGAAACTATTCCAAATTTCTTGAGCCAGTCTTCTTAAATGGTATTCAAAATTCTTGTCATGCATTGTTTTCAAAATATTTTCATCAACTACAATTAATTACTTGTCTTTTCTATGAAAAATTCTTGGAGGTGTTGTTATTGGTGGAATATGTTGAGAGGGTATTTCAAAATCATTATATGTTTCCACGAATTTTTTTTCATTATTTGTTTCTTCATTATATGTTTCCATAAAATTTTATTCATTGTTAAATTCATAATTATTTGTGTCCATTAAATTTTATTCATTGTTGGTGGGTAAAGTATCATGCATAGGCTCTTCGTCAACAAAATTAAAAATTTTAAAATTTGAATGTGAACTTCCAACATTATCTAATTCATTATTGTAAATTTCATCATAATTCAATTCATTATTGTAAATTTCATCATAATTAAATTAATTATATCATTATTCAATTCATTATTATCAATTCCATCATTATCTAAGGCATTTGGCTCATCAGAGTTAGTGTTTGTACCTTGTCTGAAATGAAATGCTTGCATTCCTACCTTGTTTTTTCTCTTAACTCTTCTAATTGCTCTGGTGTTTTGTTATTCAACTTCTTCCTCTTCCTTGAACATGAACCAGATCCCATTTTGACAAAAGCACCCAAGAAAGTACTTCAAAATGTGGGGTCCAAAAAAGTACTTCAAAATGTACGTAGAGAATATATAGAGTGAACGCAGGGAAAGTCTGTGGGAAAAACATATCTTGATTTGGGACAAAAATAGATGTTGAAAAGTAAGTTTTGTCTATACTTCAAGGAACACGTACATGTTATAGTACCACATGCACATTATTTAAGTATAGGCATATACTATAAAAACAATAAAAATTCTCACATTCAATGCATAAATCCCCTATAATATTATAATATGATATAACAAGACTCAATAAGACTATAATATGATGCATAAATCCCTAATATGATGTAATAAGACTATCATATGTTTCAATAAGGATATCATATGATGAAATAAGGCTCAATATGATGTAATAAGGCTTAATATTATGTAATAATACTATCGTATGATGTAATAAGACTATCATATGATGTAATAAGACTATCATATGATGTAATAAATCCCCAATATGATGTAATAAGACTATCATATGATGTAATAAGGCTATCATATGATGCAATAAGGCTCAATATGATGCATAAATCCCCAATATGATGCAAAAATATCCAATATGATGCAATAATAATCTTGATAAGACTATGAAGCAATAAGACTATCATATGATGCAATAAAGCTCAATATGTAAGGGAAAATGAACTAATTTTTTCCCAAATACCATCATAGATCCTTGCAAAACTAGGTGAACAATAGGTTCACAAATTGGCACTAATCACGTTCATGAATTTATGCATTTGTGATGAAATCAGGGAACTTAAGGGTTGTGTTTTTTTATAAAATTATGATTTAGGGTTAGGGGTTTAGTGTAATGGGTTTATACATGTGTATATGTCATGAAATTAGGGTTTAAGGGAACTATACATGTTCAAGTGATAAAATTAGGGTTTATGGTCAACATGTCACAAAATATGAGCTAATTTAACCCTTTTAATCACATCGTAGACTCCAATTTAGGTTCAAATTGGAAATATTTGCATTTTTGATTAAATTCTAGGGTTAGTTAAGCCATACATGTCACATAGATTATACAATAGATTGGGCCATATATTTGGTTTAGGGGTTCAATTTTGCCCAAATTATGTCCCTAATTACACTAATTGACTATTTGGTTCAATTCATGATAGAATCACACTTAATTTTGTCCCAAATCATATATCATTATCTTATAGTTACATCAAGAAGGGGTTCAAATTAGCCTCCCATGCATCCTCAATTGAATGAATCAACTCTTGGGTTCATTGTATATATACATGATGACATTCTAGGGTTAATTTCACTCCAAATCACACCATGTATACAATTTAAAATAGGTTAATGCATGGCTTATTTTGACCCTATAATTGAACCTTATTGTGCCACATGTGTACTTTATACACCCAAAAATGTTAAATATATCAGAGATACATCAGGTTATAGAAGGTTTAGAGTTGACAATGTCTTAGGAGGCCAAATCCAATTACATATCAGCACGTGTACCTTGCACATTCTTGAAAGTGTTAGCATTATTAGAGGTGTCAGGTCATATAAGTGTTAAAGAGTGATCAAATCCCTGTGAATCCCAATACAATTATATGTCACCACATGTATCTTGTACACACATATAAGTGTTAGAGATCTAACTATCAAGTCTTATAAGCATTAGATTTTTTAGGGCCTTAGGACACCTAATCCATTCAAATATTTCCATATGTAGGTCTAATACACTTAGATAAGTGTTAGAGTTATTAGATATACATACATTTTATATCATAAAACTATCAAAGATGTTTATACCCTAAGAGTCTTGATCTAATTAGATATGTCCATGTGTACTTTTATACACTAAATGGTTGATTTGAATAGATAAGACTGATAAGCTAGGCCTGGCCCTGCTATGTCAAGTCATCAAAATTACACAATTATAGTAATAATAAACACTTGGAATTTTAGATGAACACATCTTAGATGCCATGAGGGCCAAATCTAGGCATGTGCATGTTTTACTCTCTAAATTTATTAGCTCACATGAGTGAAACTCATGATTTTTGATACCTAGATAGGTCCCATCACCTCCAACCAATCTAATTAAGGCCTATTCACAAATATCATATATACATATAAGCCAAAAATGTTTAAATATTTACATCAATCCTAACAACTCATGTCTAATAAATAATTCACATGATGTAAGCCTCTGACTTGTCATTACTATATGGATATTATCAAGTAGATCCCTTTAAGGTACCATCAAAATTGAGTGACCATGAAACATTATCAGTTTTATATGTATGTATTCAAATTATTTATATCCCTCTACCTTGAATTACCTCTAGATCCCAAAGTACATTCATATTAAGTCCTAAATGTAGAAGAAAACATAATTGAACAATGGACTCCTCAACCTCAAATCCCAAGCTAGAGCAAGAATTCTAAGATACTACTTTCTTATAGTCCACATCATAAGGTTTAAGCTCATTACAATGAAATATGAATAAGATGACTGAATATATACAAAATATATAATATTGAAACCTTCAACAAGGGGGTGCACACTGGTATTCAACTTTGATGAACCATTTATATGAGGTGAGAAACATGATTCACATGAATAATTATTGGGTCCCTCTGCTCAACATCATCTTTGAGGGGAAACAAGTCTCAGATTTAGGGGACATTGTTACATTTAATGTATCTTGAATCAACTCAATAGATTTTGAGTTGGGGTAACTTATACATATGTCATAATTAGTCAATGTTAGGTCTACACCACCCTATATTTCTAAATCATAGCCATCCCTTAATGGTTTAAAATAAGGTCCCTGGTGTATTTAGATATTTTCTAAGCTATGCATTTATCACTATAGGCACAACATCTTAAAACAATGCCATCACTAATGGATACATGTGACCATTTTGAGTTTATTGAGCTCAAAACCACATATTATACAAAACAAAATGTGTACCTAAAGACCAAAATATCCAAATATAAGAAAAGTGTGTACCTTACCCATCATCCTACTTTCCTATCTTACTATCCCAATTACATAGTAAGGTATAGAACTCTATAGTATTGATAAGCACCAAGTGTTGTCTAGCTTATTTTTGAGCTTGTAATTTTTGCATCTCTGGTGTAGTTAGGACTAGTCCCATGTCAAAGACACACTCTTGAGATGAGGTGGGAATGGATGGAGTGGTTGATGGTTGTCCCATTTGTGATGAAGGGGTAGATGAAGGAGGTGTAGGGAATGGAGGATTAACCTTATTTTCACAAGAGATTGTAATTTTAGAAAAAAAATGAACAATGTATTTGAATACATTAGGGGAATCTTGAATAATTATAACAATATAAGACTCTTGTTATAATTTCAATTAGGACCTTAAAATGCATGTATTAAATTTATATGCACTGAGTGACCTTGGAGGAAACTTAAGGGGCTTTATTCATCACATTTTAGGATTGTTTTTGGGACAATCCAAGGTATGATTCACAAGAATTGGGATCCATTAGGTAGCATTATTAAAATAGATATCCAAGAGATGCAATGTTACACCAAGGGCTCAATTCTTATTTCTACTTACACAAGATTATCTATACGACATAGTTCAATTCAACGGGTTTACCACTTAAACAAATTAGTTCAAAATTTATAAATAAAGGGGTCTGGTCAAAGATATCAAAGAAACAACAAAAGGGTAAGGAATGTAAGATAGGATTTTAGGCAATTATGATAATATCAATACTATAGTTAGGTATATCCTTGCCTAATATAAGAAAGACCAAATTTGGATTTTTGGTGTTATTACAAAATAATGCGTACGTATTATATAATGCATATGCATTATATAATGTGTATAGATTATATAATGCATACACGTTATATAAATCATAAAAATTATTTGAATTTGAATTTAAAACCAATCTTCTAGGCTCAAAAATGGCTTGGATTTATGAGCCAAAGGCTTGTGACTGTGCATCTATAGCCAAACTGAGAGTTTTGACAAAAATCAATAAATTTAAACTTTAATCACCAAATACGCTATGGATTTTAACATTAAAATTCAAAAAATTATTGCTGTCATGATGAACACACTATCCTATTTCTAAATATATGATTTTTATAGTTTTTGGGCTATTTTAAGTGATCAAACTATATTTATTTCTAACTACACCTTTTTTAGGCCACTACATGCCACACATATACATGCCTATTCATGTTTATGTAATTTTTTTTCATTGATCCAAGTCAAAAATAAATTATATGGTAAAAAATTAGGCCTAATTCTACACACATTAAAAAAAATCAAGTTTCATGTTTTAAAAGTAGTTAGGGGTGTCGCACGACTGACTGTCCATTTTTTTTTATCAGTTTTCAAGATCTACTTAATTGAAATAAAAAGAAATTCATTGAAAAAATATACAAAAAATTCTAACACACTATAAAATCTAATCTAAATACTCACCAATGGGTTTTAAACAATATTTCACGATGCTCAAAAAATGGTGGGCTACACAACCATCTATCTACTATGTTTTCTTAAAAAAATAGGAGGTCATCTTTAAATTTTAGATGTTTGACATATTTATACTTAAGCATTTTTCAAAAAAAAGAGATTTTTGGAAACTAGAGTCAAAATTATACAATTCATGTTTTTATACCATTTTCAAATTATGAGTGTACCCATCTCAAATTATCTACAAAAGATCAAATTTCTAAAATTCCAAAAAAATCATGTCCACAGGTAGGCCCTTTTTTTATCTCCCAAATGTGTGTACTTACCCATGTAGGAAATTGATTATTGGAGTTTATGTTTTGGTCAAAAAAATCATCATGATCATTCTTATATACATGTTATGAAATTATTTAATGCCATGATCCACCTGACCACCCACATAAAATTTAGATGTAGTCTATAGGGTGAAATTGAGGAATCTAGTTTGCTACTCCATATTTTGTAGTTATAACCATTTCTACCAATAAAATTTAATTTTTTTAAGAACCAAAGTATTTTATCAATATTTCCAAGGCTTTCCTTTAACTCAAAATTTATCTATCTCATCTTTTCTTTGCCAAACAAATGTGTATGGATTACACTATGTGGCTTGATTTGGCTGAGATTCTTTATACTACAATATATCATGCCAATGTGAGGCCTTAAAATGGAGGCTTTTCTTCCATTAGTCAATATGATCTTTTGATAAAATAATTCAATCTAATTCAACATTGTATCAAGTTGTTAGAACTTCCTATTAGCTAACTATATCTGAATTTTATCTCTCATAAGACTATATGTTTATGAAATACTTCCTCCTTCTCCCCCAAAAATATCCTCCTTCAAAGAGTTACTATTTATATATCATCTGCTATTTCTTTATCAAATAGTATTTTTGATCATTCACTCTTGGAATGACTTAAACCACTCACAATCAATCTAAGATTGTAGTTTATTTTTCCTTAGTTCACATTCACTTCTTACATGATGTAAGGTAAATTATCATTTCTTGTTATAGTCTCCATTAATTATGCAATTTTTATACACATATATCTTATTTTGGTTACTTTCTATCTTGTATGCATTTAATTTTGTGTTTTAATAGGTACATGGTCATTCTAATCATATTGAATCTCTAGTTGTCACCTACCTAGGCTACTTATAGCCCACTTTACATTAAACATTTTCCAACCACCATGTAATTGATCACGGTTGCTAATTTTTCATCTTTTTTTAAAACATAATTATGGTAAACTATGGCTTTAATTAATTTATTATTTTCTTCCATATTCGATGTGGATGCCACTAGGCTACTTATAGAGATTATTTTACACAATAGTTATATTTTATTTTTTTAGTTACGAAGTCCTTATATTATTTTTTATTTTATTTCTTGTCCATGTACACATGGATAATGATAATTATAAAGCATAATAAAATATTATGTTTATGCCAAACAAGCATAAAGTGATAAGCACCCAAGAATCTAACATGCCATATATTTGGTTGCACCCAAGATGAACCTTATTGCCAATCTATTGTTAAAATCTATGCTTACTGAAAATATATTTTTTGAAGTTCCCAATCACATCATGTCAACTCAAATAAAAATTTTATGGAAAAATTCCAAATCGAACCAACACATCTCATAGTTGGTATATAAAATTAGGATCCATTCAGAAAAACATAGTTGGTATATAAAATTAGGATCCATTTAGAAAAACCTGTCTCTTGCACATGCACCAAACTCATCACAATAACTCTAGGGTATAAAGAGATAAACATAAATCAATTTATTATTTATTATTATAATAATAAGTATCTTTTCCCCATGATTCAATATAATTTCACCAAAAGATATATATAAGGTATGATAACAATCATGAATAAGTGAAATATCAATGGGTCCAACCCATATTATTACTTAACCATGTGCCTACGCCAAGGTGAGGCTAGGAAATGCATTACACCACTTGGATTAAACATATTCATGATGATTTAAGCTAATGTAAGCCTAATAATAAGGTAAAATTAAGGTTAGGGTTTGTATAAAACCCTTAAATAAACTATAAATTAAAAAATTAGGAAAAAAATATATTTGAAATATAGTATCAAATCTTAAGGAAACCTCGAAATCTATATGTATTCAAAGAGAAAAGATGTATGGACCAATTTTGAAAATGTCAATGTACATATTAAATAAAAAATAGTTAAATTGCCAACTAGGGTTTGATTATTGAATGTAAATAATAAAAATTCAACCATGAAAAAAAAGACCATAGGGGGATGAGGATTTTGAAACCCTATATTGGATAATAAAAAGATTGGATTCACCAATGTGTGATAATTGTATGTAATACAAAATCAAGAATAGGTGAATGGAAATATTAGGATAAAGTTTTATACATGTAAATAACCTGTAAATTTGAAAATGGAAAATAAAAAACCAAAGCTTAGGGGAAAAACTAATAAGGTGTAATCATTTGTAGAATGGATGGGTACACCAATTTATTATATCTAAATATGGTTTAAAGGTAAATGACCTTTAGAAAAATAAACTAAAGGTTGACATAAAAAACTATCATGTGAATATAGTTATAAAAAGTAAATCAAAGCCCTAAGTGTGCTAAAAAATATGAATAAATGGAATAATTTATTCATCTAATAAAGAAATAATAATGAAATAACTATGGTGATATGAATCTAACATAGCTAGGAAGAATATTGGGATTCTAAAAAGAGTAATAGTGATTTGGAACTACTCATGTAAATTTGTCAAAATTGGATGTCACACTCAGAAGTGACAAGTTTGACATTTCATTTGTTATCGCTAAATCTATCATGGGTGGATTTAATAGACCGCCAGATTGGTCTTTATATAAGTGGCAAATCTATTCATCTGCATCAAATTTATTTTGTGCTACTTTATATTTTCCATAATATTTTTGGAATGTGCATTATCAAATGTCAAACATGCCTATGTGATTAATTTGTTTTTTTGTCAGGGATAACTATATAATATATCTTATTATTTTACCTTGAAGTAATTCATCATTAATTATTTAAAGAGGGTCAGATGAAATAAATGGTTATTTGGCTTAAAAAAAAATAGCGAGGAGTTATTTCTACATATCCCAAATTTATATAATCAAATCCAATGTTTTTTTAGTGTAGTGTAAATGGAATTGTGATGGTAAGAACTCTACCATCTCTCCCTAAGTGCAATGAAACTACATGACATTCACCTAATATTACTTTTAGTAAACTATATACCTAATACATTTTTCAAAAGTCATAAATTATAAATTCAACAATGTAGAGTTTGCATAGACTTGAATGATAGATGACTTCTCTTGATACTTATTTTTTGAAATGTCTCTATGAAGATTTTTATATATAGACATCTTAAAGTTTGAATTAAGAACCTATTGGCTTGAAATTTGACCAAGAAAAAAAATAAGTGATAATAAAATGTCTTTTAACATTGAAATATATTGAAGGAGGGCATAATAACCCATAAAAATACACAGGTGGATTTAGTGGTTCGTCAAATCCATGAAGGAGAAATTCAAAATTTCACCTATAATCATTGAATTTGCCCTAGGAGTGAAAAATGGAAGAGGAAGAATAAAAAAATAAATAAGAAGCCTCCAATATAAACATAAATATATAAAATTTGAAAATAAAATAAAATGAACAATATGGGACCACACAGAGAAGAACACATATAAGTGCCAATTAGGCCATAATTCAAACCAATGATTCATATTCACAAATTGACATGAAAAACATTGAAATAATAATCCTTTTAATAAAATTAGTCATATAAAACATCTAAAAATATAATTTTTAAAATATAATTTGAAAAATCAAATTTAGATTAAATTTCATTTTAAGATGATCTGTTGTTACACTTAAAGTTGAATCAAGTGTCATATTAAAATTCAATTTTAAGATGGACCTAATGTCAAAATTAAAGTGGATTTTAGATATAGATTTAAATTCACCTTGTATAAATTAAATTCACCTTTAGTGTTATATTTAAAGTCAATTCAATAACAAAGTTAAGGTCATATTTAGTGATAGATTTAAAGACACCCTGGTGGCATTAGTAATGTGTTCCTTAGGATGCCTTCAATGTCATCCTAGGTATAGAAGTGACGTTAGCCTATGTCCCTGGGATGATGTTTGAGGTATATTTAGGATGATGTTGAGGTGCCATTGTAATTGTGTAATTTAAATTCAAACATATTGACAAACTAAAGAGATATGTATGACTTTAATTATGAATTCAAAGATGAAATTTGGATGTTTAAATTTTATTGTTTTGTGACTTAAAGGTAAATTTAAACACGACTTATAAAAATATATTTTTTAGTGGATAAACTTTTATTTTCCTTCCGTATACACTAAATAGGATTGATATACTACACATTATTGTAATTAGTTAGATTTACCTAATTTCATTATTTTACTTGGTTGGCATAGTGTTAATGAAACTTGTGTACACTTTGTGTAAAACACTACCAAGGTGTATTTATCTCAACATCCAACACCTATACAAGCAAAATTTCATATAAATGATATCATTTTTGAAGCTAAATTTTGGATAAGAGAGCACACTTTTATACAAAGAAGTGCAATAAATAACATGGATGATTACTTGATGATGATGATTATATTGATGACAATGATAATAATGATGATGGTAATGTATTATCATTCTTAGACTCATGAGAACCTAGACACCATGATCTAAACTTAATGGTATCATTGATTCTACTTGTATAGAGTATGATGTTATTTCAATTGATATTAGTAGTTAGAATCACTTAATAATCAATTTACACCTGAGCTATCTCTATTTCATGTGCATATTTTCATTTTATTTATTGCTTAATCTTTTGTATTTTTTTAGCATGTATATTTTGGGAACACTTATTTCTTATTTATCCTTATTTTGTCTTTATTACCTTCTTCAATCTTTGTTTGGGTAAGTGCATGAAGTTGGGTGGGCCAAAAGTGGACACTTTTTATGTTTAATATGATTTAAATGTTTTCACATACATGGTTTATAAAAGTGCTTACGTGGTCTTGAATCATAGGTTTGGTGATTATTGAAACTAATCTGCATAGGCAATTTTAGTTTTTAGAACCATGTACATGGTGCTATTGTTATAATTTAAAAAACATAGATTCTTTAATTTAGCATCAACATAAATTGCTACTAGACAAACAAATATTTTATCTCATGTTTTGGAGAAACAACATTTTGCCTCAAAATATACAAGGGCATGCAAGAGGAAAGGTATGCAAATGAATTTGAGTGCAATTACAAACAAATTTAGTGAATTTTATTGTATTTATATTATTTTTTTGTTGTAATTATTCATTTTGTTTTTAAAATGTATAATACACTTTCAAATGTAGAGGGAAATGTAGAAAGTGAAAATGAACAACCTAACCCTCCTAGCCTGTAAAATAATCATAGCCTACAAAACCCTCCTAGCCTGCAAAACCCTCTTAACCCTCATATACTTCATCAACCCCCCAAGGTAGTCAAGAGGAATTGATAGTCCACATAAGAAAAATCAAATTTGAGAATTCAATTAAGGAAATTAGGGATCCCATCTCAAGCAATCCCCACAAAACCTCTATATCAAATACATTAGATACATTAATAGGTTAAGTTGACTTGTTAATAACTCAAATTTATAGGTGGGATGCTTATAGATATATATGAAGGGCATACTATTCTAAAAAATTATTTTTAGCTACTGTGAAATATTATAAAATAATTAAATCCCAATTTTTTGAACTATTCAATGATGAAAAAAGTGATGTCCCACTAGATGTGTCAACCAAACTGATTGAAATCCACTGGTGCACCCATGAGTTGATCAATTTTTTTGAGACCAATTGTAGATTGTATTTGATCACTCACCTTGAAACAATAATGAGGTCCCCTTGTATTTTTTTAGAAAAAACTATTGTGAGTTTATCCTTAATGAAAAGTCTCTACATAGGATAGGTCATGTGCATGCAATGCATATAATTATCCCACTATATCACACATATAAAAACCACATCCTCTTGAAACAATACCCTCAACAGTCAATGATGCTATAAATATTGATAGCTTTCATTTGCTTAAGGCGCTTACTAACACCCTCATTCAACATACGAGCTAGGTTTCTCATACTACTACTAGCAAGGGTAGACATGGGGAGACTTCATATAGCATTGTTTCCCAACCTCACCATTACATATCACATGATGATATATGCACTGGAATTGAGGAGGATGAAGATGTCAAAATAACTCATACATATGGAATATGTAAACATAGGATAAATCTAAAATAAATTAATCAACAAAATATGTACATAGGTCAATTATACACAACACATAAATTAGGTGGGAAAACCTCCAATAGAGGTAAAAACCCACAATGATTTTTCAATATTGAAACAATTCCCCCAATACATAAAATACTCACTTCTTCACAGAATGGCATTCACAAAAACTTTTGTTTACCCAAGATATTTTATAAATCATTGAGATGTTTGAAAACTAAGGGTAAACCCTATTTTATATTAAAAATTGAAGGGAGATGATCATTGTAACGAATAGATCCATCCATCTCGATAACCTATTTAATTAAATTTGGTAATTATTAAATAATCATAAGTTTATTATTTATTTTCATGAGGTGTTTACCTCATATTAATAAATAGTATTTATTATTATTTAATTATTTTACCAAGATTAAGAGATAATAATCCCACTTATAATTAAATGTTCTAAAAATTTCTCTTAGTGATAAGTGGGGATAAAAGTCATAATCACCTTGAAAATAAAAGGAATTATATTACATACACAATTGAAAGATTTAAAAACCTTCATCATGCAAAATATCACCTTTTGAAACAAAAGAAATTATAATCAATAAAATACTCAAAAGTAAGTTTAGGCTAGCTTGATCATGAGACTACATCTAAAAGTTTCTCATGAATAATCAATAAGCACATTGGGATCCTTTTATAACATAAGGACCTCCATTAGAAATTATGCTTTTAAATATATTAGGGTATAAAAGTAAAACTTACACATGAAGTTTATAATAACGTAACTTCCACATGAAGTTTACAATGCTTTACAATTGAGAATAAGTACAGAGAAAGATAAGAAACACTTGGCCATTATGCCGTGGCATTATCATGCACACTCCCACTCAATGACAACTTTGAGAGGCCCAAAGTTTCATAAAACTGACAAAACTTGGTAGCACCAAGTGGTTTTGTGAAGATATCTTTTGCTTTTTCATCCGTAGGATAGAAATGAAAATTAATATCACCATTGAGAATTTTATCTTAGATAAAATTCATATGAACTTTGATATGCTTAAATTATTGGTATTGTGCACTGACATAAAACTTAAACACATCAAAAATAGATTCATGATAGCATAGTATGGTTAGCATCACAATAACCACATACATAAAAATATGGCATGTGTTTTTCTATGGTAAAACACATTTAATAATAATTAAGTCATATTTAAGCCAAACAAGTTCACTACTTTTAATATAAAGTTAGTGAAAAAACATAAATTATTATATGCAATTAATTATTGGACATGCAATGCAATAATAATAAATTTCATATAATAATTTATTTGAGCATCCCCATCTATCATGTAATGCACATATAATAATTTACTATAATATGATACTAAGTTTAGCCAAATATTAGATATCCTATTAGCAATAACTTATTTTATCATGTGAGTTTTATCAAAACTTTACAAGTTTGATATGCTTCAACAAAATATTAAGATATAACCTATCATACATCAAATATGGAGAATTACATCATGATAGGCAGTCATCTAATCAAATAAACCTGAGACTGAAAACAAATAAGTTCAGAGATGTATGAAAAGGATGTTTAGTAAAGTAAATTATCGAGATCCAATAATACAAACTCTATTTACACTTTGCATTTCATAACATATCTTATTATCAAATGAAGCATATAAGAATGCTAACATAAACAATCAAATTATAGAAAAATCAAATGAGATTATCTAAACAATTGAAACACAAAAGATCCAAACTCACTAAGCATGTCTTCTTACCAAATGCAACAACTAAACATGATCATCTTGTCAAATTAAGCATGATGTTATGCATATAATGTATTTTCATGCTAACTAAATTGAAAATAATCATAATACATATATATTTTCTTTGATTTATCATCTAAGACAAATATATCTATTGCAATATAATTGTAATATGTATTTTTCAAAGAATCAATACTAAATCATTTTAATAACAAATACAATGTAGATGAAACACTATCAATACAGTTAGTATCTCTAAAGTAACAACAAAATAGTTTTATCAAAGAAAATGAAATGCTATGAGCATATATTTATTTTTTATGTATAAAAAAATAAATATTAAGTAGTGATTATATTTAAAATATGCACAAAAATATTCAAGGCTCTGGTCCATAAGAACTAGGAGGAATATTTACAAAATGCAACATTATTCTAGCCATTTGAATAATGATGTAATTTTTCTTTCCAATAATATCATTTTGCTGAGGGGAATAGGGAGTTGTTAATTACCTTTAAATACAAAAACTAATGTAAAAATAATCACACTCTTTACTTATGTATTCATTACCATTATTAGTTCTTAATCTCTTAGTAGAAAAATTAGATGCAGTTTTAATAAAAGATTTAAACTCATTGAATTTAGAGAACAGTTCACATTTATTTTTAATAAAATATGAACATATAATTCTAGTGTAATAATCAATAAAAATGACATTATAAAAATACTAATTAAGATATAAAACTCTAAGGGGTCCTATATCATTATTATTAATTAATTTCAAAGGATGTGAGGAATTCACATCATCATTCTTATGAAAGGGGTTAGTATGTTGCTTCCCATATAAGAAATATTCATAAATTTCATGATGAGAAGCTATAAAAGGAATTTAAATAAAAATATTATGAGTAAACATATTATATAAACCTCTACAATTAAAATGGCCTAATCTTTCATGTCATAATTGAGATTCAATTTTACTACGTGATGAAAAAATCATGCAGAAGAAGGAGAGAACATGTATAAACCATTCCTTGAAACCCTTTCAATGATCAAAGACTTAGATTGGTTTCTAATGAAACAAATATATTTAATAAGTTTTACAATAAAATATCATTATTAAGTTGTGAATAAGATAACAAGTTCTTTTTAAGCTTTGGTACATGTATAAAACATCATTTATAACAACATTTAAAAATTTAGCTTTTCCCTATTTAGTTGCTTCTAAGAAAGAATTGTCTCCTAATTAAATATTTTTAGAGATATCTCTAGAATCACAAAAAATATTAGATAATAAATTCATATGGTGTGATGAATAGTTATTTAAAACTCATTTTATTTAGAAATAAACAAGGTAGATTACAAAGCAATAATGTCAAAATTAGGATCATGATTGTTATTCTGATTAAGGTTTTGATTTTTCTATTTGTTTTGATTATAATTATTTCCTTTGTTATTTTTATAATATTTATTATTAATTCTATCCTTGTTTTTATAAAAAAATTCCCTTCTATGACCAAATTTATCACACAAATTGTAATTTCTATTAAACTTAAGTTTTTGATTATTATTATCAAATTTTTTGTTCTCATTTGATTCAGAAGTAGGATAATGATTATATTTATAATTTTTATTATTATCAAAAATAGCATTTAATATGACAAAGTGTCTGAGTAGCATTCTCTTTAGAATCAAAATTGGTCATAAATTGCTCTTCTTGAATCAGGAGAGCAAACAAGGTGGTAAGGTCGGAGATATCTTGCTCAATTTGATATTTAGAATTTACAATTAAAATTAAAAATTCTAAAATTTTTATGAATATTTAATTTAATGATAAATTAAATTAATTGATCTTGAATCAAATTGTAATTATAACCATATAACTAATCTTAGAAAATTCACAACCTTTTCATCACCTTTCATAGGTGTAGTTAGCAATTCAAGGATTAATTTAATATTTTATTAGAGGCAAGTGCCCTAATGCATGGATTCAATGAGTTTACAAGCACCAATAGGAGACCCATGATTACCTATATAAATAAGGAATTTATCCTTAACACTTCATGAGATAATGGACATAGTTTCCTATAATTTTAGTTGAAATGCATTAGTAAGCTCAGGGATCACACACTGTCCAAAATGGGATTTTTAAGTCCCAAAAATAATATTTTATAACTTCCAAGCCATAAATTCATCTTTAACATAAATTTTCTATATATTATGGTTATTTCCATTAAGCATTTATGGCAAAGCCATAACTTCCCTTTAAGATTGACAGTAAATAAATACTTAAAATAAATCATATTTAGCACGAATTTTAACTTTATTTGATAGTAAAAACAAATTTAAAATGCAAACACACAATAATAATTTAATTTAATGCTATACAAAATTAAAAAATGCTAAAGATTACAACAAAATAGGGTATCGTAAGTGTCGTAAAAATACACTAATGTAAGAACAATTTAACACAAACTTTTTTAAAAGATTTTTTCAAGTTAATTTCAAAAATAAAGTGAATTAAACATAAAAATATGATTAATTTCATAATTTAGATGCTAAATAATGCAAAAAATTTTAAATAATGTTACACTAACTAGGTGTCAAAAGAGTCGTACTTAGACTACCACTTATACACTATTATTGAAAAAGTTATAAAAACTATAATATAAGATTTAAAAACATACAATGGACCATGTAGATGTGTCTAGAATGTGCCAAAACCTAGAGATTGATTGGTTACACAGCTATGGTCGATAAGGTTTTGACTAGATCAAATACTGCAAGAAATTTGACATGTCAACTAGATATTTGAATGAGTGAAACTTGACACACAAAACCAAAAAAATAAAATTAAAATAAAGTTGACCAAATTAAAAAATAACCAAATCAAAATTTTGATTTTAGAGGTTTTAAATGTAGGACCTCCCTAGTGAAAATATTTTAACAAAATAAAGTCCACCAATTCATCTAATAAACTTCTTATGAATTGATATGTACGAATTAATATTTAAAGCTCTTTTTTTTTTAAAAAAAATTAAGAAATATATAACTAAAATTAAATATGTGCAAGTAATTTTAAAAGTAAAAATTAATTTCAAAATTTTAACTTTTTGGTAAAAAAACTATTCAAAGTGGGACCCATTGCTTGCTTGCATGGAAAATTTATAATAAATAAATAAAAATATTTAATAAATAAACCTTAAAAACATTATAATTACCTCATAAGATTGTTTTATCTGATTATGGTGCTCAAGAGGATACATGGGTGAAGCTACAGGTGGAGGAAGCCTTCTCAAGCTCTAAAAATTGCTATACACCCTTTAAATCATGCAATGAAGCATCAAAAGCTTTAAAAGCTATTTTTTCTTCTCAAACATAATTTTTTTCCTAATTTTAAAGCTATTGCATCCATATAATGGTGCCCATATAAGGAATAAAATATCCCAAAAGCTTGAGGCAGCCTTCTTAGGGTTTGACAGGGGTTTCATCACTCAATTTGATTGAATAAACAATGTTTGACACCACAAAGCAACACCAGAAGATTTGTAAATAATTTTTGATAAATTTATTCAACTATGAGGTGGTAAAATTCTAATAATGGTGCCCAAGATTGATATTTAACTTTAAAAAAATCTCTGAATGCTTACAAGTTACTTGTTTTTGGAGATCTGGATGATAAATGGATCTAAAATTTTGAGATATTCATCACATACTCTATAATTTGTTTTACTCCCTTTCAAGGCCATACATAGTGCCCAGACAATTAATAAAATATTTAAATATGAAAAAATTAATATCTCTTTAATTTAATACCAAATATTGACCTGCTTGTTAATTATATATACCCCACTAGGTCTGAAACCATGTCAAAATAACTTGAATACATATGTAATATGTATACACAAGATGGATCTAGAAATGTAATTAATCAACAAAGTATGTACACAGGTAAATTATAAAATAACACATAAACTAGGTGGGAAAACCTCTAATAGAGATAAAAGACTCATAGTGATTATTCAATGTTAAAACAATTCCTCCAATACATAAAATCTTCTCAATCTCATTTCTTCACAAAATGGCCTTTATAAAAAACTTTGTTTACCCGAGATATTTTGTAAATCATTGAGATGTTTGAATAATAGGGGTAAACCCTATTTCATAGTAAGACTTGAAAGGAGGTGACCATTTTAAACCAGATCCATTCATATAGATAACCCATTTAATTAAATTTAGTAATTATTAAATAAACATAATTTTATTATTTATTTTCACGAGGTGTTTACCTCATGTTAATAAATAATATGATATTATTATATAATTATTTTACCAAGGCTAAGGGATAGTAAGCCCACTTAGAATTATATGTTATAATAGAGGAGGACATACAACCCACTTATGGTTATCTTCCTGGGGGCCTAGATGATATTGATCTCATTGATGTGTTTTAGTCATCTACATTTGGTCTAAACACCTTAGCTACAACTTCCCAGATATCTTATATATTTTACATGTTACAAAAAAATTCAGAATTTTTAAATTTCAAATATTTATACAATTTAAAATGTATTAATTATTTTCAATATAAAGCTCAATAATGTATATGTAATATTATATGTTGTAGTAGGATTGTGGATGCTACACAAGCACACATATTTCTCATACTACACCTATATATACATATACAAAGGTAATTTTTAAGGATTTATTAATGTTATGGTTTATTACATGTATGTACTTGTATATATATGCTCAAGTGACTAAAGCTTATATATTTCTTATTCAGTTGATGACCATGATAGACACTCCACCATCTTTTAGGTGGGAGTAAATGTAGGTGTTGTAATTTCATCTAGAAAACAACTCACTGAGGTATGAAAGTTCTTGTAATGTTTAAATGTAAATATGGATCTATGTTTTGTAATTTTCCTCTATATTCATGCAAATAACTGACGTAGAAAAATTATCTATGCAGACTCCTCCTTTGACATCTCCTAGTCCTATTCAAAATATTAGTAGGTATGATGTAGTACAAGATAATTTAATTTTAAAATTTAGCTATTATATATTAATGATTTAGTCAATTATTTTAAATGTTTGAGCTAATTTTAAATTTTGTTTTTGTACATATATGTGTGTGTAGGGTCTTACCGCTTCCCTTATTAGGAGTAAGGCACCAACTCCTACTGGTTCTCCATTTCACACTCCTATTTGTCAAATTCAACCTACAATTGAACCTATTGAGCACTAGATGTAAATTTACTATGACCACTAGATTACAGTAAGTGCATATTTGAAGTTTTTTATACCATTTTAAAAGTAATTTGTTGATTTTTTAAGTATTTTTTTCCAGTATGTAAAATTTCTTAAAATATTTATATATGAATAAGTTGAGCTATATGAAAGTTTTGAGTAGAAGAGGACCCGTAGTCATTCATCTTAGATACCTCCATTTGTGAGAAAGGCATCTGAAGGAGAGCCTTTCACAAGAAAAAAAAGAGATTGATGCATTTTGATGATTAGGATAATGTATTATGACATTTTGGTGTATGCCTATATGGCTTAATGTACGGTTATCTTGCATTGTATGCATATATGATATTGACCTAGGATATTATATTATATTCACATTTAGTAAATGATGATGGGTGAGAGTGGGATTTGTGGAGAGTGTTTAATTATTACTCTTATAATATTTAAAACAAGAAGTACAAGTGTCCATATCATGATTTAGTGGAGGCAAAGATAAAAAATGATGATGGGTGAGGGTTGGATTTATGAAGCGTGTGTAGTTATTACTCTGATAAAATTTATATAAAGAAGTAAAAGTGTTCACATCATGATTTAGTGGAAGAAAACATCATAAATGATGATGGGTGAGGGTGGGATTTATGAAGTGTGTGTAATTATTACTCTAATAATATTTAAAGCTAAAAGTACAAGTGTCCACATAATGATTTGGTGGAGAATTAATTAAGCTTATTCATTATTTTATGATATTTTAAAATCCATATTTTACATATAATATTTTTATATGGATTAATTGGGATAGGAAAGGAATTTTTATTTTTATTCTTATGCAAAGTAAATTTATATATTATTTTAGGATGCTTTTCAATACAAAATCATTTAAGTTACCAACTTATTTTACCTTGGGAATGTTTAAGAAATTTTATATAAATAAAATATCATATAAAATAAGCATAATCACCATCTTGACCTTTGAATCCACATGGATACACATTTTTCAACTAGTTTAGTGTTGAGAAACATTGACAAGAAATGTTGTCAACATTCAATCTGTAGTTGGAGATCTCCACCTCCAGGGACTCAAGGGAAAAAAATTAGCATTTCCACTATGTTTGTAGTGATAAATAACATATATTAATATGTCTTGGCCTCAAATTATGCTCAATTAGGAGATGGATCACTTGTTCATCCTCAATAAAGTCCTTCCCTACATGGTAAAATTACAGTTTAAGGCAAACTTCAGACACACATCAAACAAAAAATATAAGTCATCTACATGAATTGAAAGAACCATCATGTGAATGTTGAAGCCCTATAATTTTATTCTAGATCACTTAGATAAAAAAAGATGAATATGTGGTAGATGATTTAGTGATAAGTCTTGAAATGCTATTTTTATGTAGTTAAAAGACAAGTTATTTGCCTCTAATAGACATTTCCACTTTTGGTACCTTTGATTGAAAATGCATCACTTTAAACACATAGATATATTAAATTACATATATTACCACCAAAAATGCTTCCTAATACATGAAAATATGATTTTTTACAAAAAAATTGACGTTGAGAAACATTGATTGGAAATGTTGTCAACAATCAAGCCTCTATTGGATATCTCTACCTCTAAAATCTCATAGATAAAAATTGGCATAACCACCATGTATGGTGTGCATACTAAACTATAGGACCACATTATTATCCTTAGAGCATACCTGGTTGGGAGACTGAGCACCTATTTTGGCCTCAAGTAGGTCCTTCCCTATATGGTAAAATTATAATTTTTAAGGCAAACTTACGATACACATAAAAAAAAATCATAAGTCATATACATGAGCCAAAATAACCATCACGTGAATTTTAAAAACCTATAATTTTATCTTAGATAATTTGGACATAAAATAAGAGATGAATTTGTGGTAAATGATTTTGTGATCAGTCATGATATTCTATTTTGATGTAGTTAGGATACAAATTGTTTGCCTCTAGTAGACATTTTTGACTCTGGGACCTTCACTTATAAATATATCACTTCCAAAACATACAAATATGCAAATTACATATGATACCACCACCATGACCTCTGAATCCATACAAATACATGTTTTTAAAACTAGTTTGGCATCAAGAAACATTAACAAGAAATGTTGTCAACATTCAAGTCACAGTTGGAGATATCCATGTTAGGATTTAGTTTTTAGTAATTGCTTTTAGATATTTACTGAGAGGTAAATATTATATAGTGTGAATTAGTTATTATAATATATTATTTTTTATTCAAATATATTTTAGTAATAATATATTCCTATATAGTCAATTTTTTAAATTGAGAGATTATAGGGATGTGAGAGATATATGGAGATATGATCTCCATAATTATAGGAAATAATTTTCCTATATAACTTTGTAATATCTTGTATGAATTATTATTAGAGTGAATGACATAATAATATAGTGTGTTAAAATATCTCTATGTATTTGCCATGATTATTATGTGAATCACTTTCTGTTGTGTTTAACTATGATATATCCCATTAATCCACCTCTAGGGACTTGTGGCTGAAAATTGGCATCACCACCACATTGGGGGGGGGGGTGATGAATAACCTATATTAACATGTTTTTAGCCTTGGAATATACTTATTTAGGAGACAAAACACATATTCTAGTCTCAAGAAGGTCTTCCCTAAAAATTAAAATTGAGGGTTTTAAAGAAGACTTTAGATATGCATAAAAAACCATAAGTATTATACATGAATCAAAATAAACATCACGTATTTGTATATTCCATATAATTTCACTATATAACATTTAGATAAAAAATAAGAGATAAATCCATGGTAGATGATTCAGTGATTAGTCCTGAAATGTTATTTTTATGTAGTTAATAAACAATTCTTTACCTCCAATAGACATTTTCACTTTTAAGACCTTTGCTTGAAAATAAATTACTTAAGAAACATTGGGATATATAAATTACATATTTTTACAACATTGTGATATTTTAATCCATACAGATACATATTTTTGAAACCATTCTGACATCGATAAAAATAAATAAGAAATGTTGTCAACATTTAAGCTGCAATTAGATATCTTCACTTATGGGGCCTGGTGGCTAAAAACTAACATTACCACCATGTAAATGATGATGAATAAAATAAGTAAATACATTATTTGCCTTATATTACACCCAATTAGGATATAAAATACCCATTTTAGCCTTAAGAACATTCTTCCCTATATGGTAACATTATAGTTTTTAAGACAAACTTCAGACACACATCAAACACAAATCATAAATCATATACATGAACTAAAATAATCACCACACATATATTTAATCCATGTAATCTCACCTTAGAACACTTGGATTGAAAATAAGATATGAATCCATGGTAGATGATTCAATGAGTAGTCTTAAACAGTTATTTTTATGTAGTTAAGAGATGAGTTCTTTACCTCTAGTAGACATTTTCCATTCTGGGACATGTGCTTGTAAATATATCATTTTAAAAAACTTAGGATATGAAAATTACATAAATTACCACCACCATGACCTATAAATCCATGTGGATACACATTTTTGTAATAATTATGGCATCAAGAAATGTTGTTAACATTCAAGCTGTAGTTGGAGATATCCACCTCTAAGGTCTCACAGATGAAAATTGACATAACCAACATGTTTGGAGTGATAAATAAAATTTTTGAGTGGTTTATTATCCTCTAAGTATGGTCGGTTATGAGATAGAAAACCTATTTCAGCCTCAAGAAGGTCCTTCCCTATATGATAAAATTATAGTTTTTAAAGAAAACTTTAGACACATGTGAAACAAAAATTGTAAGTCATCAACATGAATATAAATAACTATCATGTGTGTGTATAATACCTATAATTTCACCATGTATAAATTGGATATAAAATAAGAGATGAATCTGTGGCATATGATTCAGTGATCAATCATAAAATGCTATTTTTATGTAGTTAAGAAACAAGTTCTTAGCCACTAGTAGACATTTCCACCTTTGGGACCTTTAATTGAAAAATGATCAATTAAAAAACATCATGATATGTAAATGAGATATTTTCCTACCAATATGACTAATGAATCCATGTGGATTTGTGTTTTTGAAATAATTTTGGCATTAAGAAATATTGAGAAGAAATGTTGTTAACATTCAAGATATAGTTGGAGATATCCACCTCCAAGGCATCATGGCTAAAAATTGTCATCAACACCATGTTGGTGATGTATAATAAAATCTAGTACTACATTATTTTCCTTGAATTAGGCTTTGTTAGGATAAATATAACCTATTCTAGCCTCAAGAATGCCCTTCCCTATATGGAAAAATTATACTTTTATAGGAAAACTTTAGACACACAATAAACAAAAATTTTAAGTCATATAGATGAACTAAAAGAAACATAAAATTCATGTCAAATCCATATAATTTCACCCTAGATAATTTGGATCTAAAATAAGAGATGAATCCATGGTAGAGGATTCAATGATCAATCTTGAAATGCTATTTTTTGTAGTTAAAAGATAAGTTATTTGCCCTTAGTAAACAGTTTTTATTTTGGGACCTCTAATTACAAATACATCACTTAAAAAGCCTTAGGATATGTAAATTACATATGTTTACACCACCATGACCTCTGAATCTATGTGGATATGTGTTTTTACAATAATTTTGATAATGAGAAACTTTAAAAAGAAATGTTATCAACATTCAAGGCACAATTGGAAATCTTCACATTTAAGGCCTTGTGGATTAAAAATGGAATCGCCACCATGTTGGGAGTGATAACCTATAGGATAAAATTATTAGTCTCATAATAATCCTATATAGGAGACATAACACTCATTCTGAACTCAAGAATATCCTTCCCTAGATGGTAAAATTGTAGTTTTAAAGGAAAAATCTGAACACATGTGAAATAAAAACTGTAAGTCATCTACATGAACTAAAAGAAACATCACATTAATGTTAAATACATATAATTACACCATAGATAAATTGGATTGAAAATAAGAGACAAATTTATGGTATATGATTGAATGATTAATCTTGAAATGTTATATTTATGTAGTTAAGAGACAAGTTCTTTTCTCTACTTATAGGACCTCATCTTGAAAATCCATCACTTATAACACCTTGGGATATGAAAATTTCATATTTTACCACCATAACAACCTGAATCCACACATATACATATTTTTTCAACAATTTTGGCATTAAGAATCATTGAAAGAATGTTGTCAACAATCAATCCATGATTGGATATCTGCATCTCTAAGGCCTCGTGGTTTAAAATTAGAATTGCCACCATGTTTGAGATGCAAAATAACATCTTATACTTTGTTTTTTTTTCCTTAGAGAATTCCTATTTAGGATAAAAAACAACCTTTATAGCCTCAAGAATATCCTTACCTATACAAAAAAATTGTTAGTCATCCATATGAATTGGAATCTTCTCTTAGCTTTGATAATATGGAATTCTCTACTAACGCTACCAACCATGTGAAGGTGGAAGTTAATTTGGAACCACTAAGCTAAAAAAATATTAATATGTAATTAATTTAAATTTATATGTACTACCTAAAAAATCAATAAAACTTAACACATTTACATTTGATAACTCAACATAACTTCAATCCAATGAACCACTAGGATCGACTCTACTCTTGATAATAGTAATAATTTCTTAATAGTTAGACTAAAAAATATTTCATATTGTCTTTTTTTATCAACCTCCCTTGATATTTGTACAATTAAATATTTGTTGTGAGAACCAATTTTGAATCGTGGAGTATCTTCCTATGTATTTCATAGTCTTCAAAAAACCATTCATCTAAATTTTTGATAGGATGTCATCAAATCAAAGTTAAAATAAATACAAAGAACCAATGGGATAGTAAATTTTTTCCCTATCTATGAAATTAAAAGTCAATTTTTTTCCTCTACACAATGTCACAAGTAGTAATATGTCCCCTAATTTGTTATCCTCATTTGTAATAACTGCATTAACATGCCTTGCATCACAAAACCAAACATGCTTTGATAATGATTTATAAATATTTATACCAAATTTAGTACATAACACATGATTTCATTTTAATTTCATATATACTTTAAATATAAAAATTCATCTTGTACCTTGTTGCACTAGATAAAATACATGGTCAAAGTTATGTGATGATGTCATATATATATATATATATAAGTTGTAACATTTATGGAACATGATATGTGTCAATTAGAATTAGAGGTATACAAATCCATTCATCCACCCACTCTTATGATTTTCACTCATTCCTAAGAAATTATATATATGCAAAATAAAAACATGCTATGTACCTCATATGAACTATCCAAGAACTTGTGTTTGAGTTATGAAATGATTTGAACTCACTCGATCATGTTATTGTCATAAAATCTTCATATATTAACAATTATTTTTACTCCATTGACCATAACTATCTACAAACACCAGAATTTTCTTGAGCATCATGGGCCATTTTATCATTACACCATTAAACTATGGTTTTTGCATTTGTTAAATAAACATTATCTTAAAAATTCAACTCCTCTTGTACAATATATTTTTACACATGATCTTGTACTGTCATGCTCCCTCTTTTATGGCTTGATTTAGTGAAACTTGAAATATGTTATACACCAATGGTCACATGCATCTTGATCATCCAGTAGAATATATGTGTATTATTAAATTACAATGTGTAGTTATCTAACCAAATATAATTTTGATTGAAACTAATGTTCCTTTAAATAAACTTACCATAAAACATCTAAGAACAACCTTGCACATACTTTGTAGAATGTGTTCAATCATCATTGACATAAAATTGGTACTATCTTAATATTTTTTTATCATGCTTTGTATAATTAGGTGTATGCATGAACGTTATATGTATGAAAATGGAAATATATAATGAATTTTAGTACTATGACTAAAATTTCATTTGTGGTTACAATGTGTAATTATTTTCAAATTTAACTACTAAAACAATAGAACCAAGTTGGAATGTTTACTTTCTTAAGTTGAATTTTTCATCTAGCCATTGAGTTCTCTGTGTGTGCCTTGCATACTCATAAATAATTTCCTCTTTTAATTTGACCATAAATTAAGAAAAATAAATTTGTTCTATAACAAGCTCACATATTTTAAATTCCTTTCCATATTGTAATTTATATGCCACATATTTATATTTAGTTAAACTGACTAATTATTTTCCAAGTCTATATGTACTCCCATCATGGGTACAATTTTTAATTTTTTTCAATCCACTAGAAATGTTGTAAGATCCATCCAAACATGTTTTGTTATTAAAAATTTGTCCATACTTTCACAAAAAAAATGGTTGGAATAAATTACCTTGATGATTTTGGTGGAGCTCTTATTCCACACTCCTACAAAATGTTACCAATATGAAAATTTTAATGAACATGATGAAAAACATCTTAATGCATTGAAAATTCAACATGTTGCCTAAAATAATAAGTAGTGCATGTGTGATTGATTTACATATAAGGTTTAGCCATTTAAAAATATATTTGACTAATAAAAATTTGTGGATATTTTTGTTCAAATTTAGAGTATAATTGTGTTTGAGTCATATCCAAAAAGGGTTTTGGATGTGGTTCATGGTTATGAGAACTAAATCTTATTTTCATTACATCTCTTATATTGGGTGATACCATTGTGTTATATTTCCAAAATTATGAAATAAAATATTCTAGGACATTAGTTATAGCATTATCTTTTCATGGGAGTCTACCAGAGAACACCCACAAGTTCTTTTTATCATCAAAATCAAGTCTTCTACATCTCCAAATCATTTTCATTAGTGTTTTTTTGTTCATGTTCAATTTTATGTTTGTTTGTCTAATCAAGCATTTTTTCCTTATTTGAAAATTTACCATACAAGTTGTAGTAACATATTTGGAAGCATTAACATCTTTGGTGTGTTTATTCACACCTACTTTATGGTATGCATTATGTAGATTTTTAAAAAATTATTTATTTTGGCCATAATTATTAGATGTTCTTAATCTCAAGGTGTTGATTATAGGTCTCATCTTAATAAATTTCATTAATGTGATAAAAAAATTAACATATTTGAGTATTATTTAAGTTTTTAAAGTGCTAGTCCCAAATTATCTCAACTTTTCTTCTCATATGGAAGTCATGAATTTTATTACACATTGGTTTCAAAAAATATCATCAATTTTAATTAAATACATGGGTCTTCTATGAAAAATCTTAGGAGGTATTTTTAGCAGTAAAATTGGTTTATTTGGTGTTTCCATGTTATCTTCATTAGTAGTTTATTTATTGAATGATGTTCCCATATTATTTTCTTCATTGTTACTTTCACCAATTGGTATTTCCATGTAATTTTATTCATTATTAGAGGGTAAATCATCATGCATATTATCATTGTCACCAAAAATAAAAATGTAAAATTTGATTGTGGACTTGAATTAAATTTGGTATACTATCAACATTAACAATTGGAATTTTAGAATCTTGTTTACTATCAAAATTTGGTATACTATAATTATTCATTTCATCATTATTTATGACATTTAATTCAATAGGGATAGTATAATTACATAAATTCTTCACATTCGGTGCCTTTGTTTTTCTCTCATCACTTCTAATTCCTCTATCCTTTTGCACTTTAACTTCTTTCCACTAGTAAAAATTTTTCCACCCATGATTAGACAATGTCTAAACTTTTGAGGGTGGGGATAATGATCAAATTATTAAAAAACACACCTACATTGTGTAGTACCAATTGGGGACAATGATGAAATTATTAAAAATAGACCTGCACTATGAAATTAGTCATGATTACACAATGTTATCAACTTTTAAGGGTGGGGATGGTGATCAGATTATAAAAAATATTTGCATTGTGTAGAATAAAATAGAGTAAAATACACAGGGGATAAAACTTTCTATGAGATAAAATAATGATGTTGGTGCATGTACTTTTTTATTATTCACATGATTGTATACACGTTAATAATGTGTATGTGATAAAAGTGCATGTGTTCCTTAATATATATGTTACTTACATAGTTAACCTTAAACCTAAACCCTAAACACTTAAACCTTAAAATCTAAACTCTAAACCCTAAACTAATTATGCTCACTAGGCTCAATTTGGACCAAATCTAATCACTAATTGCCCTAATTGACTAATTAGCTTAGTTTATGATGTCATTGGGGCGAATTGATCCCAAAATCACATTATAAAGTCACAAATAGGTTCAACAAGCTCAAATTGGTCCCAATTTCATTCAAAATTGGACCTTATACCCTAAATCATAAACACTAAACCCTAAACCTTAAATCAATCAATTTATCCCTAATTAACATCATTTAGAGTAATAATTAGGTTCATAGGGATTAATTTGGCCCAAATCACATCACTTATTACCCTAATTAACTAATTGGCTCAATTTGTGATGATATTAGGGATATTTGAGCCTTCAATCACATTCTATTCATAAATAGGTTCAACAAGCAAAAATTGGCCCTAATTACCTTTGTAATTGGATATAACCTAAAATATAAACCCTAAGCCCTAAACCCTAAACACTAAACCTTAACTCATAAACTTTAAAACCTAAACCAATTGATTTATCCCTTATTAACATACTTTAGAGTAAGAATTAGGTTCACAAAGCTTAATTTGGCCCAAATCACATCACTAATTTCCATAATAGATTAATTAGCTCAACATGTGATGTCATTAGGGCTAATTAAACCTAAAATCACATTTTTTAGTCATAAATAGGGTCAACAAGCTCAAACTAACCCTAATTATCTCTGCGATTAGACCCTATGTACCCTAAACTATAAATCTTAAACCCTAAAATATAAATCTTAAACCTTAAACCAATCAAATTAGCCCCAATAAACATTCATTATAGTAAAAATTAGGTTCATAAGGATCAATTTGGCCTAAATTGTGTCACTAATTGGATCAATTTGTGAGGATATTGGGGCAAATTGAACCCAAAGTAACATTTTGTACTCAATAATAGGTTCAATGAGCTTAAATTATCCTCACTTTCTTTTGAAATTGGACCCTATACCCTAAAATCTATACCTTAAAACCTAAACCCTAAACTAATAAATTTAGCCCTAATTAACATCCTTTAGTGTAAGAATTAGGTTCCCAAGGCTCAAATTAGCCCAAATAACATCATTGATTGCCCCTAATTAACTAATTAGATCAATTTGGGATGACATTGGGGTTAATTAATCCTAAAATCACATTTTATAGTCACAAATATGTTTAATGAGTTTAAATTAGCCCTAATTTCCTTCATGATTAGATCTTATACCCTAAATTGTAAACCCCAAACCTTATACCTTAAGCCCTAAACCTTAAACCCTAAATTAAATAAATTTATTCCCAATTAACTTCTTTTACATTAATTATTATATTCATCAGGCTCAATTCATCCCAAAATGCATCACTTATTTCCCTAATTAACTAATTGTCTTAATCTATGATGACATTTGTAGTCATCTAAAATGTCATTTGAGTGTAATGAGTGTCACTTGAGACTACCTTATCCTATTTTAGCCCTAAACCTATCTTGGGTCCTCTTTTGATCCTTTTATAGATTTTATGCAGGTTTAACCCATTCTTAGACATACCAAACTAACACTAAGCCACCCCCTAGGCACCTAGGCCCCTTACTCACTAATTCCTACCATGTGGATATTAGCATGACCTTTTAGACACTAGCACACTGTGTTGAGCTAGAGACCATGTTACTATCCCTTAGCTCCTTACTCTCTCAAAATATATCTTTTTTATTTATCTAAGCATTCTTAGGGTCAGCCTAGACCTATTTAATGTCTTGAAAAGTAATATAATGCTATAAATAGACCACTTCCATTCACTTACCCACCAGATGTAAATCAGATGCAAATTCTCACAAACTCAAAAATAATTATGTTAATCAAGGTCATTGATCCCTATTTTATCCTACTTTTGTATATAACCATCTACAATAACCTAAAACTCAAATTACTCAAATTTATAGTCTCAAGATACACTCAAAGAACTAAAATTAAGATTCATACTAGCATTCACTTGTACCAAAACTTAGATTAGGAGAACTACATCGGACTTGATCCCATTTTGAAGCATTGGTATGTAGGCAATGCTCAACACATGGGGTGTTGAGGTCATGTCCAACCTACCCTGTTAACACCACTCTTTTCTACTTGTGATCCTAAAGTACCCTTAAAAACATGGAGGCCTAGGGTTTCATATTCAAATCAATCAAAATATAAATATATAGTAAATCAAGATTCATCCACACAAGCATATACATCTTAGGGCTAGGTAAAGATATACCCAAAAGCTCACTACCTCTATTTTAAGATGACACTACCACACCCTAGAGGACACTAGTGTAGTGTACTACTATTTATAAGACCCTGCTACTATATAGGGGTTTTTAACTTCGGTATATAGCTCATAATATCTTGCATAGTTCCTGTACCACTTTTTAGCCCATCATCTGTACATTTGAGTCACTTTCAAACTAAGTACATATCTTATAATTCATTTTCTATTTATAGAATAATTAGTTAAATCAAACATTATACAAATTAGAGGTTATAATTATTGCATATTTATTCCCTAATTTATTATTCTAGAACATTATCAACCTAGGGTTTTAAATTCCATAAATCCCTTAAAAGTTAGGGTTTATCAAAGTAGGAGATCATTGATGATGACTTAGACTTATATGCACTCTTTGTATGAGCTTACATTGATCATCATCCTATTTAAAGTGTCATTGTTAAAAATGGGTCAAACATTAATAAATGTACTATTACACTTCTACATCACTTGGGTTATTCAGATTAAGATATTTATTAGACATATACAGTTATACATGGCTTTAGTGGCCATGTTTAGAGCTCCATCAAGGATATATTACTTCTATTACAAGTTGGGGCCATACATATGGCCATCATATTCTTTGTTTTACCTAATGTTGGCACATTTGACATGTTATTGGGAAGCCCTTGGATAAAATAGTTCGATCCATTTCATCCATTGTACATAGATGTTGTAAGTATATATATGTTAATCAAGGGTTTATAGTTGAGGGAATTCCATATGAGTATCCTTTACCTATACCACAAATAATTACATAGTAGACACCAATTACCTCTCCAAACATAACTTCTATTAGCACACCTTTGATATCAGTTGAGCCACTAATACATGTGAGGTCTCCTCCTATAACATAACCATGTACACATACTCTCCCATAGAGACATTTATTAAAGAGACCTGTGCATTAGAGACATGTTGTGGATTATAGATAGCCTCTCTCTAACCCATTTCCATCTAGATAGTGTTATAGTATAGATCACCCATTTTAGCCATAGCTTTTACTAGATGGGTCCTCAATAACCCCATAGTTCATTGGCATGTTCATCCAGATTCATAGATTCATATCCTCATTCCATAAGGAGTTTCAGCTACAGATCACTCAATACATCTTATTCACATTTCTTGGATACCTCCTGACATAACACATGTAGTCACTCTTCCTTTATTTGATACAAGACACCTTGATAGTGAGTCTCTTGTGAGACTCATCAGTTAGTATGTCCTCTCTACTTGTACATAATTTATTTTACCTCACTCCTTATATATAGTTTCATTTTCATGTTGCTTGTAAATAACATATACTCAAAAAATACAAATATCATTCAAATGTTTTCTCAGGAAAACATAAAAATAATAAAATATATTCAAAAAATACAAAAACATTCAAATATTTTCTTAGAAAACACAAATTTTAGATTGTATGCATTTACATTTTTACATTCCTTCTATTTACTAGATACTATATATGCCATTTATGTTAGTATATTTAGTTTTATCATACATACATGATTCACTTGTTCTATTTGAGTATATTCAGATCATTATAAGACTAAGGTCCTCTATATAGATCCAAATTTTTTACAATCTACCCATTGGGGGCACATACATAGATAAACAAATTTAGCATTGATACATTATCCCATCAGGGGCATCATACTACACAATTTTCAATTTACTAGGCTATACCTCTCTATACTCCATATCACAGGTTTCACAATGATTATAGCTTGATATTGATCATCCTATACTACATGGAGTTTTTTTTTACTACCACTACTACAGACTCAACTTATGTATACATTTGATCTTATGTGGATTTCTACCACATGTTCATAAATAATTTCATTTCTAGCTTTCCTAGTTTAGATTTGATTATGTCTCTTTGGTTCTACATCTTTTAGAGGGAATTTTAATATGCCATTGTTTTATGGCTCTAATCCCATTCCTTTCATTGTATGTATGAATTAGACATGTGCCCATGTCCTTTTGTGTGCTTCTTGAATATGTATGCAGACATTTGAACTTGTCCTTCCATGTGGCTCTAAGTTAACCTTATTTTCTCTTTGTTTATGTGGATATTTTAAAAATTCCTTTTATGTATGCTCTTTCTCAGACTTAGTGACATGTGCTGATGTCCTTATATTATGTCCCCTTGGCCTACTTTGTGTGCCTCATGTGTTTTCATGTAGGCATTATGGCCATGACACTTGTCTCTTAATTGTTACATTCACATCTAGTTTGCAATGCCCTGAGGGACCTCATGCATCTCATATGCCTCCTTTGGTGCCTTGATAGACATCATGCCCCATCCCCCTAGGTAGTTACTCAAATTATACTCCAGATTTTCTTTTCATATACATGCTTACATTATTCTATCTATCTTGATAACCATTTGAATTCTAGATCTAACATACATCATACATTACCAACTTATACTCAGATTATTCTACATTTTAATGCCATGTATACACATTATTTTGGTTTATCATTCAAATATAATTTAATTTTAGTCTAACACATATGTTGCATAGATTTTCGTTTGAGGATAGATATTAAAAAGGTTTAACAACTCCCCTCAAAAGAGGGGGAATTCGTAGGGGTTTGTCATAGAGATCAGGCCATCTTAATGCACTCAAAACACATTTTTTTAGCACACAGATAGATTATAGAGCCCAAATTTAGGAAAACATGGTGAAAAATACTCACATATAGATAAATCTTAGTTTTGCATATAAACAACACATTTGGTTAATAGTATGATATAAAGGACAATAATGCAATGTAATATTGACTAGGGGACCACATTGCTCTAGTAGCCCTAAAAATAGAAAATTTTAGAATCATAAGAAAGGTATAGTAGTTATAGTTCATAATTACATAGTCATATTAAAAAATTATTAGATATGTTCAGTTTATGCTCAGTTCCATGCATAATTACACAAGTTTGATAAAATTGGGGCCATACATGATCACTCCCATTTTATTTTTACATACTTACACAAAGATTATTATGAATCAATCCATAATCTAGATACATAAATATCAGAGTTAAAGGCATGTTCATGGTGCATTGTTCCTATTGTTTAGTTTGACATGAGTACCCTCAGATGGAAATTCAACTCCATGTCACTCTCCACATTATTATTTTAGACACCATTTGCACCAGGTTTACACTAGATTTATGCCTTATTTCATCTACAGTGATTGGAATTATCGAGTAGTCCTTGAACTACATTCCCAAGTGGCCCCTGGGCCATTTTCATTTTAGAGTTTTCAAGTGGCCCCAGAGCCATCTTACATAGTTTCAATTACATCAAACATTATTTAGTTACATCACACCATTTTAGTTTTAGATGCATATAATACACATGGGTAGGAAACGATGGATTCATAGCCTAATTGAGTTTTTAAGCCACCTACATAGGAGGGTTGGATAATAAAATAGTCCAATCTAGGTTATTCATAGATTATGATCCACCAAGAAGGGGTGGGAAGTGATGGAGTCAAGGCCAACTTGAGTTCTTGATCCACCCACACCTAGGGATTGAGTAATCCATCAACTCATTCCAAGTTATTCAACATTTAACCACCATCTAAGTGCACACATAGGATGTCACCAGGTGTTAACATTGGTTCACATACCCAATGAGTTGTATTCATTATTTTCCTCTCTCTCTCTCATCTCTTTACTCAGTTTTGTATTTGTTTTTGTTATTTATTAAGGATTGATATATTCATGTTTCATTTATAGGACATGCAATGAAGCACACTTTCCAAACTTAGACCTAGATTCATAGGCTTTGCCTCTTAAGTAAGTCTATGTATATTTATTTTCCTTTATCCTAATAATTTTTCTTTCCTACATTTATAGAATAAAGGAGGAAATTATATTCATTTAAAAGTTCATTTGAGTGCAATAAGTGTCACTTGAGGCCACCTTGTCCTAACTTATCCCTATACCTATCTTAGGGATCTTTTGATACTTTACTAGCTTTCATATAGGTCTAGCCCATTCTTAGACATACCAAAAGTATCATTAAGCTACCCCTTAGGAACCAAGGCCCCTTACTCACTAGTTCCTACCACCTAGACATTAGATGGCCCTTTAGACACTAGCGTACTATGTTATTAACCTAGGGAGCATGTTATTATCCCTTAGCTTCTTAATATCCCAACATATATCTTTTTATTTCTTTAAGCACTCCTAGGGTTGGCCTATACTTATTTCACATATTCACAAGCAACAAAATTCTATATATAGACCAAATTCATTCACTTATCCACTAGATGGAATCATATGAAAATACTCATAAACAAACTAAAAAATAATTATGAAAATCAATGTCATTGATCCCTATTCTACCCTACTTATACATATACCCATCTAAAGTACCCAAAGCCTAGATTTCTTATATTTATAGTCTAAAGCCACACTCAAAGAACTCAAATTGACACTCATACTAGCATTCAATTTCACTTTTACCACCACTTAAATTGGGAGAACTACATTGAGCTTGATCCCCTTTTGAGGTATTGGTATGTAGAAAACTCTCAACACATGGGGTATTGAGGTCACATCTATCCTACCCTAATAAAACCACTCTTTTATAATTGTGCTCCTCAAATACCCTAACAAATATGGAGGCCTAGGGTTTTACATTCAAATCAATCAAAATAGGGAACAAACAGTGAACTGACATTCATCCACATAGGCACATGCATCTTAGGACTGGGTGAAGGTATACCCAGAAGCTCATTGCCTCTATTGTAAGAGGACACTACCATGCCCCAGAGGGCACTAGTGTAATGCACTAATGTCTAGAGGACTACACCACTATTCAGGAGGGTTTTTGATTCCAGTTTCTAGTTTAATACACCTTGTACAATCCTTATACTAGTTTATAGCCTATAATTTATCTATCTTAGTCACTTTCTAGCTAAGTACACCCTTGTAATTCATTTATAGAATAATTTTTTGAATCAAATATTGTATAAATCAAAGGCTATAATTATTAAATATTTATTCTTTGATTTTTTATTCTAGAATATTAGAAACCTAGGGTTTTACATTCCATAAATGCCTTAAAAGTTGAATCAACATTAGAGCTAATTGAGCCCAAAATCACATTTTATAGTCATAAATAGGTTCAATGACCTTGAATTTTCCCTAATTTCCTTCATGATTTGGCCTTAAACCATAAGCCATAATTCCTAAGCCTTAAACCCTAAACCAATCAATTTATCCCTTAAAAAACATCCTTTATAGTAATAATTAGTTTCACATGGCTCAATTTGGCCCAAATTGCATCACTGATTACCCTATTTGACTAATTATCTCAATCTATGATGACATTAGGGAAAATTGATCCCAAAAACACATTTTGCAGTCACAAATAGGTTCATTGAGCTTAAATTGACCTTAATTTATTTCATGATTAGACCTTATACCCTAAAACTTAAACCCTAAAACTTAAAACCTAAACCCTAAACCTTAAATCATTAAACCACAAACCTAAAACCCCAAATCTTAAAACTTAAATCCTAAAGCAATCTATTTAACTAGGAAAATGACATCAAGATTATAGTTGGAATTAGGTTTACAATTTTTTAATGTACAAAAATTTAATATTAATAACTAAAATTAAGTAAGTCCATGCATGAACTTTGACAATTAAAAAATATATCAAAATCAATAAGATGGAAAAATGCATGTCTATGTAATAGTAAAATATTCTACATATATAGTTCTAATGTTTGCCATTTCAAACACATGCCTCAAGGCTCATAAATGCCTTGAATTCTTGAGCCTAAGACATGGACCTAAAAACACACAACCAAATGCATGTTTTTGAATAAAAATAAAAAATTCAACTTATGCCATACTAAATACTATGAATTTTATCAAAAAAATTCTTGAAACTATGACTACAACATTGAGCACACTCATATATATATATATATATATATATATATATATATATATATATATATATATATATATATATATATATATATATATTATTACTTTTAGGTTTTTATTGATATTTATTTCTAATTGTCTTTTTATACCAATATATTCCATAACTATACTTGTTTATATTTTTTTAAAACTAAAAAAAATTATAGGGTTACAAACTAGATCTAATTCTACACACATTAGAAAAAACCAATTTTTGATATTTTTTGAGATAGGTGCGAGGGGGGGGGGGGGTGGTTGGCTATGAATTATTGATCATATTTTAGGTTCTATTTATTTGTGATATTAGTTTAAAAAAATCATTTAAGAAAAATATAGGTTACAAACTAAATTATCTTATTTAATTTCCCACCAAAGGGTTTTAAAAAAAGGAAATGATGCTAAAAAAATGATGGGGTGCATGACAACCTATCTACTATTATTTTTATAAAAATATAGTATCTTTTTGAATTTTATATGTTTGACCGACTTGTACTTGACCATTAAAAAAATAGAATTTTAGAAACTAGCCTCAAAATGCTACAATTCATGTTTTTATAACATCTTAAAATTTTGAGTGTAGGTATCTCAAATATTCCATACAAGTTGAGGTTTATTTTTTTTTTAAGGAAAAACAAGTCCACTTTAGACCCTCTTTTGGCCCCTCAATTCTATGCACATACCCGTCTACTTCCAAGTTGTTCTAGTTTGCTTGTGTTTTTTTCTCTATTTTTGTCAAACTTCAAACTTACTTTCCTCTTTCTTAGTTTTTATATGTTAGTTGTCTTTTATTTGGCTTCCTTCTCCAACTCCTTTTATTTTCATTATATTAAGGCCACATGCCCCACAACATACATAGTTATTATGGAAGTTTTAGGTCAATATAGATACCTCTTATGTTATGTTTATTTCTTTCACCTTTCATTTTTTCTTGTGTGATTAGTTGATTTCTTTGATTATTTAAAGTATTTTGAAATTCAATTTCCCAGTTATATTTTTGGAGTTGTGGTTAGTAAATATCTTGGAATATTATGATTATAAACCTATTTATATAAGTTATATTTATTATACACATGAAAATAATGATACTTTTGAAATAGATTTAGGATCTACATGTATACATATGATTATAGATTCAAAGTTAGATGGGGGCACCTCTCATGATCACTCTAGGAAACTTTTGGTGAATCTCTTGATATCAATGTTTTGTGATTTCCTTTATCATATTGATATTTAATCTTATATATCTCTATGTGTTTGTGTGTGCATGTGTGTGAATCTATCTTTCCTATTGCATGTACTTTTATGTGTTTAGTGATTTTAATTATGCTTATGATCTTGCTATAATTTATATAAATTTAATATTGTTTTATGCTTATTTATGTATGTGTTTTGGTTATTTTATGTTTTTTTAATTCTAGTGTATTTGATGTGTTTTCTTCATATGATTATTTTTTATGTACTTTCCTTTTTTTCTCTATGTGTGAAGCATTTTTATTTCTTTCATTATATAGTCTATGTCATGTGCTTGCAATTTTTTATCTATTGACATTGATTCTTGTAGTTCACTGCTAGTTTGTGATGCATGACATTTCTTGTTATGTTTTGCTTTATGTG
This sequence comes from Torreya grandis, assembly GCA_037957365.1. NCBI lineage: Eukaryota > Viridiplantae > Streptophyta > Pinopsida > Cupressales > Taxaceae > Torreya > Torreya grandis. The sequence goes on along the minus strand of JARHVA010003725.1, from coordinate 90,171 downwards.
TGTAATTATTTTATTTACTTTACTAGGAGTGTGGTATGTTAAAGTTTGTATGCTTAATGTGCCTTAATTTTTTTCTCTATTTAATATGTGTTGCTACATGATTAGTTTAAAAATTTATATCATGTGTAATTTTATTTCATTTTCCATGATCATGCTTCTTATTTTCTTGCCTATGTTGCCATGATTATTTGCATGCATCCATTGGGGGGAAGGCTCTATGTATGTGTTTCACATTGATATATTTGATGAAACATTACTTATGTTGGATCATATTGCTTTGATACTTTATTGATTAATTTTTTTTCATGAGGGACATGTTTATACTATGCTTGTAACATTTATTATTACTTGTTTGATTGGGGCATCCTACACTTGTGCATGTATAAAATATATTTCAAACTCGTGTGGGGAAATTTATCTATGAAATACATGGTTTCATGATGACATATCATTATGTTAGACATCATTGATTTTATTTAATATATAAACACATGATGTGCAAAATCCTTTCTTTTCACATATTTGCTTCACATGTTCTCCCACATCTCAAAAGGGGGGAATAGACTATACATTGTTATTTCCACAACATGCTCATGACTCTTCTACACTATTTTCTCTTCCATGAGAGGACAATAACATTTGATTTTTGAAACACACATAACACATGATACATTTTCATATCATGGGATACCTTAATGACCCTTTCTACCCTTACTCTTTTTTATTTACATTAAATTTACTTAGCACATATTTTTTTTATCGCTGAAATTTATACTCATAATGTATGTAGGATTTAACATAGGTTTCAAGACTTAAATTTCTGTAGGGAATCCTACAATAGGTACATCATTTACAATATTTTTATTTTTATTTTAGCATACTATATTCATAAACATGTATCTGTGTACATGTTGTTCTCTTAAGACTCATACAACACTTGAACCAAACATTCATGTGTTGAAGACTCACATGAGGATTACAAAAAAAATCAATTGTATCAATTTCACTTCTCCTTTTATTATTTTTAGTGGGTCATTGATTATTTATACACTTAATCACATGAAAATGTTTTTCACATGTTTGTAGGGAAACATGTTTTATTTTAGGACATAGGATCGTGGATATTTTTTCCAGAATCTCCATATCTATTGATGGGATAAATCAGGTAATATCTCTTTCCTTTTCATTTAATTCATATATTTACTTTGATAATTATTAAAAAAAATTGATGATCAAGGCATCTTCCATGATCTTTGTGGGAAATATATATATATTTTTACTTTGATATGTACACACACACACACATCAAAGTGTAGTATCATGTAGACTCATAATTTTGGTTTGGGGTAGTTTTTTTTAATTATATTATTCTATGGTAATTTTATGTCTATTGATCATTTTTTTGGCACATTTTCAATGTGTTTTCTTATTTTTACCTTTTTCCTATTGCCCTCTCTCTCCTCTTTTTATTTCTTTCATGCATATGTTTTGTGGTTCTGGGCATGTTTCCATGAGCTATACACCATATGGTTCTATGCCACCAAGAACACAATGTGTACGAATCTAGGGTTGGCCCTTGCAATCCCATATATTTTTCTATCCATTTTTTTTATTTCATAGCCCATTATGCATCAAATCACACATCAATTTTATCCTAATTTTGAATTTTATAGGTATATAAATGAACAAGTGCATTAATGTAAATAAGACAATGAAGGATACATGCAATGAGTAATAAGTGGATGTGAAAAGGAAGAGTCGAGAATTTATTGAATAAATCTATTTTATTAGAGATTCATTACCATTTAAAGTAGCTTTATTGAATAAATCTACCATGTTAGATATTTTTTATCTTTTAAAGTAGATTTAAATCAATAATTGAAGAATTTATTCTTTATGTGCCATGTGTTCATGTTAGTAGGAAAAGTCATATAATATTAGGCATTGCATTCAAGAATTGATTATTGAGGTGCATTGAGTGTTGTTTTTTAACATTCATTTAGCCTAAAGATTGATAGTAATAGAGGGATAACACAGGTCCCCCATTTAATCCCACATTTTTTATTTGTTTGTGATGTGTTAGTAGGGTTGCATAAAAGGATCTCAGATTCTAAGAGATAAGCATAGAATTTAGGAAAAACAAGTGAGTTTTTTGGAGCCCTAAAAGAAACAAACATGATTAGGAAATAAAATTATAAAATTTACATTTTTACAAAACCTTCCTTACATTACAAAAAATGTCTTACCATTGTCACAAGTATGCACTCTTAAAAATTATCTCCTTTTGTCCTGAGTTTTTTGGATTTTGTTCACCTTGTATTTTGGACTTATTTTTTATTATCTATTTTTTAGCATGTTATTGTCATTGATTTCAAAAGGGTGCATCATGTAAAGGCATAATGGTCATTGATGTCAAAGGTCTATTTGGTCAAGTAATTGAGCATGGTAGTGGATATGGGTAGCTATTGAGAGTGTATTCTTAGTTGACAGCATGATGTTGTTAAAAGTGATTTGTGATCAAGGTTGATGTCAAAGGATGTCAAAGGTGTATCATATCAAGATTGAATATGTGTGATATCAAGAATCATGTTGTGAAGATTGATGTCAAAGGTAACTAAGGATAGATGGATTTATGTGATATGTCAAGGTACATGAGAGAGAAGAATGTTTGAATATAACTAATGTCTGCATAGGAAGCTTAGTGTATGAAGAGGTATGTACAAGTCATTGATATCATATGCAAAGGAATATATTTTTATCATATGGCATAGTCATTACATGAATATTTTTCGGGTGAGTCATGTGACAAGATGAATTTTATGGCAAGAGATAATTTGAAGGCAAGTAATGTCTTATAGTTGTATGAAGGTATAGGTCAAGATGTCAAGTATATTGAAAGCTTGAGCCTAGTCATGGCATGGTGAAGGTGTGAGATGGTGGCATGATGAGGTGAGAAAAATCAAGTATGTAATATATTTTATGTAATTGTTTGAGAATGTGAGTAAGATGTATAAGCATCCATTAGAGTCTTAGGGTGAGCCTATAGGGGTAGGACCTTCAGACCAAGTCTACAACTAGACCACTCATAAACCCTACCTAGCATAATGAGGTATGAAGATCAGATTTAGATGAAAGTATGCATATTTGATCATGGAAAGAGGTAACATATGCTGTTTTAAGCATGTTAATAAAGTTTGAGGTAATGTTTTTAAGTAAATTACATGAAACATTGTTTTAGGCTTTCTCGAGTTCATAGAATGAGGTCTTAAGACCCAAGAAGCACTTTTAGACATTCGTTAGCATGTGTAACATATGCATTAGAACTTTATATATTAATTAGAGATGGGGAATGGTCCTATATAATATATCTATGCATTAATTTTTGATTTAAGGGGTAGTCCTTTATAGACAATCATTAACACCAGAACTTGTGTTAAACCTCCCTAAAACCCTAATAAGGACCTGATGTAGAATATATTGATAAAATAAGCTGAGAATGGATTAAAATGATTAATAAACCTATTGGATATTATATTTAACTCTATCAATAACCTCCAAGTGGTATTGAGTTGTCAGGTGAGTAAGAAGATCCTACAGAAAAGGGCTTGTTTGTGAAGAATTTGTTGTTGCAGCCAAAAGTTGCATTGGTAAAAAAAATAAAATGAATGTGGAAATAAGATAGAGACTAATAATTTATTCCAATTAAGTTTTTTTATATGTTCCACCCTTAAAATATACTAAACTGGTCTTCCAAGTTAGCCAGTTGCTAACAGGGCTAATAGTGTAAAACCCAAACAATAGTGAAAAAATGAATTGGAATGTGTTTTCATGATAGAATGATTAAACCAAGTGCATTGATATGTTTTTAAAGAATTTTGAGTCATTTATATTCTTTAAATAAGTCTTGGAGGTTAGTGAATATGGTGAAAGGTTGTTCACAAAATGACCTATTTGGTTCAATTTGTCTGTGAGATATAAGGTCATGAGATTAGTCTGAAAAACCAATATTTTGATATTAGACCATATGATTTATGTGTTTTTGGATGTTATTAATATGTAATATAATATTTTTAGTGAATTATTAGTATTTTAAAGTTTCTACATAGGTTTTGGAGTTCTAATTCACCATGACTGGTCTTTGAGGAAAATTGGTAGTTCTAAGTAAGTTGTAAAGATGATCTTAAAGCCTCAATCTCTAAGTGAAAGTGTATAATGAATTTTTTGATAACCATAAATTAACATATACTATATATATATACTTTTTTTTATCGTGTTTTAGTGGCTTAAGTGTGTTTGAGCTTCAGTATTGAAAGGTAAACTTTGGTGTACAAAGGCCTAATAGGACTGGGTACTATTGAGGGGTTTCATGAAGTGGTTGGGCCTAAAAAGTGTTATGGAGCTCATAGGATTTTGGATAAGGTATTTTTGTATGTTTTATGAAATTATTATTCCATTTATAGAGGTGTAATTTTTTCCAATGGATGAAATGGTAACGTGTTGATAAGAAGGCCTAATGCAATTAGGTCTCCATGAGACGTAAAAGTGAAATGGCATCTAATAGAGTTGTGATAGATAAAAAAAAGGACTCAATGTTAATTTTAATAATGTTTATGATATATCCTAAGAGCTATTATATGGCATACCTAAGAGGTTAATGGCATGTGGCTGACCAAATGGTATATGAACAAGAGATGAGTATATATACAAGGATTTTTTAGGCCTATTTAAATATGCTTAGAAGAAGTGAATGAATTGATAAATAAATGAGCCTAAGGAGTTTTGAAACATGTTATAAATAATTAGGAGAGATAATATAAATATTTCATGAATATCATATAGGTGTTCTATAGTTGAAGATCAAGATCATATGACTTATTCAATCTTGATGGGGGCTAGTTGAGCGAAGAAGCCTAGTGGTAATTTTGAGAGAGATCAAGGGGAGTAAAGTTGAAGGAGTGATATTGTATATTAAGAGACTATAAAAGTTCCATTATAGATGTGTTCATGATGTATTACATTGGATAATTTTTTTATATTAAATAGATAAAGAGCTGAGTGGAAAGAAGTGTGATTGACTGAGTTGGTGCTTGAGGGAGTTGAAGCTTCCCTGTAGGTTAAAGCTTGAAAAATTGGTCTTGGTTAAGTTGGTGCTTAGGAAAGAATGATTTGGATCTACCTTGTAGGTTTGTAATTTCATAAGTGTCCTTTGACTGAGTTGGTTCTTAGTCATAGGGAGATGTAGCCTTCTAACAAGTGGATGCTTGATAAATTTGGGGTTGGTGCTCCATGTTGGGTTCATGCTCAACTAAATTTGGTACATTATCTTATAAGAAATTATATCCAAGATTTATTTCAATGGGTTTTATTCCCCATGTGGGTTTCCCATTTATGTGATGTATTATTTTGTTTTATGCTCATGTGATTGGTTCTTAATGCATTTTTAGATCACTGTGTTGCTTTCATAGTTCATAGATGAGTGGATGTAATTGATTGAAAGTTTTTGAAGACTAATTCACCCCCCTCTAAGTCATTGTGATTCCAACATTTTTTATTTTTTTTTTCTCCAAATTCATGATAAATAATATTTTCTTATAATTGTTATTTAATTATGATTCTAGAACATTTTTTTTATTAAAATTAAGATAGTTGATTTTATTGTTTTATTTGATTAAGTTTAATTATGCACACTTTCATTGTGTATGGGTAAATGCATTATTATTTTATGTAGAAGGAAAACTCCCATAATACAATAGGCCCATGTCTTGGGGTCTTGCACCCTTAGTGGTTTCACTTGTGATGACACTTTATGAAACCTTTATTGTCAAGGTATGAATCAGGGATGGTGAGATAGGGAATGCCCAGAGTAACATAAGCATTAAACAAAATTACCCAAGTAGTCTCTCCTACATTATTTGGGATATACATTGATAAGATAGAGTAAATAACTTAAGATATATTAGGTGCCATAGATCATTTCTTACTCTTTGAAGTCTCTATTATAGTTATCTAATTTATAGATGATGTTATTTGACATCTCACTTTATGAGGGGTCTCCAAAGACAACTTGATATTTTAACTTCTTTTTTTCACTCATAAGATTTAGGTAAATTTGGGGGAAATAGAAGACATGGATTTCAACATCTCTAAAAAAATGAGGCAAGCTAGGTGATTCTTAATTTTGATGGGATTGAGGTAATCTCTTCATATGTATATTTTGGGGTCCTCTTCTTTAGACCATACTTTATCTTGAATTTATGTATAGAGTATATATTGAATAAGGGCTATGTAACTCTCATCACATTTAAAAAGTAATGTTTTCAAAGTCAATTTTAGGATGTTTAGATGAATATCCACCTACTCTCACTCACTAGGCACACCTTCCCTCTTTTATTTTTGTGAGGTTTTTAGACCATACCTTCAAATAAAGGATTGAAAAAAAATAGAGAGAGTATTTGGCATGTTTTTATCTAAACATATTCATGCCAAGAGATTAGTCTCTAATGCCATCATGTTTATAAAATTTGGCACAACCCCTTCATTATTTCATTGATCTGTCATGTGGCGATAATGATTTATAAACTCAAACAATTTGGTAACTCCCCAAGTGTTCACCTTACATATCCATACCTTTCTTTGAGATCCTCTATGGAGCAGGGGGACTATGGATTTGATTCTTTTTGGAATGTGAGAGCCTCCTTGTTGCTTCACCTCATTGATATTGATATTGAAAGCCACCTTAACATAAGTTCCAAATGGATGTTATTAATTTTCCCAAGAGAAATATAAACAAGATCATTCATACCAATATTTATATAGCTTACCTCTAGTGCATATGGTCTGGACCTATTAAAAAAAATTCTTCTTAAAACATCAACACTAATGGGACTTATATCTTCACTCTAATGATGGGTTCATTCAATCATTGAGGTACATTAGACTTTAATTACCTTGTAGCTTGAAGTTCCCCTTTCTCAACTCAGATTTTTCTCCCATCAATTTTACATTGAGACATATCACCATATCCATCAGGAACATCATATTTGTAAGATTTAAATTTTAGAGTTTGAAACCAAGGACCATTTTATTTTTAGATGTTATCCTTATTATGTGGTAATAAGGTAGTTGTTTTTTTATTTTTAGAAATTCGTTTGGATTTCTCTAAACTCCCATGTATTATAAATATGAGAGAAGCTTATTCCTCTTATTTTAGGAGATGTTTGGCCTACACCAAAAAAAATTTAGATAAAAGTATCCTAGAAGGGCTTACACAAAGTTAACTACATCTTACTCTCAATTGTCTCATACTATCAGTGGAAAGAGGCTCAAAGAGCAAATTCTAAGATGATGGTATAGACATGTGAAACATTCTAGACCAAATTATTCATTGAACTCATGCACATCACACACTTCTTTATCACTATGAATATTATAAGTGTTTCTCTATAAAAACATACTTCATCTAACTACATGGGACCCTTATCTTTATTGTCTTCTTCATGATACAATATTCTACTAAAATTCACACTTTAAAAATACTCTTTTCAGATTTAAGTTATTATATCCCACTTTTTTTTTCACATTATAACTTTCATTATTCCATAATCCCATGTGCTAACTTTATTAATAATAATAATAATAATTATAATAATAATAATAATAATAATAATAATAATTATTATTATTATTATTATTATTATTATTATTATTATTATTATTATTATTATTATTATTATTATTATTATTATTATTATTATTATTATGCTTTTAACTAGAAAACCAAAGTTTTCATTTAACCAAAATTTTGGCATGTGAACACATGAACATAAACTCTGTAGGAAATTTAAATAGCCTTATTCAAGAAAATGTGATTCCAAACTATATTGCCTCCTTTCCAAACCATTAAAATCTATATACAATAATAACCATGTAAAACATCCTTTCAGAACATATTAACATTGTAATTGCTTCTCTTCCATCTCATGCATCTAGTGTAGGTATCATTGTTGAAGGTTTCCATAAGAAATTTAATCATTTTACTAATTTTTAATAATTTTACTAATGTATTCAAGTCATCTTTAGATAAATTTATGAATAATATTTATTCTAATAATTTTATTTAATTAATATTTGATAAAACATTTTATTATTATATTCATTTTTTTGATTCACAATGTATAAAAGTTTGATTCATTTTATTATAATATTCATTTTTTAAATTCTTAAACACAATTAGATTCATTAAACTTGTATTAAACATTTTAAGCATCTAAAATTTGTGCAAAAAATTATTAAAAAATTCTATAATTTAAAAAATAATGCTCCTTTGGAGTCATTAATTATGGTGCATGAGTATTTTATGTTTTTGATCTCTTTTGAAATTATGCCATCATGCTTAAGACAAGCTCGGTAAAAACAATCATTATAAATTTCAAACTCTTTCTGAGTTTTACTTATCTAGCATGTCCATGCAAATTCCATTTATTCACCAGTTACGCCTTAAATTTCTTTGCTATAGCTTAAAATTCCCCCTTTCATATAGGTAGGTATTAAAGTTAGTCACAACACTTGGTTGTATGTATATAATCTATTTTTTATTTGAACTCTATCATATAAAGATAAGTTTAGATTATTATTTTTTAGGAAATTATTCATCTTTAATTGATTTTAAGATGGCATATCTCAATAGTTTGATATTTTTTATTTTAATAATTAAAAGTAAATGGAATTTATTTAATAATTTATAAATAAATAAAAAATTATATAAAAATAAAAAAAATACTTGAATTTATGGTATAACACTCTTAGCTTTAACTCTTTCAATTTTTTTTTAATTTTTCAAATATTCCTATTTTCATATTATTTTCTTTTTTCTTTTTTTTTTAATATATATTTTTCATATTTATACAATTTAAAAAATGTATTCATTTTCTTAATTAAATAATTTATTTTCCCTTATTTTTTAAATTTTATATAATACTCTAATTTATTTTATTTACTTCTCTAATTTTTAATTTTTTTTCTATTTTCTCCAGTTTTTCAATATTTGTTTCCATATTTTCCCTAAACTTTATGTATTTCTCTTTTTCATTTTATTAAAATTTTAAAATTTTATATTCTTTTTATTTTTGTAATTTATCTATTTTTGTAATTTTATTAGTTTTCTCTATTTTCTATTATTCTTATATTCTCCTCATTTTAAAAAAAATGTATTTTCTTTATCTTTTAATTTTTCATATTTTCTTAGTCTTGAAATTTCTCTATTTTTTATAATTTGTCTTGATTTGTGAATTTCTTAATTGTCTATTTTCTATAATTTTGTTTATTTTCCTAATTTTCTGAACTAGGGTTTGTAGAAAGAATTTTAAAATTCAATCAAAATCTCTATTTTTTATATATTTTTTAAATTTCATAACAAGAACTTAAAATTTCAGTTGAAATTGAGCTAGAGTTTTACAAAATTCTTGGCCACCATCATCATCCTCTTTATGTGTTTGGAAGGGTCTAGATTTTATCTACTCCCTCCATTCATCATTGTGTCCCTTTAATTCTTTATTTATTTTCATGTGCTCCAAATCTCATCTTCTCAATATTAGACTAGGGGGTATCATCAATGAAATCCCCAAATTCAATTCTAATATTGTCCCTTTTATTTATAATTTTAGCATTTGTACTTCCATCACCCAAAGTCCCTCTCCTTTTGTATAGTTGCTTCCATGCCTTGGGTTTTACCTTACCTGACAAATTAGCAACCAATAATTTTTTGAAAAAATACCCCCTAACTAAAAAAACTAGATAAACTTAAAGAATGAGGCCAAGACTATCAATATATTTTCTCAATCACAAGATAAGATAAAGTTTCCACCTTCTAAGTAGTACACCTTTACCAAATCCACCTCATCAAATATTAAAGAGGTTGAATGTAATGTCATAAATTTTCATGAACCATTTCAGTGAAATACAACTAAACCACCACCTAATTTAAGGTTAAAATTTTGATTTCTTTTGTGATTATCATTGTGACTCAAGACATTTAATTAATAGATGTTTCAAATTGCATCATAAAATTCAAGACCAATCAATAGTAACACCATTTCAGTAAATAGCCACAGCTTTGAAATCAATGTATCGATAGCAACACCTAATCAATGCTTGAAAATATTTAACAACCCATTGCTAAATCATAACACTTTAAATAAAAATAATGTGCATATGGAAACATCTATAAATCATTTTATAATGTAACCTTAGAATGAGATTGGTAATATCATTGGCATGGTGTCAAGCTATGAAATGCAAGCTCTTTATATAACATTTTATGACCATGAAATACCTAGTGATGAATCAAATAATGGTCCAATACATATACATGGGTTTGTTGACTACCATTATTATATCACATGTGGCATTATAATTTATAATAGGGTAAATTTTAGTGGTGAATATTTGTTAATTCATGAATATTCAATTTTTAAGAATCTGGTTTTGGTATCTTTAGAGGGCAAGTACATAGGACTAGGTCACCTAAAAAATTAGAATGTAAGTTATTTTATAGGTCAACCTATCAAGTGTTTACACTAATTTTGTGGGTCACCATCAAATTTGCCTTATATATATATATATATATATATTAAATATGATTCCATTGGTAACCATATAATTCCCATTCTTTATACAAAGGAAACCATCCAATGATATCAAAAAGGCAACCATCTGACAAAGGCAACTATCTGGCTACACCATATTAGAAACCATTCATATGAAACACTTATATAACCAATCGAATGGGTAACATTAATCATAAAAGTAGACAAAACCATTCAATTACATCCTTCTTGCTATCGATCAGTTGCATCTTTCTTGTTTCCAATTGGTTGTATCCCTCTAAAAACCATATAATTATATTGTGTTAAAATTGACCAATTGCATCACTTAGCCTAGCATAGTACTAGTAGCCTGACACTAGCAGTCATCTAATAGTCAACTTGACACTAGCAATCATCTAACTGCATTGCTTACAACTATTTGATCACATATTTTTTTGTTATTTTCAACATGATAAAATGACATCTAGTAATAATGGTAAAAAGATAGGCCAATTATTAGGTAAATCAAGCATATTATCTTATTTTAGAAAGCCAAAAAATGCCCACGTAATTGACATGTATTCAAAATATAGGTACTTATTAACAAATTATTTTTTTAATTTATAGTAAATTTGATTTTAATTATCAATAATAATATCAAAACCCTTTTACATGAATAAATCCTCACTGATAATGATTGCATTTCACAAGAAAGAATTAATTACATTAACATGTCACCACCTGAAGATTTTATTGATGATGACATGCCACCACTTGAAGATGATTTTTTGGATCTGAATGATAATGATGATGAAATTCAACTACCAAAATAGATTTCTAGTTCTCATCAAACACCAACTTCATTTAAAAATTCCACTCATAAATCTCTGCAAAGGAAGATAAGTAGATGGATAATTGGATGATTTGTTAAGGTCAACTAGGTAGCAAAAATCCCTTCATTGAATCCGTAGAGCTATTAAATGGTAATGATGCTCCAACAAAATGCAAATGTATAACATGTAGTTGGAAACTAGGAAATAAACATAGAATGTAACTTAAATTGGACACAATTTAGAAATATAATGGAAAGATATATGTGTTAGCGAAATAAATAGATGGACAAACAACAAGAACACATAGATGGAAAAATGTAGAAGAATGCATGCATGTAAGATATGCATGCAAGTATTAAAATAATTAGAAACATCAAAAACATATTGTTGAAAAAGGGGGAATAATCAAAGATCAATTTAGAAAAGTTATGCAGTTCAATGTAAAGGACCAATATATATAGTTCTATACTATATATCACATTTTAAAAAAGGGCAAACATATTTATGATTTTTTATATTATAAGATTTGTTTCAAAATAATGGGTTTATTGATATTCCACAATCTCATTTTTTATATAGTAGTGCTTTGGAAATGGAAAAATCTATAGCAATGGTTGAGAAGGAGGACTTGAAAGAAAAAGTTAAAAATTCACTATTTATCTCACTATCCATTGATGAGGTCACAATAGTTGACAACACATCATGGTTTTTCATGCATGTTTATATTTTTGAGAACTAGCTAGGCCAACCTCATCTATTACTAGTTTATAAAATGGTATAAAATTATAATATTGAAAACCTTCACAAATTGGTTATATCTAATTTAAGAGCTAATACTGGGATAGATGATTATGCAATAACTACCAAGTTGGTGTGTGTTGGGACCAATGGTGCATCAGTAATGTAGGGGCATATAAATGGTCTTTGTATTTAAATTCAAACAAAATTTACCCATATATGATTTTTATTCATTGCATGGATCATATCATGAATCTTGCATACAAAATTGTTAGCATATTTGGTAATATAATAAAAGTGGAAGAGCTCATTCGTGACTTAGATGCTTATATGTCAAGCAGTCCAAAAAGATTTTTAGAAATCCAATTTTTTTTAATTGGAGTGACTAATGGTAGAAATATAATGAAATATCTTGATACAAAATGGATTTCCATGTATGAGTCTACACGTAGAATTTTTTTAGAATATCCATCGTTAGTAGGTTTTATGTATAAATACTATATAAAAGTTGACAAGATAAAATATTTGATACACCAATTAATAGATTTAGAAACATTATTAACATTATGCAAGATTATACCAATGTTGAAGGAAATTAATTATTTAATTAAACATTCTTAGGAGAGATCCATATATATTATTGACTTCACATGGTTGAGAAAAGAAGTATGTTAATCTCTAGATATATTGTACATGTCAAATGAAAACTTTCAGGGACCCCTTTTTAGGAGTTAAATTTTTTTGATAGATTTTAAGAATTTTGAAATATATTTGAAATTAAATATTAATGATCATATTTATCTCATCATTAATGAAAAGGAGATACCAATGCACATTTTCTCTAGAAGACTAGATTTTATGAGAGCTAAAACTAAAGAAGTGCTTGTAACACATCTTATATGCAATACTATTATATCTAAAATGCAGATGAAATTGAGTAGAATTTTTCAAAATTTATTTTCCAAGATCAAAGATCATTTCCAAAGGGGTGATTTTTTGGAGGCCATGGGAGTTGTGAATCCGATTTTTGGAATAGTGATAATTGTCAACAACCAATGAACAATTTATTTCATAAATACATGGGTTCTCTTTTCAAACATTTTAGTAAACCTATAGATCTCAATGGAGTTAAAATTAAAGGTATATTTCTAAAAAATATTTAATAACATCTCAATCAACACATTTTTAAATTATAATGAACGATCAATACCAATATCTAAGTGAACCAAGAAAAAATGGTGTAATTACACGACTATGAAAAAAACTTTATCATAAAAGCATCCTATAGAAAATTATTAGTGAATATTTTTTATTATATGAAATTTGTTAAACAATTATTTTAAAATCAATGGAATATGAAAGAGTATTTAATACATTATCTTTTATTAAGTCAAAACTTTGAAACAAATTGGATAAAAATCTAAAGACCTATTTGAGATTGTATGTTTCATGTTATCCCGTGGACATGTTTCCTTATGAAAGAGCTATGGAAACATGGATTTATCTTACTAAAAAAAGAGGCATCAATAATATAATGAAAAATAGAGAGGATGTAAATATCGAGACTGAATATGCCACTGACATAGTAGATGCAAATGTCAACTCTATGATGAGCAAGTTTGTCAAGGATTGTTTCATCTACCCAAGTTTTAGTTTGATATTTATTGCAATTATAATTTTTTGAAATCCAATTTCATATCATTTTTGATATTATAAAACATTTTAAATATTTAATTCATAAAAATTGTTGATAGAATTTTGATTTGCTTAATAAATGTTTTCCAAACCTTATTCCATTGTCCAAGCAACTTTTCCTTTATGTAATTGGTTCTTCAAATGGGTCAAATTTTCTTTGTATTTTTTAAGATATTATTTAATATATCTACTTTTGAAAAAACATAAATTTGACATTTTAACACAATATTAATAGTTTTTACCTTAAATTATAGTTTAAAATGATAAATACTAGTATTAGAATAAAAGAGAATAAGGAAAAATAAAAGAGAATAAGAAGAAAATAATGCATAGAGCATAATATGGGTCTGAATACATAGAACGTGTTTATGATAGTAAAAAAAACATGTTTTATTAACCTATCATGTGTTATTTGGGTACTATATTGATTATCAAGGTAAGGTAGATTTAGGGAGAGTTTAGTCCAATCCTAGAAATTCCAAAATGGGTCTTAGAGTTGGAATTTTTATTGACTTTTCATTCATTATTTTTACACAGTCAAGTAACCCTAAACTAGGGTTTGAGACATTAAAAACCTCTTAACAATAAAATGAACCAGCTAAAAATTTACATAAATGTGTAATAGTATGAAAGTGAAGTTTTGAAAGTGATTTTGAGGTTTGAAAATACTTAGAATGGGAGTTATTCAAGAATATCAGACTGTAGGTGTAGAAACAAGGCCTAAAACCCCTATTTTCAGCACTAAAACTTCCATATCTCAAAAATGGCTCAACCAAATTTGATGAAACTTCATAGACAAGTGTTTTTGGGTGCATGTGAGGTGATGACATTGGTTTCAAATTTTATTCTAGTTTATTATTTTTATTGCAAAACCCTAGCATATGTAAGTGGGAAAGCTATTTGTTGAGTTAGAACACATTAAGAGGGACACAAGAATATTTAAAACTCATAAGGTGCCTCATAATTAATTCAAATAACTATTCAAAAGTGTTACAAACCTAGTTATCAAGGAGGCTACCTTGATAAAATTGTTTACTATCTTTTGTAAGAATAAGCCTTAGAGAAGGTTGGAAACATGTTTGCTAAGTTAAACAACATTGATATGAGTGAAAGAACCTATTGAAATAATAATTTTTATTAATTGAGTTAAATACCAAGACAAAATAAGTCTACAAGCCTATTAAACAAGACTTAATTGAGAAGAAAAAGACCTTATTAAACCCCTACACCATTTTAGTTGCATATTAATAATTTTAAATTGATCAAGTGTCTAATAACAAATCAATAACTAATTTAATCATTGAATTGAATTAAATAATAATGCAAAAAAAATAATCCAAACTAAGTTCAACTCAGAACCAAACATTTTACTTAGTCCATGTCAAAGAGAAAAATCAAGTTTTCATTGACCAAAGAAGCAAACCATAATTATTGTCTGGAATCCACATCCATAATGATTCCATACATGTACAACATGTTAATTTATTTATAAAAGATTGACTCATAGATAAATTGAATGATCAAATGCATTAAAAAAAATTCATTATTTACAATCATGATTGGTGCTAAATATAATGCTATCAATAGGTAAGAAATATAGCTAAGACTGAAAATGACACAAAATTTCATATTATCATATTTGAACAAGATGAAATCACATCAAATTCAAATTGATGCTCAGTATAAATCCATACCAAAAAAATTTACATTCGACTCAGCCATGAATACAATCAAAATGAGACCATATTGTTTGAACTACATCAACTAATAATATACAACACTATTTACTATAGTCAATATGCAACACGAATTTAATTTTTAATATAATGCATATAATATTTAAAATGAATTATAAATTAGTAAAATAAGAGTATTTCATACATAATAAATTATTGTTTAAAACATCATAAATTATTGTTTGAAACATCATAAAATATCATTCTTTTTTAACAGATCCTTCATCCACTTACTCTGTGTCCTTTGAAATCTCTGTCTCCAATTACTCTATGTCAATCTTTAAAATTCATACCCTAGAATATCCTCTATAACATAATTGATATTAGCAATATTTTCCATTTCTTCATTAGCTACATCTCCTATTGAAAGTAGACTAAGACCTACATTTATTTTTTGCTTTAATAAAATATTAGGATTCATGTTGTGCTCTTTAATTATTTTCTTTAATTTATTGTTCTATTTATTTAACAACACAAGCTTTTCTTTAAAGGTAATAGCTACATTTAAACTTTTACGTGTATTTTTCAAACACACATTTAGGACTTCACTTTTTTTTTTTTTTTTTTTCATATTTTCATATTTTGCCTACAATTTAAAAATAAAATACAATTAGATAAAAATTACAATAACTAGAATATATTTGCTAAAAATGACGATAAATTATCAAATCTTTTTCTTTCTCTGCATTATCAATTACGATAAGGTTTATGTATCTTTCCCATTTGTTGAAGTAAGCTTAGGCTTCTGCATTTAAATTCTCTAACCTGTTTAACATAATACCTAAAATATTATCATTTTAATCATTTGTAACTGAAATTGACTCAGATTTGGTTTGATTGAATAAAGAATCAATCTTTATGGGTTCATTTTGCACTAGTGAAAACAAATTGACTCTTTGGAAGTGGTTATGAAAATGAGCATTTATCTCCTTGATTGATACTTTTGCCCCTTAACTCTCATACTTTTAAAGCATTCATCTCATTGATAACACCCTCCTTAATATTTGTAATTATATTTTATGAAAATAGATTATTTAATGGAAAATAAGTATTGTCATCATCAAACAACTCCAAATTATTAGTAGTGGGTGGTCTAGGGGGTGAAGAGGTAGAAGGTCCTTCCTGAATAGGTACACTTACAACTTGAATTGAATCATGTGGATATAAATCACTATGATCTAGGTCCCCATTTTCAATCCCAAGACATTCCTCATCATGTTTAATATGTTGTAAAAATGTTACTCCCTATGCACTAGATACACCACCACAAGAGAAATTGGAGAACTCAAAACCTGACAATTGTATTATTCCTCTACTTTTTGAATGAAAGAATATATTTTTCCCCTCGTCTAAATTTGCTTATGTGGTAATGGTGGTGGCATATTTTTATTGATAGATGTAAGGTGACTTACAAAAGGAAATTTTATTTAAAATGGTAAATTAAAAAACAAGATTTAATGCTAATTTAAAATTTAACAATTATTAGGTAGAGTTTGATAGAGTATGTATTCTGATTTACGTGTATGAATCAAAGTTAGAGTGGGGATTTAAATTGCAAAAGAGGTAATCATTCATTTGATAAATTATCTAATTTAAGAAACATCAACTCAAAAACAAAAACTTGGAAAGTAACAAAATATGAAAACATTATTGAGAAGACCGTGGCACTTGAAATATGGGGGTTTGTTGAGTGCCTTCAAGGGTAATGACTTTAGAGTCAACCAAAAAAATTAAATAAATAAAATAAGATAAAAATTAAATGTGCATAATATGTCATTTATCATTAAAATTTGGAAGTACAAAAACTTGCAAGTGGATATGATTATGAAGAAGGCCTCGTATGTTTAGAAATTCTAAATTATTAGAATAATGATTCTATAGACTCAAAATCTCTAGAGCCTTCAAGGGCATGATGTCCTTTTGATGTTGTTGGGTGAATATTTTGTTAATGATAGAATGATAACAAAATGGTGATTTCAACCATAATATGATGAGATAAATCTCTCCTCTAAGCAAAGGGAGGCTCCCTTTTAATGTTAACTAACACAACACTTAATTATTTATACTTATTCATAATAATTTTATCATAGTGGGTGTTGTCATATCATCCAATTCTCTTTTTTCAGAATTGATGTTTAATCACAAACTTTCTTCTGTTCTTTGTGATATACTTTGACAATATAAGATCACTTGATGAACCAAATATGACTTATATTCAAATTTATTAGCCAAAGAAGTAACAAGAATAATACTTTCAGAGTAAAATTCAAAGATAGAATAAAGTGTTGTGAACATGGGATATCTCTTAATCCCAAGAAGCCCATATTTGGGGTTACAGAAAGAAAGCTCCTTGGACATATTTTATCCAAGTAAGGAATCAAAATTGATGTAGATCAGGTTAAGTCAATTCAAAATCTTACATTACCATCAAGTAAGAAAGGAGTGCATTCTTTCTTTGGGAAGGTTAATTTTTTGTGAAGATTTATTCCTGATTTTTCTAAAAAGACTCACCACATTGTTGATATGATGAAGGAAAATCAACTTTTCATTGGAATAAGGAAGGAATAAATGTTTTTCATGAGATAAAGGAAGCCATTGCACTTGTTCCTATCCTAGTTTACCCTGATTATACCAAGAAATTCATTATGTATAATTATACCTTTTGAGCATACCTTATCTGCAATCTTAGTACAACCAAATGAAGAGTGGATTGAATCTCCTATAACATTCATGAGCTACCCTTTGAAGGCTCATGAGCTTAAGTAATCATCCATGAAAAAACATGCATATGTGATGGTGAAATCAATCAAGAATTTTAGGCACTACATCCTCAATTCTCATACCATTACATTAATACCAGATTCTACTATTAAATCTATTTTGACTCAACAAGAGTTTGGAGGTAAAAGAGGTAATTGGATTGCTAAAATCCAAGAATATGATATGGAGATCAAGCCTACCAAACTTGTGTGTGGAAAAGGTTTGTGTCAACTCATGGTAGAGACCAATTAATAAGAAACACCTGATAATGAAAGAGATATAGAAAAACTACCCACAATCTTACTTGTAAGTACTATGGATGAATGTTATTCTGATATTGCTTACTTCCTCACATATGGAGAGTGTCTAGAACATTTTTACCATAAAGAGAAGAGGAAAATCAAGCTCAAGTCATAAATTTTTATTCTTTGGGCTAATGGTTTATACAAGCAGAACATTGATGGAATCTTTTTAAGATGTGTAGACTAAGCACAAGGAAAGTTATTGGAATCTTTCCATGATTTAGCATGTGGAGGACATTTTTCAGTCCTTGCCATATCTCATAAGATCTTTTGGGATAGATATTATTGGCCAACACTTTTTTAGGATGCATATGCATGGGTGCATAAATGCAATAAGTACCAACAGTTTGTGGAGAAACCTAAGTTAACAACCTTGCCTCTCAAGCTAGTAGTCATTGAAGAACCTTTTCAACAATGGGGTATTGATTTCATTGGTGTAGTGAACCCATTGTCAAGTGTTGGTCATATTTATGTTATCATGGCTATGGATTGCTTCACCAAGTGGGTGGAAGCAATTCTAACCAAACACACCACTTCAGAGTTTGTTTGCAATTTCCTCAAAGAGAATATCATTACAATGTTTGGTGTGCTAAATAAAGTTATAACTGATAATGTTGCTTGTTTCATATCCCATGAGATGAATCAGTTTTGCTTTGAATATGGGATTATTTTGTCTCATACTTATAACTATTTTCCTTAAGGAAATGGTCAAGCTAAGTTGAGTAATAAGAATTTGGTAACTATCATCAGGAAGCTAGTAGAAGACAATTAGAGGACTTGGCATAAATCATTATATGATGCATTATGGGCTAATCATATTACTCATAAACAAGTGATTGGTATGTCTCCTTTTCAACTTTTGTATGGATTAAATGCATAAATACCAATGACATTAGAACTACCAGCTCTCAAATTGGCTAAGGCAATTGAAGATGAAACATTAAAAAACTTCTTAGACAAGCGTATTATGTACCTTGCCGAGATAGAGGAGCAACGTACAAAGATAGTGGACCGTATTGCATAACATCAAAGTCAAGTCAAGGCCTTTTTGACAAGAAATCTAAATCATGAGTATTCTGAGTTGGGGATCTAGTCCTTTTGTGGGACAAAAGAAGAGAGCCAAAAGGAATGCATGGAAAATTTAATTCTTTTTGGAAAGGTCCTTTTCTCATCCAAAAATCAATGGAGAACATAGTTTATTCTTGGCATATCTAGATGGGACACCATTACCACTGCCCTATAGTGGACAAAATTTAAAGCTTTTCACTCAGAGAAGTTCCAGATAAGTTTATAAATTTTATAAATATATGTATATTCTTATTTATTTTTGTGTTAGTCTCATCTTTTGCTTGACTCATGGCCCAATGGAGAAAGGAACTTAGAGTTTTAGAATTCTCTTTCCTTCAACTATTTCAAAGAATGCTTGAAGAAAATTCCCCAATCAGAGCTAGATGTTATCTTTGAATTTAGTAGGCTCAATTCATGGGATAACCCATACGAAACTTGTCTATTTCATAGCCCATGAGATCTAAGCATACAAAGTAAGGCTAATTATTTCCTTATTATTTTTATTATTTTCTCCTTTATAAAGTTAGTTTTTGGGGGAAGTTTCTCTTCTGGTTTAGTTTAGAGAATTTTCTCTTAATTACACATTTTCTAGTTTGGTGCAAATCAGAGATTTTTTTTTAACTGCACCATTGTGTGCACTAATGGAGAAATTATTTAATGTTTCACTTATTCTAATTTTTCATGTGTAGGAGCACTAATTTTATCCAACTTTGCACATACAAATTCAAATTTTTTCTCCGCTCTTGCACCCGAGTCCACCACTATGTTGGTAATTAATTTTTCATTAATTACCCCTCTTATATATGTTTTAACCCATGTAAATTCATTTTTACCATTTGTCTTCAGAATTTTCAAGCATGAGTATGCCATTTGTCACCATTTTTGAGCTTGATTTCACCCTTCCTTATCATCCTCAATTTTTTGTTTTCATCAATTTTTCATGCCCTAGGGTTCTGTATCATCATTCGTGTTCATCGTATCTTAGGTAAATATTTGATTTTGCTTACAATTTTTTTCTCTTTATTCTTTTTAATTCATTTCTTCTTCTTCTTAGGGGTTTTTTTATTTTATTTTTTCCCTCAGTTCCAGGTTTAATTTTCTCTTGATGCAAATTCAAAGTTTTTATCTGAGATGCACCAAGGGGTCTCATTCACCAAACTCATTTTGGTGTACTTCAAAGAAAATTATCTGAAGTGCATGTGCCATCATTTCTATGTACTTTGGAGAATTTTATTTAAAGTACACATTACTCACCTTTTTAGTGCACTTTATATAATTTTCTTTGAAGTGCACGTAGTCTGGTGGACTTTAGATAAAATTATTTGAAATGCACATTGCATACCTTCTAGTACACTTGAGAGAATTTTATCTGATGTGCATGCCATTTGGTGTACTTTATAAAAAATTCTCTGAAGTGCATATTGTAACTCTTTTTTGGTGAAATTAGGAGAATTTTCTATGAACTACACTAAAACCATCACCTAGTGTAGTTTGGAGAATTTTCTTTGAACTACACCTTTTCCAAAAAAGAGAAAAATGCTAACTCTGGAAAATTAAATTTTTTTTACAGATACTTGATCAATATCAAAAAATTTCCATCCAAGAGAATAATGAAGTATAAATTTCAAGGTGTATTTCTAACATCTACAGTAGATTCTAATGTAGATAAAATTAGAGCTATAGAGATTGGTCATGTCAACATGACCAATCTCTATATCTCCAATTTGATCTACATTAGAATCTATAGTAGATGCTAGAAATATGACTATAATCAAGTTGATCTACATTAGAATCTAATTGCAGATCTTGAATTTGATCAGTAGTAAGATGATTGTAATCAAGTCTGCGTACATCTTCAATAAATATGTGCCCATCCCAAAGTATATCACAAAGAATGGAAGAAATTTTGTGATTAAACATCAATTCTGAAAAAAGAGAATTGGATGATATGACAACACCCATTATGATAAAATTATTATAAATAAGTGTAAATAATTAAGTGTTGTGTTAGTTAACAATAAAAGGGAGCTTCTCCTTGCTTAGAAGAGAGATTTATCTCATCATACTATGGCTGAAATCAAAATTTTGCTATCATTCTATTGTTAACAAAATATTCACCCAACAGTTTTTGGTGACTCCACTGGGGAATTCGATCAAGTAACTAATTTCTATACTTGGTTCATATAAGACCAACACATTATTACTTACAATTATTTTACTGTAGTTAATCTCTTTTCTTTTTTAGTACTTTTGTATTATGGTGAAATAAAGCTACACTCATGATAAAAAGATAGTGGGACTCATTGATACAACATTTGAGCTATTGCAAGAAAATAACTTTGATCTTTTACCAGCATGTGCAAGGTCACCTCTTCAGTGTATAAGAAGTTTTCCACCTACAAATACAAGATTTCTTGTACCAAGAGAAACTTCCAATGTTCATATATTTTTGCCTATTTTACCTTTGAAAAGGTTTGTAATACCTATATATAATCCACAAAGGATGGTAGCTCAAGGTCCATGGGGTAATGCATTTGGTCCATTGAATTTGGCACCACCATCACATGAACTACCTCGTGGCTCATAAAAAAAATTCTTAAGTTTTATGGTGATGGCAAGTAACATCAAGATGAACATATTTCTACATTCTACATTGCATGTGGAGTTCTTGGAGTGGAACATGAGGATGTTTCTATAAGGTTGTTTATAGAAACACTCCAAGGAATTGATGCTGATTGGTTTTATCATCTTGCAACTGGTACTATCACAAATTGAGCTATGCTTAAGATAAAATTTGAAGAAAGATTAAAACCCATAAAAGATGCTCATGCCTTATTGGCTCAGCTTACACAAATGAATAAGGAAGCACATGAGCCTATGTGTGAGTTCATGAAAAAGTTTAATAAGTTAAGGAGTAGGATTTTGGTGGTTTCTCAACCTACACCTAAGAATTTGAAGTGCTTCTTCATCAATTCTCAACTACCAAAAATGAATTTTTTTTATGAAGAGCAAATATAGCTAATATTTATGTTGCTCAAAGTTTAGCCACCAAAGTAGAAGATGATTTAATCCTAGCAGAAAATATGAGAAACAATTCAATCAATCCTAGAGGGTAACCTTCCCCCACTTTATCTTCTACTAACACCATGGATTCCATGATTCAAAAGTTAGAAAATGAATTACTTGCACTTAAAAAACAAATGTCTCAAAGCATGTATTTTCCTTCATATAAAGATGTTCCTACAAGAACATATCTAAACTATTCTAACAATGCTACCAGGAATCAAAATCTGAATAAGCTTCCTCCAACACAAACAAGTCTTGCATTAGAGGCACCTCTAGATGATGTAGTAGTTAATTGGTTGGAACCTAAACATGATGATGTTTCAGGATTGGAATACATTATAGAATAAGATGCTACTCCTTTCACCATAAATTAAGAAGGAGAAATTGGCAACTTCGATATCAGGTTTCTCAATTTTAAGAAGAAGTTGAATAAGAGGAAGATACAAATGGTGAGTCTTATGCCATTTTCACCTGTTCTCAAATTCAGTCAAACCAACAACAAAATTTTGATAAAACAAAATCCAAGGATGAACCATGAAAGGAGGTTACAATTTCCAAAAGATGAAATCCTTTGATAGTTCAACCAAAGGATAGGGTGGTAGATAAACAAGTAAGCACTCATAATTCTACCACTTCTACTTCAATGTCTAGATCTAGTGCCCAAAACTTGAAACCTAAAAGTGAAAATGTTTGTCTTCCTTAGTTACCCCATATTTAGCTTTTGATATCATTGATCACTCTAAGAAGACTAAAATCTAAATGTTAGAGGCAGAGTACCTCTAATCAAACCCTGATCAATTTGAAAGATTGGCAAAATTTGTAAAAAACAATCGGATCAATTTTGATTAGACTTCAGCTAAGAGTATACTAATTGACCATAATCTAAAATCAAAGAAAAATAACTTGGTTGTAACTCCTACACCTAATTCTAGAAAAATAGAACCTTTTTATATTTTCTTGTTTGTCAATAGTTATAATCTCAGTAATTATGTTATTAATTTGGGTGCTTCCAATAATGTGATGCCTACCAAGGTGGTTATTTCCTTGGGGTTAACCTTTAAAAAAACTTTTGGTCATTGATTCTCAATCAATGGAAACCAAATAAGTACCTCTTATAGGCCAAATCAAAGATGCACAATTTTCATTTGCTGCTTTTTTAGAGAAAAAGATTAAAATGATAGTTCTAGTGGCTGATGTTTCAAACTCATTAGAGTTCTGTTGCGACATAAATTTTTAAAATATGTTGGAGGAGAAATCAATAGGGATTGGTCCAAGGCTAGGATACCTATTAAGGGTGTTATGTAAAAACTTCACCCAAAAAAACAAGTGAAGTATACTGTAACAAAGATAGAAGACCCAAAAGCTTAGATCCTCTTTGAAACCTCCATAATGGGCACACATTTCTTGACTATAGATGAAATTTGATAAGCTAGAATGTTGGCTAATTGTAGATCTTGAATTTGATCAGTAGTAAGAAGATTATAATCAATTCTCCTTACATCTTCTTTAGTTCTACATTCTGCCCAAATATCCTCAATCGTGTGCACATGAACATAATTTCCTTTCATCTTTTCCTTCATCATTATATAATCAAAATATTTTCTACTTTTATACCTTTTAAGGGTGATCCATTGCATCTCAATTTCCATTATCTTAGCCTTGGGAGTAGTTGAAATGGTGTACTAGCCAATGCTTATAGTAAAATTGAATCCTCTCTTATGTGCATCTGATTGCTTCTTCTATACAGTCATCATTTATCTACACATCTCCATTGAAATCAATTTATCACCTAGGTATTTAGGTAACATGCAAGGTTGTTCATTAAATCCACCTACCTTGATGTTGGTGAAATTTTAGAACTAAAGGAAAATACAACCAATCTTATTCATTATTTCCCATGCTTGAGTTGAAACCCTTTTCTTCTCCAATTCTTGTTCAAAAATACAAATAAATTGGTAGAAGAAAGCATCATCAACTCTTCTAAAATGTATAATACCTTCTTTGAGGCTTAACTATGGATAATACTCATAAACAAGAACTTTATTCCTTTCACCAACACTGGTTAGTATTGGAAAAGTCCTCATGCATGCTATGGCATATACCAGATAAGAAGTCATATATAACTTGAGAGAATAACTTACTTCAAAAATTTGGTGGCATACAACATCACTAATCTGAATTCCCTAATAAATTCTCTACTTATTTTTTTAATGATAAAAATGTAGTGATACATCCATTGTTGAAAGATATTTGATGTGGTAAGACCTTTGACCCTACTTAGGAGAGTGATTAAATATCCTATTTCCTCCATAAATTAACTTCGATAAAAACTTTTTGGCCATCTTGCAATTGTATGCCTTGGTGTCCTCAACTAGTTTGCATTAATGTGCCTCTTGCATTTCTTGAGATTCCTATCATAATATTCATAGGCTATTGTCACACTTATATTTGAGAAATATTCATTGTCTGAAAGATGAAAAAAATTATCAAAGTGTTTTGCATCTAGTCTAATTACCACTTTTTCAATGGCATCTTTGATTGACCTAGTTTCTTTGTCAAAGTGGGAAGCAGCTGTTAAGATGAACTTCAGATCTTGAGCTAACACAAGAAATGTAGCTACTAGATGTATCTCATTGTTAAGAATAGGTTGCATTTGGGGAGCAATGGGATCTCTACCTAACCTTTACAATAATTTGACCATGTCAACATGATGAATCTCTATATCTCTAATTTGATCTACATTAGAATCTACTGCATATGCTAGAAACACACCTTGAAATTTATACTTCATTATTTTATTGGCTGGGGAATATTCTAATATTGATCAAGTATTTGCAAAAGAGAATTTTAATTTTATAGAGTTAGAATTTTTTCTCTTTTTTGGAAAAGGTGTAGTTCGGAGAAAATTCTTCGAATTGCACTGGGTGATGGTTTTGGTGTAGTTCGAAAAAAAATCTCTAAACTACACCAAAAAATGGGTACAACATGCACTTCAAAGAATTTTTTATGAAGTACACCAAATGGCATGCACTTTAGAGAAAATTCTCTGAAGTGCACTAGAAGGTATGCAATGTGTATTTTGATGAATTTTATCCAAAGTGCACCAGACTACATGTACTTTAGATAAAATTCTTCAAAGTGCAATGAGAAGGTGAGTAATGTGTACTTCAGTGAAAATTCTCATTTTTACACTAAAATGATGGTACGTGCACTTCAGATAATTTTATTCAAAGTACACCAAAATGAGTTTGGTGAATAAGACCCCTTGGTGAGTCTTGGAGAAAAACATTGAATTTGCATCAAGAGAAAAATAAACTTGGGACTAAGGAAAAAACCAAAATCAAAAATAAAAACCCTAAGAATAAGAATAAATGAATAAAAAAAAAGAAAGAGCAAAAAATAATAAGCAAAATCAAATATTTACCTGAGATATGATGAACATGAATGATGATAAAGATCCTTAGGGCACAAAAAATCAATGAAAATAACAAATTGAGGATGATAAAGAAGGGTGAAATCAAGCTAAAAAATGATGATAAATGGCATAATTATGCTTGAAAATGGTGAAGACAAATGGTAAAAATGAATTTACATGGGTTAAAATATATATAAGATGGGTAATTAATGTGAAATTAATTATCGACATAGTGGTGGGATCGAGTGTAAGAGTAGAGAAAAACTCTATATTTTCACATGCAAAGTTGGAGAAAAATAGTGATCTTGCACATGAAAAATTAGACTATGTACAACATCCAATAATTTCTCTACTAGTACACACAATGGTGCAGTTCATAAAAAATTCTTTAATTTGCACCAAACTGGAAAAGGTGAAGTTCAAAAAAAATTCTCTGAACTACACTGAAAGAGAAACATCCCTCAAAAGCTAACTTTTTAAAGGGGCAAAAAAACACAAGAAGGCAATAATTGGCCTCATTCTACATGCTTAAAACTCATGGGCTATGAAACAAACAAATTTTTTAGGGGTTATCCCATGAATTGAGACTGTTAAATTCAAGGATAATAGTTTTTGGTGACTCCACTAGGGAATTCGATCAAGAAACTGAGTTCTACACTCACTTGGTTTATATAAGACCAACACCTTATTTCTTGAAATTGTTTTGTTGTAGTTAATCTCTTTTATTTTTTATTTATTTTATATTCTAGCAGAATAAAGCTACACTCATGGTAGAAGGGAAATGGGACTCATTGATCCAACATTTGAGTTATTGCAAGAAAATAACTTTGATCTTTTGTCGGTATGTGCAAGGTCACCTCTTCAACATACATGAATTTTTCCACCTACAAATACAAGATCTCCTATACTAGGATAATTTTCCAATATTCATAGAGTTTTGCCTATTTTGCTTTGCAAAGGTTTTTAATACCTCTATATAATCCATAAAGTATGGCAGCTCAAGGTCCATGGGGTAAATGCATTTGGTCCATTGAATTTGGCACCACCATCACGTGAACTACCTTGTGGCTCATGAATTTTTTTTCCTAAGTTTTATGGTGATGGCAAGCAATATCTGGATGAACATATTGCTACATTCTACATTGCATGTAGAGTTCTTGGAGTGGAACATGAAGATATTTCTATAATGTTGTTTGTAGAAACACTCCAAGGCATTGTTGTTGATTGGTTCTATCATCTTGAAATCGGTACTATCAAAAATTGGACTACGCTCAAGACAAAATTTCAAGCTTATATAAGATGCTCATGCCTTGTCAATTCAGCTTACAAAAATGAATAAGGAAGCACATGAGCCTATGCGTGAGTTCATGGCAAAGTTTAATAAGTTAAAGAATATGATTTTGGTGGTTTCTTAACCTACACCTAATAATTTGAAGTACTTTTTCATCAATTCTCAACTACCAAAAGTGACTTTTCTTTTACAAAGAGAAAATCCAACTAATCTTGATGTTGATCAAAGTTTAGCCACCGAAGTAGAGGATGATTTAATCCTAGCAAGAAAGGTGAAAAATATTTTAGTCAAGCCTAGACGGTAGCCTTCCCTAACTTTATCTTCTACTAACACCACATATCCCATGATTCAAAAGTTAGCAAATGAATTAATTTCACTTAAAAAACAAATGTCTCAAAGCATGTCTTTTCTTTCATACAAAGATGTTCCTAGGAGAACATATCCAAACTATTCTAACAATGCTACCAAGAATGAAAATTTGAATAAGATTGCTCTAACACAAGCAAGTCTTGCATTAGATTCATCTCTAGATGATACAACAATTAATTGGCTCGAACTTAAAAATGATGATGTTCTAGAATTAGAATATGTTCTAGAAGAAGATGCTACTCCTTTCACCAAAAATGAAGAAAGAGAAGTTAGCAACTCTAATATTAGGTTTCTAAACTTTGAATAAGAAGAAGTTAAACAAGAAAAAGATACACATGGAAAGTCTTATGCCATTTTCACCCATTCTCAAAGTTAGTCGAATCAACAACAAAATGTTGATAAAACAAAATCCAAGGATGAACCATGAAAGGAGGTTACAATTTCCAAAAGAGGAACTCCTTTGCCAGTTCAACCAAAGGATAGGATGGTAGATAAAAAAGTACTCCTCATAATTCTACCTCTTTTCCTTCAATGTATATATCTAGTGCGTAAAACTTGAAAATGAAAATGTTTTATCTTCCTCGACTGCCCCATATCCAGTTTTTTCTATCATTGATCATGCTAAGAAGACTAAAATCCAAATGTCAAAGTCAAAGTATCTTCAATCAAACCCTGATCAATTTGAAAGATTGGCAAAATTTATAAAAAGCAAAGGGATCAATTCTGATCAGACTTTAACTAAGAGTGTACCAATTGACCCTAAACCAAAAACAAAGAAAAATAACTTGGTTGTAACTCTTGCACCTAATTATGGAAAAATAGAACCTTTCTATATTTCTTCATTTATCAATGGTTATAAGCTCAGTAATTATGTTATTGATTCAGGTGATTCCAATAATGTGATGCCTGCCAAGGTGGCTACTACCTTGGGGTTAAACTTGACAAAGACTTTTGGTCATTGATTCTCAATGGAAACCAAATAAGTACCTCTTATAGTTCAAATCAAGGATGCACAATTTGCATTTGCTGCATTTCTAGAGAAAAATATCAAAATGATAGTTCTAGTCACTGATGTTCTGGCCTCATATGGAGTTCTATTAGAACATGAATTTTGAAAAGATGTTGGAGGATAAAGAAATATAGATGTTTAGAGGCTAGGATACTTGTTAAGGGTGTTATGTAGAAACTTCACCCAAAAAATCAAGTTAATTACACTGTAACAAAGATAGAAGACCCAAAATCTCAAATCCTCTTTGAAACCTTTGGAATGGGCACATATTTCTTGACTACAGATAAAGATCCAATATATTTAAATTATATTTTAGAAAAAGGTCATAAAATAGAAGAGTTTCCCTCTTCAGATGAGGAGATTTTGAATTTTGACACTATTAAGGTTGAGAGTTCAAATGATGTTTAGACTTTAGAATTTGATGGCAGTTATTCATCAACTAGATCTAGAGCCAGAATAGTTCTCATATCCCCAAAAAGAAAAAAAAATCTTTCTCTTTCAAATTACAATTTGATGATACTAATAATACTAATGAGTATGAGGCCTTGCTGTTAGGAATGGAAGTTGCATGAAAGAAAGGAATAAAAAATCTTCATGCCCAAGGTGATGTTGAGCTAATCATTTGTCAAGTCAGGAACTTATATCAAACAAAGAATGAAAGACTAAGGAATTACCACAATTGAGTTTAGGATTGCATGGAAAGTTTTTATGCATTTAATATATCAGTAATTCCAAGAGAATATAATGATAGAGCTGATTCATTGGCCATTTTATCCACTCTCTTGATTCCTTACAAAGATTTTCAAGGAAACAAGTATACCATTAAGTTGGTTTTTTGATCCAGTGTTCCTGACAATGTTAATCATTGGTAGGTTTTTAAAAATGATGATCAATTCATATAATTTTTGGAGAAAGTGGAAAACTTTAGTGAGTTGTATTTTGAAGGAAGTGATTCCACTCCTCAAGAATCAATTTATGAAGTTAATGAGGAAATTGGTGAAGAAATCTTGTAACTAAAAGGGAATAAGATTCCCAAAGGGTTGGTATCTTTGGAAAGACTTTGTGATAAGTATGATTGATTCAACAAGTGTCAAAAATTAGATTTTGATTCATCTACAAAAATTGAGCAAGTTAATATAGGAAAATAAAGTGACCCCAAAATGATAAATATTAAGAAATGTTGCTCATAAGAGGAAAGAGAAAAGTTGGTGACTCTTCTACATTAGTACATTGATGTATTAGCATATTCATATGCTGATATAAAATATTTTTGACCTAAGGAAGTGCAACATGATATTCCTCTCAAGCCAAGATCTTAGCCTCATAAGCAAAAATAGTGATAGTATAATCCCAAAATATCAGGTACAATCCTCACTAAAATTCAAAAGATGTTGAATGCTTACTTTATCCTTCCCATACATCACTCCACGCAGATAACAAATATTATTCCTGTAAGGAAAAATAATGGAGAGATCTACATTTGTGTTGACTTCCAAAATTTGAGTCAAGTATCACTTAAGGATAATTACCCATTCCCAGTAATGGATCAAGTATTGCAAACTGTGACTAGTTCAAAGATGTTGTCTATGCTAGATGGTTTCTTAGGATACAATCAAGTGGAGGTTCATGATGAAGATCAAAATAAAATAGCCTTCACTATTCCATGGGATATTTTTTTGTATCATAGAATGAATTTTAGATTAATCAATGTTGGTGCTACTTTCTAGAGGACTATGGATTTGGATTTTTGAGATATAATCAATAAATTCATTGTACTCTACTTTGATGATCTACTCTTTTCTAAAAAAAGGGTCAAGATCATTGCAACCATTTTTAGTGAGTACTTAAAAGATGCTATGAACATGGGATATCTCTTAATCCCAAGAAGTCCATATTTGGGGTTACAGAAGGAAAGATCTTTAGACATATTGTATCCAAAGAAGGAATCAAAATTGATCTAGATCAAGTTAAGTCAATTCAAAATCTTACTTTACCATCAAGTAAGAAAGAAGTGCATTCTTTCTTTAAGAAGGTTATTATTTTGCAAATATTTGTTCTTGATTATACTGAAAAGACTCGCCACTTTGTTGATATGATGAAAGGAAAATTAAATTTTTATTGGAATGCAGAAGGAAGAAATGCTTTACATGAGATAAAGGAAGCCATTGCACTTGCTCTTGTCCTAGTTTGCCCTGATTATACCAAGAACTTCATTATGTATAGTTATGCTTCTGAGCATACCTTATTTGCAATTTTGGTACAACCAAATGAAGAGGGGATTGAATATCCTATAACATTCATGAGCTACCCTTGGAAGGCTCATGAGCTTAAATACTCATCCATGGAAAAACATGCATATGTGGTGGTGAAAATAGTCAAGCATTTTAGGTACTACATCCTCAATTATCATACCATTACATTAGTACCAGATTCTATTGTTAAATCTATTTTGACTCAACAAGAGTTTAGAGGTAAAAGAGGTAATTGGATTTCTAAAATCCAAGAATATGATATGGAGATCAAGCCTACCAAACTTGTGATTGTAAAAGGTTTGTGTCAACTCATGGCAGAGACCAATTCAAAATAAACACTTGGCAATGAAAAAGATATAGAAAACCTACCCATGATCTTGCTTATAATTACTATGGATGAATGGTATTTTGATATTTATTACTTCCTCACATATGGAGAGTGTCGAGAACATTTGTCTCATAAATATAAGAGGACAATCAAGCTCAAGGCTAAAAATTTCATCCTTTGGGCTACTAGTTTGTATAAGTGAAACATTGATGGAATCTTTCTAAGATGTGTAGACAAGGCACAAGAAAGAAAGTTATTGGAATATTTCCCATGATTTAGCATGTGGAGGAAATTTTTCATCCCTTGTCATAGCTCATAAGATATTATGGGATAGATATTATTGGTTAACACTTTTTCAAGATGCTTAAACATGGATGTGTAAATGCAAGTACTACCAATAGTCTGTGGGGAAACCCTAGTTAGTAGCCTTGCCTCTCAAGCCAATAGTCATTAAAGAACCTTTTTATCAATGTGGTATTATTGGTGCAGTGAACCCATTGTTAAGTGTTGGTCATAGTTATGTTCTCATAGCTATGGATTACTTCACCAAGTGGGTGGAAGCAATTCCAACCAAACATGCCACTTCAGAGGTTGTTTGCAATTTCCTTAAAGAGAATATCATTACAAGGTTTGGTGTGCCAAATAAATTTGTAACTGATAATGCTACTTGTTTCATATCCCATGAGATGACTCAATTTTTCTTTGAATATGGGATTATTTTGTCTAATACTTCTAAAAATTTCCCTCAAGGGAATGGTCAAACTGAGTTGAGTAATAAGAATTTGGTAACTATCATCAGGAAGTTGGTATAAGATAATCAAAGGACTTGGCATAAATCATTATACAATTCATTATGGGCTGATCATATTACTCCCAAATGAGTGATTGGTATATCTCTTTTTCAACTTTTGTATGGATTTAATATAGAAATACTAATGACATTAGAATTACCATCTCTCAAATTGGCTAAGGCAATTGAAGATGAAACATTTGAAAAATCCTTAGACAAGCGTATTAAGTACCTTGCCTAGATAGAGGAGCAATGTACAAAGGTAGTGGACTATATTGCATAATATCAAAATCACGTTAAGGAACTTTTTGACAAGAAAGATAAATCATGAGTATTCTAAATTAGGGATCTAGTCCTTTTGTGGGATAAAAGAAGAGAGCCAAAAGGAATGCATGGAAAACTTGTTCTCTGTCAAAAGGTCCTTTTATCATCCAACAACTCAATGGAGAACACAATTTATTCTTGGCATATTTAGATGTGACACCATTACCATTGCCTTATAGTGGGCAACATCTGAAGCTTTTCACTCATTGAAGTTCAAAATAAATTTGTACATTTTTAAAATATTTGTATAGTATTCTTTATGTTGACTCCATGGCCTAATGTAGAAAGGCACGCCCAATGGAGAAAGGCACTTAGAGTTTTGGGATTCTCTGTCCTTCAATTATTTCAAAGAATGCTTGAAGAAAATTCCCCAATCAGAGCTAGTTGTTATCTTTGAATTTGGTAGGCTTAATTCATGGGATAACCCCTATGAAATTTGTCCATTTCATAGCCCATGAGTCTAAGCACACAAAATGAGGCAAATTTGTTTTTGCATTTGTTTTTTTCTCATTTAAAAATTTAGTTTTTGAGGGAAGTTTCTCTTTCGATGCAATTCAAAGAATTTTCTCTAAACCACACCTTTTCCAGTTTGGTGCAAATCAAAGAATTTTTTCTAAACTACACCATTGTGTATGCTAGTGGATAAATTATTTGATGGTGTACTTATTTTAATTTTTCACATGTAGGAATGCTATTTTTATCTAACTTTGTACGTGTAAATATGGAGTTTTTCTCTACTCCTGCACCTGGGCCCACCACTACATCGGTAATTAATTTTACATTAATTACCCCTCTTATATATATTTTAACCTATGTAAAAATTCATTTTTACCATTTTTCTTCACCATTTTCAAGCATGATTACACACTCTATCACTATTTTTGAGTTTGATTGCACCCTTCCTCATCATCCTTGATTTGTTGTTTTCATCATTTTTTTGTGCCCTAGGGTTCTTTGTCATCATTCATATTCATCGTATCTCAGGTAAATATTTGATTTTGATTATTGTTTTTTGATCTTTCTTATTTTTCCTTCATTTATTCTTCTTCTTAGGGTTTTTCTTTTTTATTTTAGTTTTTCCCTCAGTCTCAGGTTTAATTTTCTCTTAATGCAAATTCAGAGCTTTTCTCCAAGATGCACCCAGGGGTCTCATTCACCAAACTCATTTTGGTGCACTTCAAAGAAAATTATATGAAGTACATGTACCATAATTTTGGTGTACTTCAGAGAATTTTTCTTTGAAGTGCACATTGCTCACCTTCTTAGTGCACTTCAAAGAATTTTCTCTGAAGTGCACGTAGTTTGGTGCACTTTGGATAAAATTATCTAAAATGCACATATATACCTTCTGGTGAACTTTATAGAATTTTATCTGAAGTGCATGCCATTTGGTGTACTTCAAAAAAAAATTGAAGAGCATGTTATACCCATTTTTTGGTATAGTTCAGAGAATTTTTTCTGAACTACACCAAAACCATCACCTGGTGCAGTTCAAAGAATTTTCTCTTAACTACACCTTTTCCAAAAAATAGAAAAAATTATAACTCTATAAAATTAAAATTCTCTTTTTTAGATACTTTATAAATGTCAGAAGATTCCCCAGCTAAGAGAATAATGAAGTATAAATTTTAAGGTATATTTATAGCATCTATAGTAGATTCTAATGTAGATCAAATTGGAGATATAGAGATTGGTCAAGTTGACATGGCCGAATTCTTGCAAAGGTTAGGCAAAGGTCCCATTGCTTCCCATATGCAACCTATTCTTAATAATGAGATACATCTAGCTACTACATTCCTTATGTCAACTCAAGATCCAGATTTCATCTTAACAGCCACTTCCCACTTTGACAAAGAAGATAGGTCAATCAAAGATGCAAGTGGAAAAGTGGTAATTAGACTAGATGTAGAATACTTTGATAAAGTTTTTCATATTTTTAACATTCAATAATTCTTAGACATAAGTGTGGCACCAACCTAGGAATATTATGATAGGAACCCTGAGAAATGCAAGAGGCACATTAATGTAAATTGGTTGAGGACACCAAGGCATACAATTGCAAGATGGACAAAAAGTTTTTACCAAAGTGAATTTATGGAATAAATAGGAGATTTAATCACTCTCCTAAGTAGGGTCAAAGAACTTCCCACATCAAATATCTTTCAAGAATGGATGTATCACTACATTTTTATCATTAAGAAAAATAAGTAGAGAATTTATTGGGGAAGACATATTAGTGATGCCTTATGCCACCAAATTTCTGATGTAAGTTCTTCTCTCAAGTTATATATTACTTCTTATCTACTATATGTTGCAGCCCATTTGAGGAATTTTACAAGATTGACTAGTGTTGGTGAAAGGAAGAAAGTTCTTGTTTATGAGCAATCTACAGTTAACCCTCAAAGAAGGTATTAAACATTTTAGAAGAGTTAATGATGATTTTTTCTACCAATTCATTTGTATTTTCGAATAAGAATTAGAGAAGAAAAGGGTTTCAGATCAGGCATGGGTAATAGTGAACAGGTTTGGTTGCATTTTCCTTTAGTTTCCAACTTTCACCTACATCAGGGTAGGTGGATTTAATGAACAACCTTACATGCTACCTAAATACCTAGGTGATATATTGATTTTAATGGAGATGTGCAAAAAAATGATGACCGTACACAAGAATCAATCAGATGAACATAAAAGAGGATTCAAGTTTCCTATAAGCATTGGATAGTACACCATTTCAACTACTCCTAAGGCAAAGACAATGGAAACTGAGATGTAATGGATCACCCTTAAAAGGTATAAAATTAGAAAAGATTTTGATTATAGAATGATGAAGGAAATTATGTTCATGTGCACAAGATTGAGGATATTTGGTTAGAATGAAAAATTGAAGAAGATGTAAGGAGACTTGATTATAGTTGTCTTACTACTGATCAAATTCAAGAGCTACAATTAGCCAACATTCTAGCTGACCTCTCTGATAATGAGAATATATTAGATCCTTCATATGAAGGAAATCAAGTTGTTTCTACTCTTATTCCTTCAATCTAGTGGTCTATAAAAGAATGTGCATCTATTAGACAGAGATTTCAACCCATCCTTGCAAGAACTAATGCCTAGTTGAAATCTAAAGGTATTAAATTAAAATATTTCAAGACAAGGTTAGAAGAAGAATATGATGAAGACACTACAAGGAAATGTGAGGAATTGAGGATGAATAATAAAGAAGAGGCCTCCACATCCACTTAAAAACCAAGATTTGTATTTTTAAGTAAAGGAAATAAGAAAGATAAAGAAGATAGTGTTGAGAAGAGTGTTCAAATAGAGACACAAGAGAAACTAAATGTGAGTGAGGCACCATCTCAATCAACAATTTTGTAACCTCTGGTTTAGCAATCTCTACAAGTTGAATCCACAAAATCAAAATTTCCTATGGTCAAAGTCCCTAAATCAATAGTTTCTTAGGTGACATTCTCTATAGTTCCTCCCATTTGTACATCTATACCAATTATTTTTGTTCCCTCTCAAAATGCTCTTTCAGCTCCACCTTCTCCTCCTAGTGCCACACTCTTTCAAGTACCTTCCCAAGGTACTCTGGATCAAGTTTTTGATTCTTTATCTAATTTACTTAGTCCTATAAAATCATTGGGATCCTTAACTAATATGTACTTCACTCAATAAGATATGTATAAATTCATGTCCATATCTTCTGTTAAAATGACAACTCATGCTTTTGTCACCCTAGTGTTAAAAATATCATCAAACCTGAAATTAACATTCATGCCAACCCAAGCCCCACAAATAATAACCATTATTCCATCAATGTCAACTCTGCTATCAGATACCTCTACCATTCCACTTACTTCAAAAACCATTGTTCCTCCTAAAACATCACAATCCTTGGTTTTTTTTGCTCAAGAAGACTCATCTTCTCTCCCTCCATGGCTAATTTCTCAAACACCTAAGAGGAATAAATAAGCTATTTCACCTGATGATTTTGATCTTGATCAACTTGTCCCAGTAAAGCCTAAAATGACAAAGAAGGCCAAAACTATGTCAAGGGTAATTTTTGAATATGGGGATAAGTATGTTGAAGTTGCAGTGCCTCTCGAAGATAGAAACATTGAAGATATTCAAGCATCTAAATATTTAGTAGGATAGATAGATATCAGGAAAAAAACTCATGAAGGTGCAAAGGAAGATTTACAAGTAGAAATGGCTTCCTTGATCGAGAGATATGATAAAGATAAGAAAGTCAAAGATCAACTCAAAATACAAGTGGAATAGCTAACTTTTATTTTACTAAAAATTACTCACCTTCTGAGTCTATTGATCCTATTGTGCATGAAAATACTAAAAGTGTTATTCAACTTGCAAAAAAAATTGGATCTTAGGGTCATGCAGTTAATGCTTGAATTGAGAGATTGATAACACAAGGTACTCAAATGTTGCATTCTACTATTGAATTTTTGAATAACTTGAGTGAAATGAAAATATAAATTCAACAAACAATTAAAACACTCACTCAAGATTTGGATTTGACTGACAAATATATTGATACATGGACTCAACTTCTCAAATTCAAACTAGAGATTTTGGTTGAGCAGAAGGTCATTCTAAATAGAAAAATGTTCATTGAATATATGATAGTTATGAAGAATAAAAGATAAGTTCTCAAGAATCTAGTTAAAATCTTGAAGAATCTAAAGATATGTGTGATAATAAGATGTTAGATCTTGCAGAGAGAATTGGAAAACTCCCCTGTCAAGTTAAAAATGATTCTCAAGAAATTCTTCTTGTGGAGATTATTAATCAAGAATTTACATCTTTGCTCCAAATAAAGATTGAAATGGATACTTTCACAGTGGACTCCATAGATAAATTAATTGAATTTCAAGTCATCTTGAATAAAATACAAAGAATGATACATAAGAGTAAGGATTTTCTAGTTAACTTAGAATATTCTATCACAAGGGCACTTACCATCTCTAAGAGTACATCCAACCCAAATAACAATGAAGTCCAAGCCATCTTGAAGAAATATGAGGATTTTTTAGAGAAGAATAAAAAGGAATAAATTCATGTGTCTAAGGACACTTAGTTTATTTTTATAAATTTTCATGTGTAATTTTGTTTGGTGCATTTTGCATGTAGGAAAAGTGCACAGTCATAAGTCAAATTGGACTCTGTCAATGAATAAGTCAATGTATTTATGTTTTTCATATTTTCCTTCATAGCTTCTCTCTCTAAATATGAGGATGATCTTTGTAAAAAGGATCACCAATTTTTATAGAAGTGAAGTGCTACCAAAATTGATAAGCAATATTGAAACTTTGAATTCAAATTGTAAATCTTTTATTAATCAATATATGAGAAAGCAAGTGAAATTTCAATCTTTGAGTTGAAATAAATTTGTGTTGTATTGGAGATGTTCTTATGTCTTTTCCATTACATTTTATTGTGTAATTAATTGAAACATGGTGTGAATTTCTATAAATTGAAAGATACCAGGAAGCTAATTTTGAAGTCTTTAAGCTAAAATATCATTACTGAGTTTGTGTTCATCATTGAAAGTGAATTACTAAGAATACTTTGGGCTGCCAATTATTCTTCATTGATAAATTTAATCTTTGTTAGAAATAAGGTGAATACTTTGGGTTGCACTTTATTCTATATTTTAAGATTACTCTACTGGTATTATTCTTGTTACTCCTTTGGCTAACAAATCTAAATATCGGTTATATTTAGTTCATCAAGTGATTTTAGATTTTTAAAGTATATCACAAAGAATGGAAGAATTTTTTTTTTATTAAACATCAATTTTGAAAAAAGAGAATTGGATGATATGATAACACCCACTATGATAAAATTATTATAAATAAGTGTAAATAATTAAGTGTTGTGTTAGTTAATAATAAAATGGAGCCTCCCCTTGCTTAGAGGAGAGATTTATCTCATCATGTTGTGGCTGAAATCACCATTTTGCTATCATTCTATTGTTAACAAAATATTCACCCAATAGATGAAACTTGTCTTCTTATGCTAAATATATGAATTATTAACTGTAACAAGCAAATAAATAAACATTTTAAATTTGTAAGAACTTATAAAATAAAATAGTCAGTTGATTAATTTGAATGTTGAATGTAATCACCTCAAAGTGGTAATTGGATCTAAGAGTGTCGTTTGAGCATTAGACTCACCTTTACAGTCACTTAGTAGACCACAGTCACATACAACCAGTCATAATATATTCTTAAAACTATCATCTCAAATCTCAATTCAAATTTCTTAGCATTTTATAAACAAGACATTAATACCACATTTGGGACATTACAACCACATGTCATTAGTGTCCCTACCTGGGCACTACTATCCTTAGCCTTAACTCTTTCCAATAAACACTTGTTCAAATATGTGCCCCTCTTAAGGTTGGTTTAAGCTCATTTTCTTATCTACACAAGAAATCTAACCCTATAAATACAAGTCTAATCCACCTCTATTCACTAGATGGAAAATAAATGCAAAATCTATTCAAACCAAAGACAAAGTTGTGAAAAATCAAGGTATTTGATTCTTATTCTACCCTAATTTATGCATACTACCCTCTAAAGCAGCCCTAAGCCTAGTTTTTAATAATTTCAAATATCAAACACATTTAATACATCCAAGACCACTCTCATTCTAGTATTCACTTTCACATACATCAAACACTAGGTGGGAGAACTACATTTGGCTTGATCCCTCTTCAAAGTATTGGTATGTAGGAAACTCTCTACATAGTGGGGTGTTGAGGATGTCGAGTCCATCTTAATAACACACAAAATTATTGCTCATGCCATACTTAAACTAAGATTAGGTTTTGCACATCAAATAAATTTTTCTAAGTACAACACAGATTTATAGGTTTTGTTCATGCAAGAATAAGACCTAAAGACAGGCATAAGTGCTCTAAAAAATAGGAATATTTCTGAAAAGGGGATATTAGCACCACATTAAGGACACTACACAAATATGGAGCTACTATCCATATTGGTAACTATTGTCTAGTGAGCAGACAAATACTAAAAACATGTTGATGACATATATTATTGCTCAAATCTCAAATTTTAGAACCCAGATCATCCATGATAGTTAGTTTTCAACTAAGTCTCTATTTATGCCTATTTATTGTTTATTATTATAAATTAAAATAAGTTAAAATATCATAACAAATCAATACTTAATTATTTCATATTTATTTAACTAATTTAGGTATCTCAACCCTTTGATCTAAACATAAGATTTTCATTGTAAAACCCTAAAAGGTTAAATCATTAGGTGAACTTGACTTATTTTGAATATTGCTTCAAACCTTAGCTTACATTCATCCAAATTTTTTGCAATAAATTTTGAGATTCATACTTTTGATTTTATGATTTTTTAAAACAAATTAGCTAATTAAAATCAATTTCATACTGAGGTTTCAATTTATTTACATAAAATTTAAATTATTGTAACTAAACCCTAGATTCAAACAACCCTAACCTTAGACACACTTAGGGTTTGTATCATTTTCTATTTATACTCATATTTTATTTCCAAAACTTAGATTTTAGATTCATATATCTTATAATTCATATAATCATGATCATAATGAGAGAAGAAATAAATCACTTTTTGTTGCAAAGTCTAATACTTTCATTTACATATTTGTTCCCTTTAATTTAGAATGAACTCTATAAAAAGACATAAACACATGTATAGATGATGATTTATATCAATTTTAATATATTTCATATCTCATAGCATGTTATATTTATCCTATATATAATTCCATTAACAAGAAAACCCATACACACATAAAGGATTTAACACATAAGCTAGCAACTATGTTTCAAGTTTCAATGGCATATCTTATGTATAAGAAAGATTCTCCTTCTCCTCCTCATCTCCAAGAGGGTGATAGCTACTTTCTTCTAACCGATTTCATGCTATCATTACTATATGAGATGAAGAAGCCTATAACACTATCACTAATCCACCTACTTAGCCTATTCACACCTATTCCCTATAGGGCATGTGCCTACATGTTCAAACAAAAACAACTAGGGTTTTCACTTGTGAAACTCTATGTGATCAACTTATTTGTATGAGCAAGATAATTATAGGTTTAAAAAATCAAAATTAACTGCTACATGTAAAGATTAAAACATTGGAAAAACAATTTATAAGACAAAGACCTCTAGGGCACAATAGTGTAAATCATGTTTATACATCTTTAACTAGTCAATTTATGGAAAACAATGTTACATACTAGAACATGAAATCACAACAAAGTATATCTACAATTAGTGATTCAAAAAATATTCAAAGGTCAAATAAGAGTTCAAGTGAGATACTAAGGGATATGATTAAAGATAAGTTGATCAACCTACCTCCTCTACAACCAATGAGGAGATCTAGATATTTTTGTGCATATCATAGAATGCATGGGCACCACATTGATTCATGTTTAGCATTGAAAAGGAAAATACAACAAATAATGAATAAAAATGACTCACATAGTGACACTTCATCCACACAACATACAATGACACATCTAACAATTTGAAAAGGGTCAAACTTAGAAATAATACAAAACCAAAGCATAACTTAGAACAATAAAAGGTTCAAAAATCATAATCAGATCAATAAAAAATATAAAAAGCATAGATAAATCAAGAAAATCTACCTTTCCAAAAGGAGGCTCAACATTTAATATGGTATAATTTTGGTCACAAATATCTATAATAATTTTATTATCATGGCCAAGGTTTGGGAAAACATGCCCAAGACATCACTTCTCCTATTCTATTAGTTCATAATATTGATCAATAGGGTTTGGGATTTATTGAACATACTAAGGCACATCATTCACAAATACATTTATCAAGGCAAAACATCTAGATACACAGGAAATGTTACAAAAAGAGAAATATCCATAGTTGCAAAGTCAAAATCATGCTCAACCAACAAGCATTCTCAAAACCATTTTTTAGAAAAAGAGCTTCCACAAAACCATATGTCTATAAAAAGCATAGTGTCAAAGGGAAAAATCTCGATCAATCTTTCTAAGCACAAGTCAGAATGGTCAATTCTATAGTATGAGGCAGTTCCCTCTAGCACACCAGAATATTATGATTCTAATGTGGAACAATATTATGACTTAGATGATAAATATTACTCAAATTCTTAATAAAATAACATTTAACTACAATATAGCAATCACACTACACAAAATATCGTCGTTCCTATTTTTGACACAAGCCATAATGATAATGAGTCTCCCATGAGACTCATTGGTTAGTATGGTTCCTAATTTTGTACTACATACTTCCTTATTCACTCTTGCTCCTTGTACATAATTTATTTTCATTTTATTATACATAGCTTATACTCAAAAAATAAAATAAAAATATAACATGTCAAAATACTAAAACATTCAAATATTTCAAAAATACAAAAAATTATAGATTGTATGCATTGATTACTTACATTTCTACTACTTACCAGATATTGCATATTGATAGATATCCTATTATAGTCTATTTTATCATACACATATGCTTCACTTATTCTTGTTGAGTGTTTGCAAATTCTAGAAATGATTGTGGTCCACTATATTGATACAGACTAGCTATCATCTACCCATTGGGGGCATATACACCAATCTAGGTTTATACATTTGATATATTTGCCCACTTGGGACATTTCTTACATATTTTTTATAGCTAGGTTTTATCTTTTTCATATTTTTCATTCTAGTTATGCATTGATTTATCTTGATGTTGATCATTACTCATCATTTCTCAGACTTTTTTCCAATTATCACTAGTTAGACTGAGTATATATATGCATCTTAGCATCTATATAGATTTTTACTACACAGTTATACATGCTTTCATTTATAGTTCCTAGATTAAAATTGATTGTGTTTCCTTTGCTTCTTCAATTTCAAGGGCATTTGAATATGCTATTTTTATTTGGCTTCTATGCCACTTCTTTGTTTGTATATTTTGGACATGTGTGCATCTAACTTGTGTGTGCTCTTTCATGATTCTATATGTGGAAATTTAAACATGTCATTCTATGTGGATCTACACCAAATTGCTTGTTGTTTACATATGTGGACATTTGAACATGTCATTATATGTCTTTATTCTTAGATTTAGTGACATGTGCCCATATCCCTTATATTGTGTCCCTTTGTCCTACCTTTTACGTGCCTCATGTGCTTGTATGTTTACTTCCTTATATGCTTCTACACCATGAAACTTATATTTTCTTGTTACACACACAAATGTTTTCTATGCTATGAGGTATCTCATGAATCTACCCTTCATACTTGGGAGTCTTGATAGACATCATGCCCCATCCCCCTAGGTAGTTACTTAGATTTGTTATTATACATTACTTACATCTATATTGATACCCTTATTCAATGATAGATTACAACATACATATTAAATTTACCACTTATTCTCAGATACATTTACATTTTGACATTATGTTTATAAATTATATCAGGATATCATGCACATGCTCAAACTAACACATTTTGTAAACCTACTTATATAGAAGGCAGTTCTTACATATATTTTATAACTACCATCAAAAGAGGGGGAATTCATAGGGGTTTTTCATAAAGATAAGGTTCATATTTTTATTTTCATTGATACATTTCATCACATAGGCTCAATTTCATAAATTAGACTCAGGGCAGACATAGAATAAAGTATAGACTTAAAAGTTAATTTAGATCACATAAAAATCAAACCAAGTAGTCATTAACACTTATATTGGGAGACTAACACTATAGGGTGTTACCATAAACTACAAGGTGATACTATCTATTAGCCCCAACTTTAGGATAGTCCAAATCATTCAAACTAGTACACTAAGTATAATACATGTTTGCATAGATATAGTCATAGGCTTGGTAGTTATGTTTAAATTTATCTTAGATACATTCATTTTAGCTCAAATTTATACCATTTGATTAGATTTGGGGGAATCATACACAATATTATAACTCACACATTGATATTAGTTACACAAGTTCATCTATTACATACTTGATTTAGTTTCAATATACTCAGATACTAGATTAGGGGCATATATGCGACACATAGTTTCCATATACTTAGCTTCAGACATGTTGATCAAATGAAATGATAAAATCCATGTAATTATCTATGTTTTATACACTTGATTTCACATTCTATGTTGTCACCATATTCATGCCTTACTCCATCTATAGTGGTTGGCATTCTTGAGTATCCTAGAGCCACCTAATATACCCGAGTGGTTATGGAGCTAAATACATATTTAAATTTACTCAGATACTTTCATGCACTTTGAAAATTTTAGTTATAGATGCATCTAATTCACATAGGGGTAATGATGGAATCATGGCCTACTTGAGTTCTTGAACCACCTACATAAGAGTATTCGACACACTTATAGTCCTACCCAAGCTATTCATAGAGATCAGGATCCACTAAGCAGGGATGAGAAATGATGGAGTCAAAACTATATTGAGTTCTTGAGCCACCCATTTAAGGATTGAGAAAGCCATCAACTCAGTTCAAAATATTCAATGATATGATAACTATGCACATTCATAGACACAAGTTGCCACCAG
The DNA here is from genome assembly GCA_037957365.1 of Torreya grandis. Classification (NCBI taxonomy): domain Eukaryota; kingdom Viridiplantae; phylum Streptophyta; class Pinopsida; order Cupressales; family Taxaceae; genus Torreya; species Torreya grandis. Next base: position 45,953 of record JARHVA010003725.1, on the reverse strand, counting down.
GTTTATGCATTAGTTTGCATACCCAATGAGGTGTATTCGATCCTTTCATATCTCTTTACTCAATATTAATCACTTACATTTATTCAACATAGTCTTTTAATTTTGATCATATCTTAAGTAAGGACTATTTTTTTCATGTTTCATTATAGGTCATTAATTTAGATCATGTTCAACACATGTAGACCTAGATTTGTATATTCAAAATCAGCTTCATGGGTTTCACTTCCAAGGTAAGTTAATGTATGCTTATTTTACCTTTATACTAGTCATTTCACTTTAATGCAACACTAGCATAATGTGGGGGGTGGTAAAATCACCTAAAAGTGGTAATTGGATGCTTAGAGTGTGGTTTAAATTACCCTATCCCTAGGCTAGCCATAGACCTATCCCTCAGCATTAGAATTAATTTTCTAGTCATTTAGTAGACCATAGTCACCTATAACTAGTCATAATATAGTCCTAGAACTATCATTTTAGACCCCAATCCAAAAAAATTAGTAGTCTACAAAGAGGACATTAGCACCACATTTGGGACATTATAGCCACATGGCACTAGTGTCCCTAGCTGGGTTCTACTATCCTTAGCCCTAGATCTTCCCAATGAATAATTTTAAAAATGTGTGCCCCTTCTAAGGTTGACCTAATCTCCTTTTCTTATCTACACAAGAAAAAAAATCCTATAAATACAAGTCTAATCCACCTTTATTCACTAGATGAAAAATAGATGCAAAAGCTATTCAAACCAAAGATAAAGTTGTGCAAAATTAAGGTATTTGATCCTTATTAAACTATACTTTCTCCATAATACCATTTACAATAGCCTTAAGACAAATTTTCAATAATTTCAAAGATCAAGCACATTCAAGGCATCCAAGGCCACTCTCATTCTAATATTCACTTGCACATACATCAAACACTAGGTGGGATAATTACATCAAGCTTGATCCCTCTTCAAAGTATTGGTATGTAGACAAATCTCTACATAATGGGGTGTTGAGGATGTCTAGTCCATCCCATTAACACACAAAATTATTTCTCATTCCATACTTATAATAAGATTAGGGTTTACACATCAAATCAAGTTTTTTAGGTACAACATAGAGTTACAAGTTTTTGTCATGTAAGAACAAGACCTACAAACACAAGTGCAAGTGCTCTTAAAAAATAAGAATAATCTTATAAATGGGATATTAGTGCCACATTTAGGACACTACACATATATGGACCTATTATCTATACTAGGCACTATTTTCCAGTGAGCAAAAGAACATCAAAATTTTGTTGATGACACAAACTACTGCCCAAATCTCAACTTTTAAAATATAGATCATTTATGATAGTTTTTAGATAAGTCTCTATTTATTGATTTTATTAGAAAGTAACAAAATTTCAAAGGTCATAAAAAATTGTTAATTATTGCATATTTATTTGACTAATTTAGGCATCTCAACCCTTTAATCTAAATACAAGATTTTCATTGTAAAACCCTAAAAGGTTAAATCAGTAAACTAACCTCTTGCCCATCTAGGGATAAAGAATTTGTACTCATTTTTTGATGGAACACAGTTGGAATTTTTTTTTAAAGGTTATACAAAGCCTCATATTATAAGGCCATAATAAAATTGGTGCACAAAATTTTACAACTCTCATTGTAAAAAGCATTATTCAAATCTAATATAATACTAATAGATATAAATATACACTAGTCAAATTTTAACCCTGTAAGAGTACGAAGAATATAAAAAACCACACAAAAGGTAATGTTTATTGGTCTTCCCTATAAAAATATTCTGGCTTGGAAAAATTGAATAATGAATTTTAAAAATGGGTTGACATTTTTCAAATTGGAGACTCATCATAATATGACTATCTTTCATGAAATCAAAAAACATGCAATTAGTACATTAATAAAAGGGCATGACAAATTACAAAACCTTGAATTTGAAATTTAAATAATAATGGTATAAATAGAAATTAGATCAATCTAAAAGTTATAAGTAGATTCAAAATATTTTTTTTGTCATCCCTTATCATTGATTTTGTAGTGATAGGGTTGGAATTTTAGTTTGGAAGCCCTATCAAATTATGGATATCCGAAGGAGAGGTACCAAAGGAAATAAATTTTGAGTTGATATTGACATTAAACCTTGTCTCACTATTATCATATCAAGACATGAGATATTTTTTTTTTTTACATTTATTTCATAATGAGACATGTCTACAAGACCTTAGAAATTGCATTTAGAAATCCAATTGTTGTATGTATCTAGCTGTTGTAGTAGTTTGATAATGTTAAGACACCATAAATTCTTGAAAAAATATTTATATATGCCAATGGATGTCATATTTATGGAATTTATGTTTTAGTTTTCAATTTCATAGTTGTGATGCTATGGAAAATGCAACAAGAGAGAATGTAATGAGAAAAAAACCTATGAAAAGGTGTAAAATGAGGGTAAAGGGGATATTTATAAGTGATGAGACACATAACAAGTGTAGATGTTTGTTGAATGTATCTATATGGAACCTAAGGTAGCCAATTTCATATATAATTGCCTAACATTTAAAACAATTAGTTTCATTATACAACCGACCAATTTTGATTATTGACTGATTGCATCCTATAGTTGACTAGTCATTCTGTTAACCAATTGCTTGTAACTGACCGATCATTGTTGTTGACTAGTTACATAGTGAAACCAATTAGTAACCATGACTGACCAACTACATGATGTAACTAGTTAGTAATAAAAATTAGTTATTTGAATAACATAATTGCTCATTTGTATGAAAAAACACAAAAAAATAGATTTTTCTTAGGCGGTTCACCTCTCCTCTCATTAGATTCACCAACACACCTAAAAGTTCACCTTGACTATGAAATAAATATCTATATATTCCCCTAAAAATTCCAATGGGATTTTAGATAAGGGATCTTAAAATTTACCCTGATTGATAATGGCTATAGTAATATCGTCATTCTTATTTACTTGAGGATATACTCACAAATACTTGTGTGGTGTAACCAAAACATAGTGTAGTTATGATGGACATGAACATACATCCTTAGGTCCAATATTATAATTCCAATCATAATTAGTCCTAGGACATGCATAATTTGATTCTATGTTATGAAAAATTTAAGATCATATAATATATGACTTGGATGCCCTTGGCTTAATTAAGTAAAATCAATATCATCAATAGTGCATAATTATGTCAAATTGTGCATTATGGTAGAGTCCACACTATTTATGGATCAAATGGGGTCATGGTACTCATTATATTTATCATTTGTCACACACGTTCTCTCAATGGGGACATGATACCCATGGTTTCTATCTTATATAGCATGTTTTATTATGGGAGAATCTGTTCCAAGCATGTTTTTTATTGACATATCTCATGTATAGTCTATTATACCCATTTCAATTTTGGGTCTACCTTATTTATTAAGATTTTATATTTTAAATTTACAGAAAAATTACCAAAACCATAGATATTCAAACTAGTGATATTCTCATATGAATTCCTTTCTAGTTAACAATATATATTCCTACATAATTTAAATAACCACATGCCTAGAAAATCTTCACATATACTACTACCTTATCATAGATAATACACAATTATATGGAAATATTCTAGAATAAGTTTGATAATGCAATCATAGATCTTGATAATTATTACTATTGTCACTTGGATTTGAACCCTTTTAGGAGATGAAAATCTCTCCTCATCCAAGTGGCACAATGAAATCACCTCTAGGCTTGTGGGTAGCCTAAGGAATGAGGTGAGTCTCTAGATAGGGCTAGCTCCCTTGATGTACCACTTTGGATTACTACTACTAATAACTTGGGGGGTGAAAATGGAGAAGGATAAATGAAAGAAAAAAAACCTAAGGGAGGTGATACACGAAATATATTATGACATCCAACCATATGCATATTACACTTGAAAGCAAAGGACAAACTAAGCATACACTCTCCAATCTATGTCTTCTTACATCAATGTTACATTATGGGATTATGGATGAATGTGAAAAGCTAGGAGGACTATAAAAAAGGCCTTGGATGGCACTAATGAAGAGAATAAATCAATTAAATTTTTACATTTCTTTGAACACATCACATGCCCTACAAGAAGAAGCTAGAAATAGGTGAGAGAAAGTGACAACTTGCTAAGGAATCCATAGTTTTCACTAAGAAAATTAAGCATTCAAGTAAATCACAATATTAATATTCATGAAATAGGTAAAACTTAGTCATTTTATTGATCAAAAGGTATAGAAATGAGTAGGGATTTTCCATACTCAGGTGGAGCATCCAATACAATGCCAAAATGGCTAGTTCTTATAGAACTTGAGAGAGAGAGAGAGAAGAAGAGAGAAGTCCAAGGGTCACAAGGACACTTGTCAAGATGAGAAAATTAGTTATACATGAATTAAAATAAGTTGTGTCAAAACATGTAATATTAGGAAGTCTAAGTGTCAATCCAAGTCACAAACTTCATGAAACATGGTAAAAAAACTATAATTAGAGTTATTTGAACATCCCATAACTGATTATTACTAGTTCTAATGATTTTAATCTATGTTATAGACATAATACATGCCTCTCCATTCATTGGTTGTATGCTTTTTCTTCTAGAAACAACTAGAAAGGAACCATCATCATCTGCAGTCCAAAAAGAACCCCTTTCATGCACCCTGCCCACTTGGCCTCAAAATTATCTTTAGTTTCCCATGAAAATATTCATGGGATGGAGTTAATGACAAATTTATAGACCCTAAATATCCCTATAATCATTAGGGACACATTAAAATGAGCTCATTTGAAGTTTTTCATCTTCTCACTAGCTTGTTCAATATGCTAGATTTGACTGGCTGAGTTGAATCACCTAGTTGGGGTACTTAAGCATTATTTTAGGGCATGAAATTAATATTAAGAGTTATTAAAAGTATCAATATTCTCTCCAAACTTTTTTTATCTCTTGAATCCTTATAGAACCTGAAAAACACACAAAATAATGAGAAAAATCCTATTTTGTACTATGTCTATATAGTTTCATACAACTAGTTGGCATGTGAAGTATATTTAGGATTAATTTTCAACTCAAAATAGGTATAATATTCTGAATGTGCCATTAAAATTCATATCCAACTCTATTTCTCCAAATTGGTCGAGGTTGAGGGTTTAGTAGGGTTTTAGGCCTATTTTGAGTCTTAACGATTGTTCATAAAATTTGGACATCCAAGTTTCCAAAAAATTCAAAAGTTTAATTTTAAAATACCTTAATAAATTCCAATAAGTCATTTTTCTCCCATGTAGATCCTCTAAATATATATAAGTGTTGAAACCTCTCCTATTGAGCTCTTCTTACTCATTTTACACAAGTCTAAATGGGTTTTTGAGCCAAAATGTCTTATTTTGTTTTTATTTAAACTCCAAGGGCTTTAAAACTTATATATTGATCCTATGAACATGTTACCATAGGTTATAAACCATATCTTATGATGAAAGAGTGACTTCCTCTTGATTTGAACACTAGGTCTAGTCATGCCTATGTAGGTTTGACTGCAACTTAAGCCCAAAATGACTCTCTCATGGATTTCCATAAATATAAATTGATTTAAAATATATATTAGGGTCCCATAGATATTTTCCAATCCAATATAAATCTCACTTAGGTCCATAATTGAAATTGACCCCTTAATTGGCTTTTAGGCATGACCATGCCTTATGTGACTATTAGCACTTTTGAGGGTCTAGGGAACCTTGTTTGATTTCACTCTTTAATGTCTCATTTAAAATGTTTTTATAAGTTATATACAAATTTATAAACCCATTTTCAAATCTTCCATACCTTATGGCTCCATATTCTTACCCATCTCTTCAAAGACTGCAAGCTCATGTACAAAGGGAGTGTCCTCTGTCTGAGACAAAATAGAGGGCACTACCCTATTTTAATAGAAAAATATGAGTAATTTAAAATTATATTCAATTCATAAGGATTATTTTCAAAAAAAATTATCTCTTGACATTAATATATGACCTCTCAAACTCTAAGACTAACCTGCCAAGTAGAGATTGTGTGCAAACCTTTTCTAAGTGGACTATGGTATTCTGTTTAGAAACCTTTATGTTCAATATTGTCTCAATAAAATTATATTTTTATTATGAAAATTTTATTTTAATTTTTTTTACCATTTCCAATCTTCAAACCTTGTGTTGTTTATGCCTTGTCTTGACTAGCCTAGACTGAGGGTTTTTTTAACTATGCTCTGCTCCAATGGAAGGTACCTATAGGTGTTTAATGCCTACTTTGGATTTGGTAAACAAGGATAAAACCCCCTTTAAATCCATTAGATTCCCATAATGTTTTTTAGGTCATTTTCTTCATCTTTTATGTTCTATTCATATTCCTTCATGTACACCTTGCATAGCTCAAACTATGTTTTATCATTATGACCATGTCTCCACTTTGAAAATAAACCTTGTAGGTGCATTTTATGTTTTAAGTTTGGAAAAAAAGTCAAAAAACCTATATAAACCCCCCTAAAGTCACATTGGTATTGGTTTAGAACATTTTTTTCATTCTTTACTTTTTACCTCAAGATATCTAGCTCACTTGCTCCCTACTTGTTAATTGTGATACTTTGCCCCTTTAAACCCTACCTATAGGTTATCGTGGGCTTGGAAGATCCTTATCTTTCCCATGAAGATACTTGAAGCTTTTTAATATCTCTTCATAATTTTAAAACTTCCAAACATGTTTAACACTAAAAAAATCAAGAGAGAAATAACTTTTCCAAACTTTGACCTTAATTGGTTGGTTATAAATGACTATGCCTAGGCCATTTGTATGGACTGGTCCACCCTTAGTATGTGCAAACCATATTAAAAAATATTCCTCTTTAATGCTTTCCATGGATAGAATTATATTTCTTATTGTAATAATACATTTCAACTCAATTTCAAGTATCAACTTCACTTATGGCTTATGAAAAACCATTTAACCTAGACTGTTGTAGATATCACTGTATGATTTTAGTGAACTAATTGGCATATTGGAGGCTCTTGAAAACTATGCTCCCTAACTCAACTAGGGATTTAATTTTTCAAGGTGATACTATTATATGGGATCTTCATCATAAATAAATTAGGAGGTTTTTGAACTCAATGCAGACCTGTATAAGGGTATCCCAAAAAGGGGTCAGACCTTTGTTTTGTATTTTTGGGAATCTGATCCTTGAGTTCCACAGTCATTCCTTTGAGATTACTTTCCACCTTGTCAATCCAAATAACCTTTCAATTGAGCCTACCATAATATTTAAAATGTAGAAGGAGGTCAAGAAGGTTTTAAACATGCTCTATTTCTGATGTACAAGCACTTTCTTGCCTCTATTAAGCCATTTGTAAGTGGACACTCTATTGTGCAGGTAGTGACAAAAAGGGGGGGTAGGAAATATACAATATTCACATGTTTGTGACTAAATTTTAGGTTATCTACAGGTTTCCAAGTGTACTATTCTTACTCTAGAAAACTGATACACCGTTCAAAACTCCCATTTGAACTCTGACATCATCCTAAGAGGCTACTGTAGATGATTATTCACTGTGTAGACAGTGGGTATGAAATAGAGCAAAACATGATGTTGAATAGCTTCAATACAACTCAAATGCACTTCCAATCCTAAAATTCATGATCTTCATTGCACTCCTTGAAAATAGTTCCAAAACATCCTCTTCAACATGAAAGTCACCTTTATATATGTTGAATGGAGAAATCAAGAACATCAAATGGTTGTTTAAGCATGGTGAATATGTTTGTGACCACCTTTGCACCTTTTAAAAAAAATTAAAAGGGATATATTAAAATATTGATGGTATAAACAACTAATAAATAATGAATACAACTTTAGGAATAAGATAAACAAGCCCATATATGTGAATGTAGGTGAAGTTAAGCATGGAGTTGACAAATGGAGGAAGACAAGCTTGCAAGCCACTCAAATAATGTCATGGTGAGACAAAAACATGGGAGGAGGTGGTAATATTTCTTAGATACTTTTGTATCACCATTTAATATCTATATGATATCCCTATAGGAGAAAACACTTAACATACAAGAAGCACTTCAGTTGGAACTGCACATGGTGGCATCTTCTTGTAACATGAACTAAATTACTCATTTAAACACCATAAAACATGAAACTAAGCATGGATAAAATCTGAAAGGGAATTAAACATAATATATAACAAATATCAATATATATATATATATATATATATATATATATATATATATATATATATATATATTGTATGAAATCTCTAAAATAAGAGAAAAAACCATAGGGTACATAGAACAACTAGCAAATTTATACAATCAACTTGTTAACAATGGTTTATAAATCATAGTTAATCGATTTTAAAAATACTTATATTAAAATTAAGATATCCATGTGTAATATCATATCCCAAGATCATTTGTCCTGAGACCTGATGAGTTGTCTGTACCAAGCAAAAGCCTACAAGTCACTTTTATGTGTCTAGAGAGCCAAGAAAGGAGCAAAATAGTTTTGACTTCAAAATGACACATCCAGATCAAACCAAGCATAGAAATGAGCATGAGGAATTTTAATAAACATATTTAAACCTTTTCAAAGTGGCACACTTTCCAAGGAGGCCATAAAAGTACCAAACTCTTCCTTTTCTTTAAAAAAACTAACCTTTCCTCTAATGAACCTACAACCTTCAGTTAAAAATAGTGGATTAAGACTTTTAAGGACACATGTCACATGAATTCACCCATTTGTACCTTCAAATTTTCCAAAACACCCATACAACTACATTAAATGCACTTTTTGACCCTTAAAAGGACCCAAAATGATAAATTGACATAAAAACTAATTGACCAAGGCCAATATAACATCATTTAAGATTAATTAACATGTAATATACAACATTAAATTCATATCCTACCTTATATAGACATATAAAGTCAATTTTTTTTACTATGTGTGCCCCAATTTGACTAAAAATTCAAACTTGGTCAACAAATTAGTGACTCATAGGGGTAGTATGCATGTTATATTAACTAGAACAGTAGCCTTATTATTCCATTGGCCTTAGGATTCATATAAATATGAGAAAAATAGGGATACTTTGACCATTGACCTTTGATCAAGATAAGACAATTAATTACTACCTCAACCACACAAAGTAAGGGACACATGCAATAAAGAAAACAAACACACACATGTGTCTAAAGCACTTAGGGGAATATAAAAACAACTATTATATATAGATAATAATTAGTCATACCTCCCTTTCCAAGATCAAAAGGAAAGTTCCTTGAGTCTCATTTTACATGAGATGGATGAGAATGCCAAGCATGTTACTCTTTAGATTAAACACTTGATAGACTAGACCTATTCTTTGGTACTTCATTTAACTTGTTCTCAAGTAGACCATCTTAAAATTATCTCTGATGTAGACATATTCCTCTTGACCTTGTACACATACTTCAAATTTCTTCCAACTCTCTTTCTTATGATCAACTTTCATCTTCTTTGTAGTCATGGTCTCAAAAAGAATGATTTCTTGTTATTTGAAAGATTTAGCCCAATAGAGGTTTATCTTGACCTCAAAAGGCTGATGTGGACCTTGTTCTTTCTCACCTATGACATTTTGGGCAATGTCGTCTTTCTTACCATCACTTTAAAAACACTAAAGGAGTTGTAGGCCCCTTGAGAGATTCAAACTCTTTGAAAATGTCTTGAAATATCTACTATAAGTCATCATCTTCACTTTGATTAGCATCATGAATGGGAAAAACAAGATAAGATTATTCATCTTCCTCTTTATATTCCAATAGGACCTCTTCCAATATTTCTTCTTCAACACAAGGATTGTATTCTTCCTCATCAACCAAACAAGGGGACTCAACATAAGAGATTACTTCTTCTTCATCACTTAGGAAATATTGAGGCTCTTCTAATTGTACCTCAGCTATCATCATTTGATCTTGTTTATCAAGGGATACAACATCTTCAAACTCCTTCTTACTGATGCCAAGACTAGGCATCTTGAAATCTGATAACCTAGCCCAATAAGGCTACAAAGGAGTTACACTTTCTTCAAGTAAGAGTTCTAAATTTTCCTCAACCACTTTCTCTTCTTGATTTTACCACACCATAGGTAAATTAAGGCAAAGGGTGATGGAATGAGGACAAAATGAACTAGTTGGTGGAGGTGGAACATAGGGTTCAAAATCAGATTGAGAATGGAATGTAGGGGGTTCCTTTGGAAGCTCATGAGGAAGAGGAGGCAGCCATTGGGATAAAACCACTTTATTTTATTCCTTACACTTGGCCAATGCTTCATTCACATTTTATTTAGCTAAAGGGATCTCTTGAGGAAGGGTAGATGGGGTGTGTTTAGGCATAGGATCTTATTTTGGGTCTAAATCTTCCATCTCACCTTGGCTTAGCAACTTCACCCTTGACTTCAACTCTTCAATTTTTTTGGCTAGGTTCTCTTGGAAAAGTCTTTCTTGGAGTTCATAAGAATCATCATGAGTATAAGGAGTGCATGAGGGCTACCATGGAACACAATAATATTCTTGAGGAAGGGTGGGAGGGACTTACAAAGGATTAACTCCATTATCCACTTCACACTCCTGGAAAATGCTTCTATCTTCTTTCTTACCCCATGACTCTACTATATTGTTCCAACTTAGGATATTAGGATTGAAAGGATATTTTTGAGGTGGAGTGTAAGGGGTGTGTATAGGATCAAAATCCTTATCAACTTCACACTTTTTGTCAAGGCTTTTCTCCCCTTTCTTTCCCTATGATTCTACTATATTACTCCAAATTAGGATGTTAGGATTAGAAAAATCTTTTTGAATTGGTGGGGATGAATTGTGAGATGGAAATGAGGGCTTGAACTCCACTTATTTTTCTTCAAATATGTACTATTTCATATGCATATTTAACAACTATATTTGCCTATCAATATTAGCTTCAAACACAAGATTTCTTCTTTCAACTCTCTCCTCCAAATGATTTGAAAAAGGATGACTTTGATGGGTTTGATTTGGCTCATGAGTAGAGGTCATGTATGGCTGGTAGGAAACTTGGGGAATTTGATATTAAGTCTTATAGGTATGGTGATGTTACCTTTCATGAACTCTTAGCCTATCCTCTAAGGAAGAGACTAAACCAGTCACATCTAGCATCTCACTTATGAGCCTTTGCCAATTGGCTCTCTCAATAGGTACCCACTCTTTCTTGACTAAATATAAAGCTTCTCTTACCTTATTAATAAAATAATTAGGAAAACATATACCACATCCCATTTGAGTATCAATATCTAACATATATCTCTCATAGCCCAAGAGTGTCTTCTTGAAGGTGGAAATGGGTTGGCTTGAGGAGTGGCTAGGTTAACTAGGAGGGGAAAAAAATTGATAAGGTTGGATATAAGACTGATATAATTCATGTATGGGATGAAAAATATCATATTGGATCTGATTAAATCCATATTTATATTGATAAACATCATGACAAGATTGACCAAGGACTTGCTCATATTGATAGGGAATGATACAAGCTTGAAATGTCTCACCAACTTGTAGAAAAAAAAACTCAACACCAAAGTCAGCCATGAAACCTAATTGAAAGAAAGAACACAAATAAAACATGTTACCATCAATATTTAAAGGATAAACTATGCTACTTGACTAGTTGATGTGTCTTCAGAGTTGCCATTGATGCTTGAATAGATGCCTCCAAAGGCTAATTGTTGAGAGACAACACCAAAAATCTCTCAATCTCTTGGAACAAGAGTCCCATCAGTCATGCCAAAAACTATTATCACTTGTATTTTCACCCTTTTATTAGATTAAAATCTATCCAAATCTAAGTGGCATAATGGAATCACCTTTAGGATTGTGGGCAATCTAAGGAATGAGGTGAGTCTCTAAATAAGGCTAGATCCCTTGGTATACCACTTTGGATTGCTACTAATACTAAATTGGGGGGGGGGGGGGGGTGAAAATGGAGAAGGATAAATAAAATAAAAATAACCTAAGGGAGGTGATACACCAAATATATTTATGACATCCAACCATATGCATATTACACTTGAAATCAAAGGACAAACTAAACTTACACTCTCCAATCAATGTATTCTTGCATCAATGTTACATTGTGGGGTTATGGATGAATGTGTAAAGATATGAGGACTAAAAAAAAGTAATTTAATGGAAATAATTAATATAATAACTCACTTAAACTTTTAATTTTATTGGAACACATCACATGCCCTACAAGAAGAAGATGGAAATATGTGAGAGAATGTGACAACTTGCTAAGGAATCCATAGTTTTCACTAAGGAAATTAAAAATTAAAGTAAATAAAACTATGGAGAGTCATGAAATGGGTAAAAAATAGTAATTTTATTTATAAAAGAGGTATATAAATGATTAGGTATTAACCATACTCAGGTGGAGCATCCAATATAATGCCAAAATGGCTAGTTCTTATAGAACTTGAGAGAGAGAGAAGAAAAGAGAAGTACAAGGGTCATAAGGACACTTTTCAATATAATAAAATAAGTTAAACATGCATGAGAATAATTTATGGGTTTAACCATGAAATATAAATATCTCCATGTGTCAATCAAAGTCATAAACCTCATTAAAAGTGGCAAGAAAACTCCTAAATTGGTTTAGAAAATTGCCCTCATGATTGGAGTTGTTTGAACACCCCATAACTGATTATGAACAGGTATAATGATTGTAATGTATGTTAGGACATAATTCATGTGTATAAATTCATTTATTTCATGCTTGGTTTTATAGAAATAATTGGAAAGGAACCATCATCATTGGTAGTCCAAAAAGAACCCTTTTCATTCATCCTACCCACTTGGTCTCCAAATTGGCTTAAATTTCCCATGAAAACTCATGGGAGGGAGTTAATTACAAGTTTATAGACCCTTCATGTCCATATAATCATTAGGGGCACCTTAAAATGAGCTCATTTGAATTTTTTCCATCTTCACTAGCTTGTCCAATATGCCATATTTGACTAGCTAAGTTGAATCACCTGGTTGGGGAACTTAAGAGATATTTCAGGGAATAAAATTAATATTATGATTTATTAAAAGTATAAATATTATCTCCAAACTTTTTTTCATCTCTTGACTCCTTATATAACCTGAAAAACATATAAAATAGTGATAAAACCCCTATTTTGTTCCAAGTTTGTATAGTTACGTAAAACTAGTTGGCATGTGAAGTATCTTCAGGGAGTCATATTAAACTCCCAATAGGTTTCATAGTCCAACTATGCCATTAGAATTCATATCCAACTCCATGTATCTAAACTAGTATAGGTTGGGGTTTTAGTAAGGTCTTAGGCCCATTTTGAGTCTTAAGGATTGTTCATAAAAGTTGGATGTCCAAGTTGCCAAAAAATTTAAATATTTTGATGTTAAAATACCTCAATAACTTCCCCTAAGTCATTTTTATCCTATGCAAATCCTCCAAAAATATATAAGTGTTGAAACATCTCCTATCAAGCTCTTCTTTCTCATTTTTCACAAGTATGAATGGGTTTTTGATCCAAAAATGTCTTATTTTTAATTTATTTTCACTCCAAGAGATTTAAAACTTCTCTAGTGATCATATTAACATGTTCCCATAAGTTATAACCCATATCTTGTGCTGAAAGAGTGACTGCCTCTTGATTTGAACACTAGGTTTAGTCATGCCCATGTAGGTTTGACTACAACTTAAGCCCAAAATGAACCTCTAATGGATTCCCATACATCTAAATGGATATAAAATATATATTATGGTCCCATAGATATGTTTTAATCCAATATAAATCTCACTTATATCCATAATTTAAAGTGACCCCTTAATTAGCCTTTAGGCATGACCATGCCTTATGAACCTCTTAGCACTTTTGAGGGTCCAAGGTACCCTATTTGATTTAAATATTTATTTTTTTATTTCCCGTGTTTTTATAATTGATATACAAATTTATAAACCCATTTTACAAGTTTCCATACCTTTTGGCTCCATATTCTTACCCATCTCTTCAAAGACTACAAGCTCATGTACAAGCTCATGTATAAAGGGAGTGCCCTCTATTTGAGACAAAATAAAGGGCACTCCCTTGTTTTCCTAGACACATATGAGTACTTTAAAAGCATATTAAATTAATAAGGATGACTTTCACAAAATTTTATCTTCTTACATTAATATATGACCTCTTAAACTCTAAAAATCCAAGACTAACCTACCAGGTAGAAACTATGTGCAAATCCTTTCCGAGTGGATTGTGGTATTTTGTTTAGAAACATTTATGTTCAATATTATCTCAATATAATAATATTTTGATTATTAAAAATTATTTTTTCATGTTTTTTACCATTTATATTCTTCAAATATTGTGTTGTCTATGCCTTATCTTGATTGGCTTGGACTGAGGGTTTCTTTAACTATACTTAGCTCTAATGGAAGGTACCTGTAGGTGTTTAATGCCTACTCTGTCTTTTTTAAACAAGGATACAACCCATTTTAAACTCCCTATAGTCCATTTATATGGTTTAGGTCATTTTATTCATCTTTTTTCTCTATTATCATTCCTTCATGTGCACCTTGCATAGCTCAAACTATGTTTAATCATTTTGATTGTGTCTCCACTTTGAAAAGAAAATCTATAGGTGCATTTTATGTTTTAAGGTTGGAAACAAAGTATAAAAACCATTATAAATATCCATAAAGTCACATTTTAATTGTTTTAGAATATTTTTTTCATTATTTTCTTTTCACCTCAAGATATTCAACTCACTTGCTCCCTACCTGTTGACTGTGGTACTCTGCCCCTTTAAATCTTGCCTGTAGGTTGTCATGGGCTTGGAAGATCCTTATCTTTCCCATGAAGATAATTTAATATTTTGAATATATAATCATCATTTATAAACTTCAAAACATTATTAACACTCATAAATTTAATAGAGAAACAACTTTTCTAAACTTTGACCTTAATTGGCTGGCTATAAGTGACTATGCCTAGGTCATTTGTACAAATTGGTCCACCCTTAGTACATGCACACCATCTTAAAAAATACTAATATTTTATGTTTTCCATATCAAGAATTGTATTATTATTTAAATAAGATAGTTCAATTCAATTTCAATCATCAACTTCACTTATGGCTTATGAAAAACCATTTAACCTAGACTATTGTGGATATCATTATATGATTTCCATGAACTAATTAGCATAATAGAGGATCTTGAAAACTATGCTCCCTAACTCAACTAGGGATTTAATTTTTCAAGGTGATACTATTATGTGGGAGATTAATCATAAAAAAATTAGGAGTTTTTTTAACTCAATGCAGACCTATATAAAGGTGTCCCAAAAAGGGGTCAGACCTCTATTTTGTGTTTTTGGGAATCTAATCCCTAAGTTCCACAATCATTCCTTTGAGAGTACATTCTACCTTGTAAATCCAAAAAACCTTTCAATTGAGCCTTAAATAATATTTAAAATGTACTAGGATTTAAATAAGGTTTTAAACATGCTCTATTTCCTATGTACAAGCACTTTCATGCCTCTATTAAGCCATTTATAAGTGGACACTCTATTGTACAGGTAGTGACAAAAGGTGGGGTAGGAAATATGAAAGATTCACATGTTTGTGACTAAATTATAGGTTATTTTTAGGTTTATAAGTGTACTATTATTAATCTATAAGATTGATACACCATTTAAAACTCCCATTTGAACTCTGACATCATCCTAAGAGGCTCTTGTAGATGATTATTGGATGTGTGTAGATAGTGGGTATGAAATAGAGCAAAACATTGTGTTGAATAGCTTCAAGACAACTAAAATACACTTCAAATCCTAAAATTCATGATATTAATTCTTGAAATCCTTGAAAATAGTTCTAAACCATCCTCTTCAACATGAAAATCACCTTTATATATGTTAAATAGAGCAATCAAAAACATCAAATAGTTGTTTGAGTATGGTGAATATGCTTTTGACCAAATTTGAACCTTTTAAAAATATTTCAAAGGGATCTCTTCAACTCCTAATGGTATAAAAAATTGATACACCATCAATACAACTTTAGGAATAATATAAATAAGCACGTATGCATGAATGCAGGTGAAGTTAAGCATGAAGTTGACAAACGGAAGAAGACAAGCTTCCCAGCCACTCAAAGAATGTCATGGTGAGACCAAAACATGGGAGGAGGTGTTAATATGTCCCAAATACTTGTGGATCAACATTTCCCAGATATATGAGATCCCTATAGGAGAAAACACTCATCAAACAAGAAGCACTTCAGTTGGAACTGCACCTGGTGACATCCTCTTGCAACATGAACTGAATTACTCATCTAAACACAATAAAACATGAAAATAAGCATGGATAACATCTTAGGAGTAATTTAACATCATATATAAAAAATATCAATATCTAGATTATATGAAATCTCCCAAACAAGATTAAAAAACCATAGGGTACATAAAACAACTAGTAGATTTGCATAGTCAACTTGTTAGCAATGATTAATAAAACACAATTGATAAATTTGAAAAATAATAATATTAAAATTAAGGTATAAAATTTTAATATCATCTCCCAAGATCATTTTTCCTTAAACCTCATGAGCTATCTGTACCAAGCAAAAACTTGTAAGTCACTTTTGTGTGTCTAGAAACCCAAGAAAGGAGTAGAATAGTTTTGAATTAAAAATTACACCTCCAGATCAAAAAAGTGTTTAAATTAGCATTTAGAATATGAAGATTAATATTTCAACCTTTTTCAAGTGGCACACTTCCCAAGGAGGTTGTAAAAGTGCCAAACTCTTCCTTTTCTTTAATAAAGCTGACCTTTCCTCTAATGAAATTACAACCTTCAGTTACCAATAGTGGATTAAGACTTATAGGGACACATGCCACATGACATCACCAACTTAGACCTTCACATTTCCCAAAACACCCATACAACTTTATTAAATACACTTTTTGACCCCTAAAATGACCCAAAATGATAAATGGACATAAAAACTAATTGACCAAGGATAAAATAACATCATTTAAGATTAATTAACATGTAATGCACCCCATTAAACTCATATAATACCTCCTATATACCTATAAATCCAAATTTTTTACTATAGGTTTCCTAATTTGACTAAAAAGTCAAACTTGGTCAACAATTACATAGGGATCAATTCATTACATAGCACTTATACACAAGTCTCTTGTACATGGTCCAAAATCACTCTTCAATGTCTAACCTCTTCTCATTCTTCACAACATACATATATACATAATTTACTATCTCTATCTTAGGTGCATGGTTACAATAGACTGCATTTGGAATCTTCAACAATTCTGACCTCAATATAGACCTCCTTAGTTGGAAAAACCCAAATCCATGCAATTTGTTTAAAATAAAATATAGTTGTTGACAAAGTATCTCATGTATGCTGACCAAGTATATGGCTGACATGTCTTTATGCTATGATGGCACCTTGTAGATTGTTGACATGTAGTTATGTTATGATGACACCTTGTATGCATACTGTCCTGCTAACACTTTCTTGAACTTAACGAGTTGTCTCATCTCAAGATAACACAAAAGAAAAATAAATGGAAAGGATAAAAATTAAACATCACATATCTATAATAAATAAAATTACAAGGTAAACTACTTCCCTTTTAGGTTTTCAATAAGCTACTGAGATCAAATGGCCACTCTTTTAGGTTTTCAACCAACTGATCTCTATGAACCAAAATAATAGAGGAAGTAAAAGAGACCAAAGAAATTAAATGATGAAACACCTAAGAATGAGTAGGGGATGGAAGAGGAATAGTGGAAGACTATGTCATTGAAGAGGCAACCTTCTTTTTTTATCATAGAACCACCAAGAACTGACTAGGGGGAACAAAAACAATATCATTAATCATCAGAGTAATAGAGACATCTAGTGTAGGCAAGTCCTGATTATAAGTGTGCCACTCTAATAAGACTTATTGAACTACCTAAACCAAGGCATGCAAGGGAGCCTAAGAATACAATAAATTTTTTAAATTAACATCATCACATGAAGTAGAATTAGCCTTGGTGTTGTAACCTTATCATCAATATCACCAAAAAGCAGGGTAAGATGGTCTGCATATCAATTCGCTTAAACTACAACAAAGGAATTATGGTTCACCTGATTTTTACACCCTACCAATTGATCAATAACTACATATCATGCATTAATTAAGGCATTTAATATAGTGTCCATAGATTGGGGGTAGCTTGTGGGTTCAAAAATTCTATAGAAGTAGTTTATGTGGTAGCAAAATCAGGCTATAGACTAGTTCAAACATCTTGAAGTTGTTGTCACCAAACCAATATATGATGAGTGATTTGTTTAGCTTCTTGCATAGTTACACTAAGTTACATCTAATAATTTATAAATAACTCATAGAGTTTGATAGTCTCAACTCTAATCATCAGGGCTTGTTGAGCATACTACGTATGTATTTTCCTACACTGCTAGTCTTAGACCAATTGAGTAGGAAGTAAAGGAAATCCAAAAAAGACTGGTTGGGATCAATTGGGACTTAAAAAATAAGGTTTGGGAAAGTAGTCTGTAGAGTATCACATGTATGCTATAGGGCATGCCGTAATGTAGCATTCTCAATGTCCAACTCTAAAAATTTTTAGACCAAAGATTAAGCCTACTGTGATAAAGATTATTAGAATGCAACTACACCTTCAATTTGTTTACTCAGTGATAGTTGAGTAACATTGAGAGAAAGGTCTGTAAAGGCTAGTGTACTATCCAAAGAAGTGGCCAAAATAGTGGCCAATGCATGTTGAAGAGGAGTAAATGACACCAAAAACATTATTCTCTGAGCTGGTGGTATAAGCACATCTAGCATGGACATCATAGACAAACTAGTTGAAGTAGATGGGAGCTACATAATCAACTATTCTATGTGGGGAAGGATCCAAAGACATTTGAATAGAAGATAATTCTATAGTGGGGAAAAATGAAGTCTCACCAGTAGTCAACTATGGTTACTCTACAGATAGAATAGATGGTTGAGAAGCTTTTGGATTCGATAGAGTAGTAGCATCAACAATAACACAGTCAACTTTGTGAGACTTAGCTATGATATCCTCCATCTATGTATGTTGAACTTCTTACTCAATCTCGGTGTTGTGCTATCGTGTTGTCTTTTAAACAACATTTTGAGGGGGTTCTTCATCCATAACTTACTAGTCAGTAGTGAGGGCAGCATGCATCATGGTGGCTATATTTATAATTTGGAGGGGTAAGAGATTGAATTCATGCTTGTGTGTCTTACATATTTTATGAAAATTTAGCCTTATCCCTTTTTTCCTCCTTATAGCATCATCAGGTAATAGCATGGTCAGCCTCTTCTCGAGTAGCTTGCTTCTCTTCTTCAATCGAGGACTCAGGCAAAACTTCCTCAAAATTAGAAAGTGGTTCATTAGATTGCAAAAATTAAGAGGATCATGTATCCATCTAATTCTATGAGTAAGAAACCAAGCCCTTCCTCAATCGACCCCAAAAAACATCCTGTACATCCATATATGGAAACATCATCTTGAGCTAGGCACTAGATGATGTCAAAGGCTAGGAAGTGGATATTGTAGATATAAGGGCATCCATTTCAATAATGTCAGAGTCCTTAGGGTCCTCCTTCACCATGTGAAACCTACACATGGACCATTTCCACCTTAGTGTAGTTTTGGGTGAACTTTGTCGTAAGACATCTAGGAGTTATGATAGAGGTGCACCTCCAAAGAAAATACCATGTGTAGGGTCTATCTGAGCTTACTCAACCCATGTTGCTTCCCCCAAGGGGTACACCATAATGGATGGTGGATAAGGTGGAAGGAAAACCCATAACTTTGGTGGAAACTTGTTACGAATCTACACAATTCACACAACCTTCCAAAAGAAAAATTCTTTTTCATTCTCATCCTCATATAAGTCACCCACCATGTCTTTTAGCATTAGGTAGTATACTTTAATTGCATCCATTTGAAACTTATGCCAATCATACTGAGACATGGTCTTTATAACATGAGGATCATTGTATAATAAATTTTGGCTCCTTGTTTTACATCAAGGTAGGGAAGGTGGGTTGTGGTTAGCTAGCTACTTACCCTTTTTGCATTTTGGTAGCTCCACAAGTGCAGTAGATGAACTTGGAACACCTATGTTAGGAGGAACAACCTAAAGAGGTGTAGCCCACTATGTAGCTTAGGCTTTATGTAATACTACCTCTCGCTATATAGTAGTCATGTCTAAGAAGAACCCTAATTGCATAGGAGTCATTAGAGGAAGCTCATGGATCTAGATAGATGTTCCCTCTAAAAGGCATTAAACTATAATATGTTGGCCCAAGAAATTCATAACATTTGGTGAGATTTGTGGATGTGTATCGACCATCTATAGAAGCTTATTTTCCTAATTGTCAAACAAAGGGACTTGATCCCAATAATGATTTGTAGAGGAAGTGACCAAATTAGCAAATTATTCATCATGCCAATAATAAGTATTAGGATGAACTTACATGACCAACAATTTCCATTGAGTGAAGATGAGGAAAAATACCAAAAATTAGTACTAGAAGGTATTCTTGGTGGTGCCCAAGACTTTGGTAATGTTTTTTTCTAATTCCAAAAGAAATTTTTTTGGCCAATTGAATTTTTCTCCACCATGAATCATTTGATTTAGATGTTAATGACACCCTTTATTGCATCAATCATGGCCTTATTTGTCTATCAGAACCTTTGAGAAATACATTCAGCTAACAATCACATCAGTTCATTAGGGAAAGTTACTAGCAAAATACCTCAGTTCCCTCTAGCTATGGTGGCTTTGATTTTGATAGAGATTGGTGGCACTTTGGACTTATATCCATGAGGTATTTTCCTCTAATAGGCATCTTGACTACATGAGCCATTAATTCTATGGACAAGTACACTATTACATCTTACGAAAAATTAATATAGTGCTAGTTATACCTTACTAATAATTATTATATGATGCTAGACCAATCCCAAAAGTGGGAAATCATATGAGGCACTCAATGTTTGAGATAACCAAATGAGGTACTAGTATATTTGATATAAATAATCAGTTTCATGTATTCTATGCCATATCACAAGCATGATGATCAGAAAACTTAGTTTGTTGTAGCGAGACTCCAATCCCTAAATCCTTCTTCAAAGTGATGAGTCTCTTTTTTAAATTATGCTCAAACCCAAAAACACTAAGGGAGGTAGCCATGATTATAGATTGAGAAAAATTGGAACCACACAACACTAAGAAAGTAAACTCAAAATAATAATTATAGAGCTTAATTGGCAAGATTTAGTGGCCTATAATGCCATGAAATGACTTATTTATACACTTTTTGGTTCACTTGGCCCTTTGAGCTTGTGCATTTAATGTTGGGATATTAAAGTCCTTCATTTGTGTGAGTGGCTTCAAATTTGAATTGTTGTTGCACCCCCATTGTTTTTCACATGTGTAAAATAATTCAGCATAGTGGATGTGGCATTTAATGCAGTCGATGTGGCACCAATCCAACTTATAAAGAATGTCTGATGGGACATGCTTCCATCTTTCAATTGGTTATATCTATTTGATAGGTGATCTTGATTATGAGATACAACTTTGATAATGATGTTATAACCACTTTCTCACATGCTTTGGCCATAACTCCCTTTTTGGCAACCATTATGCATAATCATAACCCTTGATCTTATTTAGGTATGGTTCCTAGACTTAATAGATGATCCACACTTATCTTTCTTCAAGGACATCACTTAGAAGCTTGTGCACCTATAATTACTTGACATCCAACATGTGCTAGTCCATCAAGACCATGCATATCATGCATTTTTATAAAATTGGAATTCATCCTATGCTCTACTAATAAGTAACTTATGAAAACATGCGACACATAGAAAATGCAAACCAAACTCAAAGAACTTGCATGAATTAAATTTTATAACTATGTTGGATGTGCAAAAATGTACTTTCATATTGTAATGTTGATCTAACAATGATTAAATTTGAGTCTACAACTGTTAACCTTTCTAGGTAAAATATTACCTTCCAAATCTCACAAAATTACAACCCCATTTTGTAAAATATCATGAACATAGGGACCTTTCTATTGAATGGTGAGTTTGTCAAGAAATTCATGGAACTGGATATCATATAACAAAACCAATTACTCATAATGGAATTTTTTTGTGTGAAGATTCTTATCATGCCATGTTTTTTGACTCCTTTCATTAATTTCATGCACCCACATCAATCTGCACCTATCTTCATCTATACGATTGAGATCCAACAACTGATTTGTAAGTGATCCCACTTCACCTAGATAAATTTCATTAGCAACTTTTAGGCTAGGCATGACATATTCTATAGGAATAATTATTTCCATCCCATAAACCAAACGGAATGGATTAAATCTTAATGCATGCTTAAAATGAGTGTGGTAAACCTAGAGTAATTTAGGAAGTCTGTCTTCCCAATCATATTTATTAACATCACAAACCTTTGTCATTCGCTTACCCAACATTTTTTTCATAGCCTCTACTTGCCCATTCACATGTAGATGATACACTATGCTTTTATGATGGGAAATCATAAATTATTCTATTAGTATTTTGATGATTTTGTTCAAAAAACGTGTACTCCTATCACTTACCAATCACAATGGGCACCCATACTAAGTAATGACATTCTCATAAAAAAACTTAGAAGTGCCTTTAGCTCTATAACTTGGTGTAGCAGTAGCCTCTACCCATTTAGTAAAGCAATTAGTTGTAATAATTATGTATTTGGCATTACTACATTTACTTTTTAGGTTAATGGGGCTAAAAAAATCAATTCCCCATTACTCAAATAGTTGTTATGCTAATATGGGATGAAGAGGCATCTCATCCGTCTGAGTGGGTTTACCCATATGTTGGTATACATCTCACTATTTGGAAACCCTCTATGCATCGTCAAAAGTATGTGGTCATCAAATACCACTTTGTAATATTTTTCTTGTGGTAGTTTCTCCATAAAATGTCCACCCACAATTCCCTGATGTGCCTCTTCTATGACTTGTTTTCATTCATGCTCTAGTGCTACTCATTGTATAACCTCATCTTTCCCCATATGATAGAGAAATCCATTTATAATTCTAAAAGGATGTGATTTAGTCAAAATCTACTTCTTCTTTTTTGATGTAATGTGAGGGTGATGTCCCTTATTCCAAGAACTATGTGATTTTAGCCAACTATTCAAGAATCACAAAAACTCTAGATAAATGAACAACATGAGACTCATTAGGGATATCTTCTAGATCCTTACCATTATGCAATCCATTGAGATGATTAGGGCTAACATTTTTCCTCCCTAGTTTAACATTGATTCAAAAATGAAACTCCTAAAAAAACATCAACCAATGAGATATCCTTTCTCCCAACAATGGCTTGTTTATGAGACATCATAAATTTTGATGATCTATAAAAAATTCAAATGGGGTTGCCAAAAAATAATGTTTAAATTTTTGTAGGGAAAACACAATCTTTAGAGATTCCCTTTCAGTTGTGGTATAGTTCTTATTAGCCACAGATAGTTTTTAGCTTGTAAAATGGATTGGATGGTCCAATCCTCCTTTGTCCAATTATGCTAGCACTACACCAACTGTGGTGCCAAATGAATCCACATGTACATGGAAAGGTTTACCCCATTCAAGAAAAATAAGGATTGGTACAATAACAAACCAATGTTTTAGATCCATAAAAGCTATTTGGCAATCCTCAATCCATATAAAAGGAACACCTTTGCATAATAATTTCTCTATTAGAGCTAAAATAGCCACATATCCATTTATGAATTTTTGGTAATACCCTGTATGTCCTAAAAATGATCACACTTATATTGAGGAATTTGGTGGTGACATACTCATTATTATTGAAATCTTTGCTTGGTCCACTAATATTCCCTTGATGCACACTAAATGGCCTAAAAGAACACCAAACGATGTGAAAAACAAATATTTTTTAAGTTAAGTGAAATCTTGAGTGCTTTACATCTTTCCAACATGAGTCTTAATTTTGATAAATGTTCTCAAAATAATGAGAACACTGCCCAATCATCCAAATATACCTCTAAAAAATCAAGAATAAAGTCCTTGAATGTAGTTAATATGGTCCTAGAGAAAACTATAGGTGCATTATTTAGAACAAATAGAATTACCTTGTATGTGAATGACCCCCATTTGGTAGCAAATTCCATCTTAGTTATATCCTCAAATACGATGGGTATCTGATGATACCCACTAAATCCATCAATGAAGGAATACACCTCATGTCCAGTTATAGATTTCAACATGTGATCAATAAATGTTATTGCAAAGGGGTCATTAATGAAAGCATTATTTATGATGTGGTAGTCTCTACAAATATAAATCTTTCTTATTTTATTTGGATATACAATCATTAGACATACCCAGTCCACTTTTTTTATGGGAAGTATTATTCTTGCATTTTGCATATGATTCAATTTAGATTTAACTTTCATCTTTATATTATGATTGAGATCATAAGGCCTCTTCTTAATAGGTCATTCACTTTCCTTGATGTTCTATATGCATTTCCCCTAAATAAGGATCCACCCCTTTGACTTCTACAAAAGTAGTTAGAAACACATATGCATAATCCTGTAGAAGTTTCAATGCTTTTAAAATGCCCTACTATTCCTAATAATCACTAGCATGTGCTAATTTTAGAGATGTTTCAGACCTAATTTTCATAATTTATTCCTTTAAAGGTTCCTGAAATACTTATCATTCATCCTCTGGAATGGATTGTAGAATAACCTGCTCACCCTCTTGTTCTAGAAATTATATCTATCACAATCAATCTTCTTCAACTTCTTCATCCAAAGATTCAAGTAATATTTTAGTCTAGCTCAATCTCAAAAAACTCTATGAGTTCTAAATAATCCTCACTAATAGAATCACGATCGTCAGCAAACTCTTCTTGAATACGATGGCAAGGCTGAATTTCCATCTTTAGTTTTCCTCTATGCAGAGTCTTCATACTCACAACATAATGAGGTCTCGAGCATCTTGTTGATTGTGCTTAACTTCAATGGTGAAGATATCAATAATTTTATGAGCCTCCATTTCCTCTAGCTATAAAGCTTGGTCATTATGTAAATCTTCTACTCATCCATTGCATAAAAATGTTTTCATCTTTTGTAACACACTACTCAAATGGGGATTTTCACTTTCAAATACAAAGGTTTGAATAAAATCATTCTAAAAATGGATCTAGTGTTGTGTCTCTATACGGTGTTTTTGGTGAATGTACCAAGTAGTAGGGAAAACCTCTAATGTGTAAATAAAGAAATGTGGCCAATACATCAAATTGATTTATTAGGCCATCTATATTTCAATGCACTATTAAACATGGTTTTGAGGACATTATCCTTCGTGGAACATGGGACATTATTTTCACACTTCCTCAAGCAATTAAAACCATGTGATAAGTAATTCACACACTTCTACCTATGTTTTACTATCACTATGATATACTACCCACCAATTAACTACAACTCCTTTCTATGCATAATTAAGAACACTTACCCTTTGATTTTCCTTTGGTATATGCATTTGGAACCACATTATAAAATCACCAATGTCTTTAGTGGATTATTACTAGGGGATTTTGTGATCAATCATATAAACCATGCATAAGGGCTTAAGCTCATAATCATTTCAATCCCAATTGAGCATATAAGTGTCAAAATCACCACTGACATAAGAAGCTCAATCCCATAGAATTATACCTTTGAGATTAGGTTCAATATAGTTGCACTCCATAAAACCAACTTGATATAAAATACCTATATCAGACTGTGTAGGTAAGTGAATAGGCAAAGATCACACTTCATCTTCTTTTTCTATGAAAATATTCAAAGATTTTAAAGAACACTTACCACACAATTCATTAACTATTGGCTCTTTTAAAAAAGAGCTATACTAGTTCATTGGCATATTGCATTGTATATTAGGTACATTGTACATCATAATTTTCATCTAGTTATTACCTTTCTCTATATAGGGAGAATCAGTTTCCCTAGGAATTATGTAAGATTTGACATCTCTATTAAGAGGAATGATGATTATACAGTCATCTTGGTATTACTCTATTTGATTCATTACTATGTTGATGGTCATTTATCCATCATAGGCCCACTTTTTCCCTAGTAAAGCTGGGTAGTGTGTTTCATATGTCTTCATATCTATTACTTCAAAATCACCATATAGAGTTAACTCTGTGACTTTAATCTCCACATCTTCTAATCATCTTATGGGCTATATCCTACCATAGTCCACTAGACTAAGGGTTATGGGGCTGTAACTCAAAGATGGTCTACCAATCACCTCCCAAGTAGATAATGGGGTCATATTCATGGTGTTTCTAAAATAAAACATAGCATTTGGTATCTCATACCCTAATATCTCAATATCAATCTTGGTATCGACATCCCTTGGCTTCTTTATCTTAAATACCAAACCATCTTTTTGGGCCTTTCTTTGCCCTTCTATGCAAAATCAATCAGATTATGCAAGAGATTAGTGATATTCTATGATATATTCTCATTTTGCAGAGTATAAATCAATTTCATCAAGTTTGTCAATATTGTTACAACCCCTTCTTATTTCATGATTCACATAATCTACCCATATATCTACATGTCAAGTATGACTTCATCTGCTATAGTTGAACCTTGTTGTTGAATATTCTATAGAATTTGCATGGCTTCTTCCTTTATGAGTCCCTTATCCTTTACTAGTTCTGGATAGGTATCTACTTTAGCTTTTTGTATGCCAAAAGTTGTTGACATCTCTAAAGGAGGTAAGCCTTGTTATGTGTACTACATTTTTGTCATTGCTTGCATAAATGCATTATGATTCAGCTCAAAACCAACTTGATTTACATTTTACACAACTCAATCTCTATGTTGTGTTTCTAAAATAGGGAAGTCATGAGCATCATGCTATTTAGATACTTGATAATATGCATAATAAGCTTACCATTGTGGATTTGTGGGGTATTTCTACTATACATGATTCGGTACCCCACACAAATAGCATCTAATAGGGCCTCTAAGACCATTGTAACATCCTCACTATGTACCACCATGATATCCACATCTATTCCCCTGATATCCCCAACCATCTACCTATTATGCCCTAAAGTTTATTATGGTCTACAGTATATTCCATCCTTATTGGTACTGTTGATTATCATAACCACCATATTGGGGTTGATTTATATATGGAGTCTAGCTAGCTTGTTGTTCTTGAGGAATCATAGGATTCCATGTAGATTGATAAGCATATTGTAGTGGTTACATAGTTTGAACTCCACTGACTAATCTTTGTGGTTAAAATAACTAAGCATTTTGATCCCATACTAACCCAACCTATGCTACATTAATGGGATTGGTCTCTACTCTCATAGTGATCCAAAACTCAGAAGTTCTAGTTGATAAATATTTCAAGAACACATAAATAACACAGTAACAATGAATTCTTTGAGAAGAGATGTTTTAATACTCAAGATCATAATACAACTATATGCTTATCTCTAGGAAGAGATGTCTAATTTTCAATTTCAGGTTACATCTTCATTTATAAACATTTTGAAAGTAGGGAGATGATGTGTAAGGTCACCAATATCAAGGTAGATTAAGTGGTTTGACTTCCATGATTCAAAATAATACAAAATTCAAGGAACTACTATTTTTAGAAACTTACTATTTTTAGACTACACTACTAAAATTAAAATTTGGGGAACTTCCATTGGGTTTTTGTGCCTAAAACTTTATCAAGTATATATCCATGCCATCTCACTACATTTTACTCATTCTTAGCTTTCCAATGGTTAAAACGACAAGTCAATTGGAGCTACGGTGCAAAAGTTATGGCTCCTAGAAGTTCCATCATCAATTGGGGTGGAACTGTCACCCAAATTGTCCCCTAAATTGTTGCCCAGATCATTCCTCCCTCATTGAAAAGTAATGGTCCCCATTACATCAATGTTCCTCATCAAGTGTGGTAGTTTTGTCTTGATTTGATTTTCTATGATCCACTCACCTTGGTGGCTAAGCTGGCCCCTTTTGACTACCCAATAAAGTAAAATAGAGCATCCTCTTGTTGTATTCATCCAGGTGTCCACAATCTGATCCTCCTCCACTAGAGAAAAAGTCTATGGATCAATCTCATCAATGTCTAGTTGTTCTATTATGACTGAAGTGTCGATCAGAGGTGGATGATATGGTTTGAGAAGCTCCACATTAAATATTAGATGCTAACCAAGGTAGGCTGGTAGGTTCAACTCAAAAGCATTTAATCCAACTTTTTTTGGTGATGGTGTAGGGACCATATCATAGTTGTTGAATATTTGTGTGTGGGCCTTCAAGTCATTCTTTTTGAAGTGATAACCAAACCTTGTTAGCCACAACAAAATGGTGTGTAATCCTATGTTTATCATGGTGTTGCTTATACTTATGATTCATCTTCTCCAGATTGTCATGAACTTGTTGCTAGATGTGTTGTATTTTTTCAATGAAATTTTTTGCTTTTGCTACCTCAAATCTTCCATGAGGTGTGTATTCCATGGTGTAAAATGGAACAACTATATCAATTAGTGCCATGGGTTAGAACCTAAAGCATACTTGGAATGGACTGTGCTTGGTCAAGCTGTGCAGGCCCTAATTATATCCATGTTGTATGAAAAGAAGCCCCTCATCCCATGTGCATGGATGTTTAGAGTGATACATCCAAATCATGTGAATAATCAAGCGGTTCACCACCTCTATCTGACCATCAATTTTTGGATGGAAGGCTATGGATTTCATTAGCTTGGTATCCATCATCTTCCATAGAGTGGACCAATAGATGCTCAAGAACCTGCTATCTCAAAGTGAGACAATGGACTTGGGGAGACCAAAATGGAGCCATACATGACTAAAATATAGGTGAGTAGTTTCTTCAGTAGATATATTTTTCTTACAAGTAATCATGATATTCATTTTTGAAAAATTATCAACTACCACAAAAATACATTCCTTACCATGTTTTGAAGTGGGAAAACCTGAGAGAAAATCCATTGAGACAGATTCCCAAGGCCTAGTTGGTTCTGGAAATGGCGTGTACAATTCTTGATTCTTATTTTTTGGCTTGGCTATCACACATGGGGTGAAATGTTTTAGATATATTTCCACATCCTTTCACAAATGGGGCCATTAGAAGTGTTTTTGAAGAACTACCAATGTCTTTTCTATACCAAAGTGTCTAGTTGTCCTATTGAAATGTGATTCCCATATCATCTTCTATTGCTCTACAGATGGAACATAGATGTGTCCCATATGATAGAGGACATTATATTTTAAATATAAATTAGAAACATTTTTACCTTTTTTAATTACCTAATATGTATCATCAAAGGTAGGGTCTATTTCATACAGAGCACCCCAAGTGGTAGTCTCATGTCCGCATAGGTCAAGAATTGTTGTGAGTGCAGTAATTAGTGGGTGGTTTAGACAATTTGTAGATATATTTGAGCTCCCTTTTTTTAATTATCAGATGGAATTTATAAAGATATGTGGCCTACTTTTAATGCCTCTCATTTCATAGTTTGTTCTGTGTCTATCTGAATTCCAATAGTTTGTGGTCAGTGTGGATGATCATCTCTTTCCCCAAGATGTAGTGTTTCCATTATTTGTAGGCTTGCATAATGGCATAGAGATCCTTATCATATGTTAGATATTTCTTGACTATATCAGTGAAAGTTTCACTATGA
Organism: Torreya grandis; assembly: GCA_037957365.1. NCBI lineage: Eukaryota > Viridiplantae > Streptophyta > Pinopsida > Cupressales > Taxaceae > Torreya > Torreya grandis. The sequence goes on along the minus strand of JARHVA010003725.1, from coordinate 15,972 downwards.
TATGCAACAAGATGGCCATGTTGCATGATGACAACTCCCATGGCATATTCAAATGCATCTATCATCAACTCAAAAGGTTGATGCAAAGTTTGTTATTAAAATTATCAAATTCCCTTTGTTGTATTTCATTCCACTAAAATTTAGCTTTAGCTCCTTCTTTAGTCACTTGGGTTAGTGACCAAGCAACATGTGAAAATCCAAGAACAAACCTATGATAGAAATTTACAAGACCTAAGAAGCTATGAAGTTCCATGAGGGTCCTTGGTGTGGGCCATTCTTGAATAACCTAAATATTTTATGGATCAACATGGATGCCTTACTCATTCACAATGTACTTGAGGTACTAAATTATTGTCATCCTGAATGTGCATTTGTCAAGATTTACATACAACTTGTGCTCTCAAAGAGTTTAAAGTACCTTATGAACATGTTGCAAATGTTCCTCCCATGTTCTACTATAGATGAGTATGTCATCTAAGTAGAAAACCATGAATGAGTTGGTGAATGGTCATAGGATGTCATCCATCATCCTCATGAAGGTTTTAGGTGTGTTAGTGAAGCTAAAAGGCATAACCAACCATTTAAAGATCCCCTCCTTATATTTGAATGTAGTCTTCCAAACATCAGTGAGATCGATGGGAATTTGGTGATAGCCAGATTTGAGATCAATTTGGGTGAAGAAATTCACACCATGGAGTTGGTCCAGTAGGTCATCAATCCTAGGGAGAGCGTATCGATTCTTCAAAGTGATTTTATTCAGGGCTCGATAGTCAATGCAAAGCTTCCATGTTCCATCTTTCTTTGGTGCCAAGATAATTAGGCTGTTATAAGGTAAAGATCTTGGCCTGATGTGACCCTTTTGGATCAATTCTTGAATCTATCTTTTTATCTCATCATTCTCTAAAACTAATTTGTGATACACAAGACTGTTAGGCAAAGGTGATCTTGGGATCAAATAGATAGAATGTTTTACCTGGAAATGCAATGGAACTCTTATGGGTGACTTGAATAAGTCATCATATTCTCTTGTGATTCATCTTATTTACTTTTGTTATTGTGTTGATTATGTAGTCAAGACTGCAACATCAGCCTTCTTGGATTTTTTTGGTTTGACCACCATGAGAACAAATTATTTTTTTCCACCAATATCTTACATTGCTTAGCACTAATCAGGGAGACAGATGTGGGAGGTGGTACCTCTGGTACCCTATAGCAATGTGTTTCAAGAGTGAGGGTGATTCTTTAGGTTCATGATTCATAGATGCCATGTCACTCATACATGAATGGCTGACCAAGGAGTACATCACAAACATCTAGATTGACCACATCACACAAGACTTCATCTTAGAAAGGTTTTGTTGCATATGAAAGAAGACATTGATGGGTGACATGAAGGTCTCTCCCTGGGCTCAACCATCCAATACTATATGGCTTTGGATGAGGGTTCATGGATAGATTTAGACTTTTCACAACTTTAGAAAAGATTAAATTCTTTTGACTTCCACTATCAAGAATGAAATGTAGAGGCTTACCTTTTACCCATAATTTAGAGTGAAATAATATTTCCTTGTCATTTGGCCTTTCCTCACAGGTCTTTGATGAAGTGACGATGGTGTCAGGCTTAACATCTACAATTTTTTCTTTGTCCTCTTCGACTATAGGTTGGGTATGAGATAGAGTAGTAGATGTCAAGTATTGTGACTCAAAAAGCAGTGACTTGATGGATTGACAATTCTTCTTTGGAATGAGTTCCAATTTTGTGGTAATCACACCATTTTCCAACCTTCCCCTTTTGGGGTTTCTTATCTTAAAACTCCTTTTGCTTCCAATTTTGGCCTCTTGTTTGAACTTCCTTATCATTTTTCCATTTTGAGGGATGACTCTTCATATTCTTTCTACCATGCTTTTACTCAATCTTCACTACAAACTTATATGGCTCACCGAGGGTTTCCAAATTGAAGAGTTCCATTCCCACTGTGTGTACCATTGTAGTCCACCATGATATTTGAGAGTCTTATGTTTCTCACTTTCTTGGATTCCCAATCTTGTAGACAAAGAATGAAAAATGTCTATGTAATCTTGAACAGATTGGTCCTTACCTTGGTGAAGTTGTTACCATTGTATGTACAGATCATCATATGCTCTAATGGGATAATATTCTTCTTTCACCACTTCCACAAAATCATCCTAGGTAGGTTCCACCTCAATGCCAATGTCATCTATACTGAACCTATTTTTGTACACTTCCCGCTAGTTTTTCATGGGTAATGATGCTTTCAGAAGAGCAAAAGTGATCTTTTCTCCATCAATGAATTTATTTACAGATAAGTAGGAAGATAATTGATCTAACTAATTTTATAATGCATCAGCATTGATTTTGCCTTCAAATGTATGAATATCAAAATTCACCTAAATCGTGAAGGGTGTTGGGGCACTAAAAGGGAGTTCCCTGGATGAGGAGCCAGGAAGTACAGCTAAGGAGCTAGAATTTTCCATCGGGAGTTATTGAAGAATTTGGGTAAATTGTTGTAGCATCTATGCTTGTTGCCATTGGAGGGCTTCATTCACCATTTCCTTGAAAGGATCATATGTCTTGGTGTCATCTGCCATTTTAAGTCATTTGGAGTGAATAGGTGGATAGTTTGGAAGCTATATTGTTTTCCATCCAAGCTTCTTGTAGCCTAACCTCATCCTTGGGATCATACGCTCTCAAAACAAACCACTCTGATACCACTAATATAAAACTTAGAAGTTTTAGTTGATAAATATTTCAAGAACACAAAAATAATACAGTAATAATGAATTCTCTGAGAAGAGATGTTTTATTACTCAAGATTGCAATATAACTATATGTTTATCTCTGGGAAGATATGTCTAATTTTTCATTTCAGGTTACATCTTCATTTATACACATTTTGAAAGTAGGGGGAGGATTTGGAAGGTCACCAATCTTGAGAGAGATTAAGTGGTTTGACTTCCATGATTTAAAACAATATAAAATTTGAGGAATTACTATTTTTAGAAACTTACTATTTTTAGACTACACTACTAAAATTGAAATTTGGGGCACTTCCATTGGGTTTTTGGGGATCAAGCTTCATTGATCAGATCTCCATTCCATCTCACCACGTGATCCTCATTCTTATATTTTTAATGGTTCAAATGGTGAGTCAATTGGATATACGATGCAAAAATTATGGCTCCTGAAAGTTTTATCATCAATTGGGGTGGAACTGTCACCCAAATTATTGCCCAGATCACGTAGTGGCTTGTGATGTCACTATAAATTATTGTGTGGCTACTATGAAGACATTATTATTAATTTATTCCTTTAATTCTTGTATATCCTTATAATCTTTATCTTCATGATTATTAGATTTACAAAATTTATAGTACATACTTTGTGGGTTTCTTACATACTATTGTAATAAGTGACAATGAGCTGTTGAGTGTCCCATTATGTGATAGATGTCATAAAAATACATGTGTACTTTTGGGCATTCATTCCTATGGTGGCCTTTCTTGACACACTCAATACACCATAGACCAATTTTGGGTCATTTAGTAGTATTCTACGGAGCCTCTAACCTCTGTAAAATAGCTTGAAGTGTGTTGTCTAATTGTGTTTTGCTCTATGTCAGGGTACTATAATCTTCTATTTGCTCCACTCTTACTACGGTTGTTCCAGCTTATACTTTATTCATGCACTCAATTTGTGCTATTGCAAATTGGATCTTTGGTCACAGTCTTTCAATGAACCAAGTGGCCTAATCTTTATCTTCCAAAATAAATTCGACATTGTTAACCACATCAAAAAATCTACATTCATAATCATGAATAATTTACCTTAGACCTTGATAGATTTATTTGAGGTTTTGTATGGTTTGGCCCATACTTTTCTTAACCTTAAACTCTAAAGCCAACCATTTTTTGACATCATCAAAACTTGTTATTCATGATTCTCTATAGAACATGAACTCTAATGCTCTTCCAGACAAGGCACCAATAAGCTCAGACTTCTTAATATTTTCATCTAAAATGCATTTAGCCTATCATTTCATGTCACACATAAGCAAGTATTACTCTAGATCTATAGTTCCATCATAGGGTGTGAGTGTGATAAAGACTCCTGGATGTAAATCCATATTACCTAGGGTCAATTGTAAAGGAAACATTATTTGTGCTCCCCCAAATGGTGGTAATGATACCATAATTAATGGAATTGATAACTGAGAACTTATTGGTGTCAGAATTGGTGATGTAACTTGAGGAGTGATCACTAGGTGTATTTATGGTGATTATATTATAGACCCAATGGGACTATCTCTAAGTACTAGTGTATTTATCAAAAATGGGAAGCCTTGAAAAAATAAAAAATATTCTTGAGATCGTAGAGGTGATGAAAATGCCTCTAACTCATCTTAGATCTCTGTAGTGGTGTTTATTCACATTCTATTCTCCTAAATAAAAATTTCAATCTATGATACCCAATCATCAACATGTTCAATCAATAAGGGGTCAGTCAAATTAGTCACTACCTCTCTTAAATAATTCTTCTGTGATTCAATGAATCCTTGTGTGGTTTTTTTGAAATTAGAATCTACTAACTCTTTGATACTTCTTCTTGATTCCTCGATCTCATGTTCTCTCTAACTTTTAATTATTTATGGATGAATTTAAATAGGGCTATTTATATAAAATATGGGCTCAGGGGATGTGTGTTGTAGTGGTGTAAACTCTCTTCATTGGATTTTTATTGTGCAAAAAGTTGAGCCAGTATTATGTCTTCTATTGACCATGCCTCCAAAATTAGGTAACTCCCCTATGAAGATTAAAGGTGTCTCCTTGAGCAACTATGATCTACTACCATCTATTAAACTACCTTCCTCTATTATCTTTCCTTTATTGACATCCTCTACCTACTTCTTTACTTGATTTTTAGTCTCAATCACCCTAGGTCCTTCTTCTCACTCATCAACTCTTTCCTCTCCTATCCTTTCATTGACTCATTCTTCCTCCTTTCGATCTCCTATAACTATTCAACCTCTACTCTTACTTTTACCTCTACCTCTACTCATAGTCACTCATTAAGTTCCTAATATATTCTACCTCTTTAATTATCATAGTTATCACTCTGTATCTCCAAGATTCTTCTGATCCTTTTAATCTAGCCTCCTCATCTGATTTCTACTAACCAACTTTTCCAATCAACTATGCACAATCTCACATCTTGACTATTCACATCCCCATAGCACCCAAAATACTACTCCATCATGAATGGGTAAGGCACTATAGATTTTTCAATGACCAACATCTTGATAAGAATTTGTATTCTCTATATAAACTTTCCTTTAGACCCTCATAAAAATAAGTCTTATGCATCCTCAAAAGCAATATAACTACAAACTATAAATTTTGTTATATATCTCTCTATAGTGGTTTGTATTTAGTGATCGATCACATAGGTCCAAGCAACCTCTTGGATCTATAATTATTCAATTAGATCATTAGTCTACTAAACTTCAGATGTATATCTAGTTTGGAAACAAAAATATTCTAAACTCACCAACCACGTAACAAGCAAGCTCAAAAATTTGCACCAAAAGATTCCATGTACATCACCATATAGATGATACTTTATGAGTTCCTTTTCAATACACCCTATCCTTCTCACATATTTATGTGTGAACTTAGATATTTTTTGATCCCACCATTATTCCAAGTCCCTCTGACTTGTTAACCATTGGATCATATCCTTTTATCAATAACCCATAACAGGTTCAACACTCACCACACCATTGTTAGCAGAGGTTCATGGTTTCCCATAACTTGCTAATTATGAGGACAAGTGTGGGAGAGGTAATAGACTTTAAATTGGTGGAAATGTTGTTACATCCCATTTTCCTCTACCAGGTTTTAGTTCAATGAACTATTGTCCCTTTGTCATACGTGTCATTGTGACACATTGGCTA